>JAJLVN010000010.1:246967-304361 GCA_030570315.1 Pichia sp. NRRL Y-12827
AAAAATTGTCCTTTACAATTTTTCTTCAGTTGAAAAAAAAAAAAAAAAAAAAAATAAATTTTTTTTTGAAAAAAACACAATCACGCTCTTACGTAATATTTATAATTATATAACTATATTTACTTACAGCTAATTTACTACGTAATGAGATTTGTGGTTAAAAATATAATTATGGAACTTTTTATTACTATGGCAAGTACACAGCTGAGCAAATAGTAATAAGATTAATAGAGTTAGTATTATACATACGCATATAAAGGAAAAAAGTAATATATTGTAGTTATGATAAAAGAGCCCATCACAGTGTAGGGAAGCAGCGTTGAGACCTGCTGGTGTACTGGCGTTTCCTTTACTATTTGGATGAGCAAATACCACAGAAAAGCAAGTCTATCGACGCAACCATAAAAAAACTCAGAAAAATAGAAAAAAACATACAGAATAAAAGAAGGCTCAACTAGTGTCTATCGGACATTTCCAGACATCGCATCCAATAAAGAGAATAAATCTTTTTTCAATAATATCTGCAAACATTCCATAAAACAGGAAAAAGAAGGTAAGGAATGTTGAACCCAGGCCCGTTTGTACGCCTTTTGTTGTGTTTCGTGACTTTTCCACGATAGATCCGAAATGAAGGGAGACTCTACAGTACTTTTCTCAACAAAGAAAATTTTTCTCATTCTTACTGTTCTTTTTTCTCTTCAACCGGCAATTGCGTCAGGAGGTCTATTATAATAGAGGGGGGTGGTTGAAGACAAGAAATAATAAGTGCAAAAAAAAACTCTTTCTTTTGTTCTGTGTTTATTGTTTTTGCACTTTTATTAAGGAACCACATAGCTATAAGTATGTTGAGCACCGCTAAGTATGTGAAAAACATCCTACTACCTCCAAAAAAGGGGGACATCAAATACAGATGTGCAATTGCTACTTTCAACAAAAAGGATAGCCATTGCGCTCAGCTATTGAACAAAAAAGGTTTAGAAGATAACGATGATGAGGATGAAAAGATCATCATTGAAGTCGAACAAACTAATAATAGTATTGAATATAATAACAAATTTGATCACTATTTGTTTTCTATTCGTAATTCAATCAATTCTTTCTTCAATAAGCAGAAGGAAATGCTCCATGAAATTGAAGAGTTAGAACAAAATGAATTCTATGTTTCATCTCCGTTGGATACTTTTATTGGTTATGCTGTTGAAATCGCTGGTTCGATTTATGTATTAACCATTGCATTTGCATTGTTAATTGGATGGATTATTTGGGGTGCTTTAACTGGTGCAACTGATACATGGCAAATTGTTATGCAAGATGGCCAATCTATCCAAACCTATGTTTGGAACACTTTTCTTATGAGACAACAATTAGATAATAATGAAAAAATGTTATTATTATATGGTAAATTGAAAAGCAGATCAATAACTCATAAAAAATTATTACAAGATCTAGTTTCAAATAGAGAATCCAGTCACAAGATGGATTTTGAAACTTTTGCAAACAACGAAGAAGAATTTGCTAATAGAGCTGAAATTGAGTTCAAAAGTAAATCTCTTTATGATAGAGTTAGTTATACATTTAGTAATATTGTTGGTAGTTTACCAGCGGTTACAATTTATTGGTTAGGTATTTTCACTTGGATTGGTTGTGGTGCAGTTCCAATTAATGAAGGGACAAAAGATGCTCCTGATATGGAAGTTTTTTCAAATACGTGGCAAATGTATGTTAATACTGCAACTGCAATTGAATTATTGATCACAACCATTTTCCTAGAAAATGTTAGAAATAGAGAAAGTAATTATATTATGAAACAAACCAAAACATTTGATGAATTAGATTCAAATTTAGAGTATCTTTTAAGAGATATGAATAAGAATTACATTGAAAATGAATTAGTTGTTGTTGAAAGACCTCCAAGAGATAGAGTTCAAAAATGTATTAGTTTATATGCCCATGTTATTGGTAATGGTTTAGGTTTAATTATTTCGGTGTGTGTCTTTGCTGCATGGATTGGTATTGGCAATGTTATGCATTGGAGTGCAAATTGGTGGTTGGTTATTGGTTCATATACCGGTTTAGTTGGTTTTATTGATGGTTTTGCATTAAGAGAAATTTTTTTCTCAGTTACTAAATATGAAGCATTAAAATTTGACGATTTATTAGATGATTCACAAGAATTATTAAATATTGCGGGTATACCAGTTGAGCTTGAAAAGGCTAAAGTGAAACCAACATTATCAAATAGAATTTCACTTGCAATAAACGGAATTTGTTCAAATAAATGGTCAGTTGTTTCTGCCGTTATAATTGTTGTGGGTTTAGTTATTTTAGCAAGTGCAATGTTATGGTCGGAAACTGCACAATTAATTGCAAATACTCCAACAATGATTATTGAAGGTTTCTTTTTACTTATTTTAGTTCAAGCACACAACTGGGCAGCAAAGCAAAGATGTTTAACGCTGACCGAATTAACAAAGAGTAGAATTTTAATTCATGATTATATTAGAAAACAGCACATTTCATAGATGACTAGAATTTCTTCTACTCTTTCCACACATTTACCATTATTATCATCATACCTTTATATCTACAGGTTTTGCTATACGTAAGGATCATTTATCATTATCGCGTGATATTTATCTTGTTTAAAGATTTTATATAAGTTAGAATAATTGGACATAGTACTTTAAGGTTTCTCATTTCCTGATTTCTTGGCATTCAATTGTTAATATCAAAACATTAATATTAGAAAGCACTAGACCATTTGAAACCTCCATACATTTGGTTCATTTCATCTTGTAAAAGGTGGGATAATTTAACATTATCTCTTAACGAAATCCAACGACCGTCATGTAAATCGAACCTTTTCGGACCACTTATAGGGGAACTCAACCAAATCTGTTTAGTAGGGGGCTGCTTATTGATGATATAAGTACCTTCGGAACAGTTGATTTCCATGACGCCAGCTTCTTCGTCAATTTCCGCTTCCATTATCCGTTTTTCCTCAAAATAAGCGTCCAATTCATCCAATATTATTTCGAATGTTGAATCTGAAACCCGATGGTATTCGTCAATGGTCAGATTTTGAACGTCCAAAGGGATATTTGCTCCGTTCGTAGACGCAGTGATCGAGTTGAAACGTATTTGACCTGGATGGACTATAAAAGGAGTTGAATTTATCCTTTTGTGATTGGCCCTGTTGCGAGCGTTCCTCATGGTGCCTCCCTCACTATAATTTCCAACCTCCGCTAGTGATCTTTGGCGCTTTGGATTCCAAGATGGACCTGCTGATAGTGTGACCAACGCCCTCTTTGCCGGAGTGTCCAGTCTGATGCTGCTGTTTCTGAGCAGTGTTTTGGCCAATGGGGTGTGTCTGTGCATGGTTGTTTGGCCGCCGTGGTGCTACGCCAGCAGAGAAGTCGCTGTGGTGTGTATTCAGTGAAGTGCAGTGGGCAGCATCGGCAGTTAAAGCGGCTGCTTTTTTTGCTCGCTGCATTTGCTGTGGTGGTTATTTTGAAGAGGTGTTTATTATCTTGTGCTGTACCACACCGCACATTGCTGCACTACACCGAGGCCCAACTAGCAGTCCGATCAGCCCATCCCAAACAGAACCCGTCCTTTGTGGCCAGAACCCCCTGTTTGCTTTCCAGCGTTCCCCATGGGCCCACCCGTAAGATCCGACAGCCCACAGAAACGCTTCGCCACTTTTGGCAGGACCCTTTCTCTTTCCGGATTTTTTCTTTCTCCTTCTCTGCTTGTGCAGACCCATCTGCTCGAGTGGAACAATACGCTGGCAGTGGTCTTTTACGAAGAGAAGATACGTCGTTAGATGAAGTCCACCAGTATCTGCCCGTATTTCTTTCTATCTCGAGAATCTCCTCTCTTACCCCCGACAGAGGAACCGAGGAGTAAGAGCCAAGAACCAGGTGAGGTTTCCCATCCCAAGCATAAATTTCCCCCATCCCCGTGAATTCGGAAAAGGAGAGCAAACTATAGGCATAATAGTGCTATGCTTTCAGCTTCCCTGCCTACTGATTTAATAAATAGCTTTTTGAGATAAAACTAGAGTTACTTTATTACTTCCGAAGTAGGCAGATACTAAGGTGCAATGCAATGTTTCTGCCGTTTCGAATTATGTAAAACCCGGTTCAAAGCAGTGAGGCTCGAAGTATTATGACAAACTAACGAAGCGACCAATTCAGAAAGACACTGTGCTTTTGTTGTAATGGCCTTTTATAAACTTTGGCTTGTTAAAAAAAGGCGAAACACGCGTGACAAAACTGTTGAAACGGTTCAACATCTACAAGGGTTCAAAACTGATAGCGATTTTACATAACTGTTGGACAACTTCCTTAGTTTAGCTGTTGAAATTACTAGTTGTAATCACACACTGGTATCGGCCATTTTTGTATCAATAACCTAGGATAGTTAACCAGTTTAAATCCATAAACTTCTTCGGCTGCTTTTTTGTATTTGTTTTTACTATTGACACCTGGTTTTCTTGAACTTGTCATTATAAAGGTTTAGCTTATTATGACAAGACAATTAACTGCATTCTTACAAGATAATGGATTAGTTGTTGGTGAATGATGTCTAAGAGAGAAAACCCGAAAAGGTATTATTACGCTTTATGCGGGCATTACGGGTAATTACGTTCAATCACAAACTGTGTTTATTGAGTTGGGTTGCTATTTGTGTTTTTATGAGCTGGGATAATAGATGCTTGTAGCACTGTTATTTTAGGTTTAGATTCATAGCTTGTATTATAAGTTTTGGATTACAGTTATGTAGAGGAGAGGAATGTTACAAGATAAGACTAACTATTAATTTCAATAATTATAGATTCACAGCAATTATTGATCTTGGCATATATTTTGTTTGCTACTTTGCGTTTTTCAACTCTTTTCTTTTCTTTCTTATAAAGAGCACTGTTACTTGATTTAATTCCGATATTTTGTTATTCATCGTATTTAACTAAATTCATCCTAATAATGAATAACCGATATCATGATGTGAGCTTTTTTTATTGGATTCCAATAGGATATATATTAAAATCTTCTGATCATTTAAGTTTTAAATCTCCCACGAAAAAGAACTTAGAGATTAAAATTTCTTTCTTCCAAATACCGTAAAAAAAATCGAGTTTGACACGATCATTTTTCTGCCCTTTTTCGGCTGATATTAAAGAATTTTTAGAATCTCGCAACTTTCTAATATATGCTCAAATGGGCGTTTGATATGCACATAGGGGCTATATGGTGATTTCTCCTTTGATGGTGAATTACTACACCAAGGGAATAAAACATGCCTGTTATCCACCCTAGAGCTTAAAAAAAAGTAGTACTACAGGCTATATTTTGTTTTATTTTCCCACTAACCAACAAAGGAAAATCCATCACTTACAATGACTTTCTTGAGTAAAGCTAAAGTTATTTTGATACCACAAAATAAGGGTGATGTTAAGGTAAGAAGTGCAATTTCTACAGCTTCATCAAACAGTGATGTCGACAGCGAGATCACAATTTATGACGAATTCGGTCGTGAGGAACTCAAACGTTCAAAACTTGGTGAACTTACAAAACCAGTTAGTGAAGATTCTATCACTCCTGAAGGTAACAAAGTTGTTAATGCTTTTACTTTTCTTCCAAAATGGATTTTCCAAAAGAAAGGTAAGACTGATGAAGATTTATTTGAAAAGACTCAACAATTGTCTGAATTTGAAATTGAAAATGATTTTATGTCACCATTAGATCGTTTTATTGGGTTTGCGGTTAGAATTGCCGGTTCTGGTTACATGTTGACATTTGTCATTATGCTTTTGATTGCCTGGATCTTGTGGGGTGCTTTAACTGGTGCACCAGACACTTGGCAAATTGTCATGCAAGATGGTCAATCCATTCAAACTTATGCTTGGGATACATTCCTTATGAGACAACAATTGGATGATAATGAAAAGTTCTTGGTTCTTTATGGTAGATTGAAAAGTAGATTGGAAACTCACAAAAGATTAATTTTGAAACTTCAAACTCAACACCCTGATGTTGATCTTAAGTCCAAATTAAAAGATATTGAACTCTTTGAGAATCGTGAATTTAAAAAAGTTCAATTCAAAAACAAAAGCTTTTTTGATAAACTTTCCGAATTTGTTGCTAAAATGCTAGGTAATTTATATGCTGTTTCACTTTATTGGGCCGGCGTTTTCACTTGGATTGGTTGTGGTGCAATTAAAATTAACACTGGTACCGCAGATGCTCCAGTATGGGAAAAATTCTCAGATAGTTGGCAAATGTATGTTAATACTGCAGTTGCAATTGAATTACTATTTACATCTGTTTTCCTTGAACATGTGAGAGCAAGATCAAATGATCATCTTATGGCACAAATTGATATTTTTACCAGGTTAGATAAAGATTTAGAATGTTTGGAAAGACAGATGACAGATGATTTACAAGATAACGAATTAGTTGTTGTTAAAAGATGTCCAAGAACCAAACTTCAAAAATGCATTAGCTTTTATGCAAATGTTATTGGTAATGGTTTAGGTTTAATCATTTCGGTTTGTGTCTTTGCTGCATGGATTGGTATTGGTAACGTTATGCAGTGGAATTCTAATTGGTGGTTAATTATTGGTACTTATACCGGTTTAGTTGGTTTTGTTGACGGTTTTGTTCTTAGAGAAGTTTTCTTCTCATTAACAGCTCATGAACATAAACATTTCAATATGTTATTTGATGAATCTCAAGAATTACTCGATCTATGTGGAATTCCAACAGAAATGCAAAGATACCTGCCTGAAATTACATTGGAAGTTAAAGTTTCAAGAATGATTAATAAAATTTGTTCTAATGAATGGTCAGTTCTGGTTTCAGTTGCTGTTGTTTTAGGTTTGATTTTCATGGCTTGTGGTCTACATTGGTCCGAAACCGCTCAATTGGTTTGTAACTCACCAACTATGATTATTGAAGGTTTCTTCTTGCTTATTTTAATTCAAGCTCATAACTGGGCCGAAGATGAACGTAGTGGTTTGATTAGTGAATTAACAAGGTGTAGAAAGTTGGTCTACAATTATGTTGATATCTTATATGGTGCTAAAATTGATCATGTCCATAACTATGCGCCTCTGGACATTGAAGCAGATGCACAAAGTAGAGAAATGTTAGATGATGAAACCAATTACTGATTATATGTTTAACTTCATATTGATTTGATTTCTTATTTCTTATTTCCTTTTTCCTTTTTCCTAAATAATTTACTAAATTTATTGAATGTCTTTTCTTAAATATTTATCTCACTTTTACTTTATACCTTTTACTTGGTCTAGTTTCTTTTAAGTCTACCAACAGCATGAATTGTATTAACACATGTTAAATGCAACACGCTTAAGCTTTCCCAGTATTAAGAAAAAAAAATATTTTGCGCAGAGTATCCTATGTAATTTGTAAAAGCTATTTATTATTCTTCCCATGAAAACAAAAAACCCACAGGAATATTTTGTACTGTAACTTACCACTATTGGGTTTTTATTTATTCTCTATACTGTACTTACCAGTAATGTCTACAAGAAGTGCACAGAAACCAAAACCACCTTACGTTGTGCCTATTCAGAGGGAATATATTTCCAAATACGTTCATAATAATGATCCAGATAATTTACCACAAAAGGACTCACTCGACTTAAATACGTTATCTGTTGATGAATTACGTGAATATAGGGTTAGGTATCTGAATCCATCACATCAATTGTCTCCTGATATATTAACTTTCCAAGGATCATTATTACAAAATAATGCTTTAGGACAATGCACAGAATCTGTTGAAAGTAATGAACAGAGAAAAAATGATAATAATCTGTATGATTATAGGACACAGGACGATCTTAGTGCTAATGTTCAATCACATTTTGATAATCAACTTCAAGTGAAGGAAAGTGAAGTTATTATGGACTTTGTATATAAAATACGGAAGAACGATGATAAATTCAGAATACATTTTGATAGATCTTAAGTATTTTTTATCTAAATCGATTTCTATTCTGTAATCATATATAAAACACAAATCTACAATGCTATTTAAAATATAACTTCACCCTTTTTTGCTTCCAGCTTCTTTCTATTTTCAAGAATCATTTGCTTCTTCTTTTCATTGAAGGATAATCCATCAAATGGTCCTTCCCCAGAGGCTGCACCACTTGCGGCATTTCCATCCTCTTCAACATGTTCTACGTTTTGTGAAATATCTTCCTCTGAGACAACAACACCAGCGAGATATCTTTCTACGGTAGCTTGAACATTCCCTGTAAGTTGTAAGTCTGCTCTGATCTGTCTGACGGTCAAAGTAGGCGCCACTGCTTGAACAGCATCCACCATTTCTGGCGTCACCACCACTGGTGTTCGACGACGGGATGTAGTTTCGTTGTTTCCTGTATCATCTAAAAAAAGGAAATTGATAAGCACTAGAAGCACCACTGCTCCTAGAATCCAGGTGATTGTTTGTGTATCCATTTCAATGCGTGTTGTTGGTTATTTAATGCTACCGAACTAAAGAATATATAACTATACTCATGCTTAGACACATTTTCGTTTCACACCCTCACCCAGAAGAACAGCAATATCTTTTTCTGGTTTTTCGTTTTTTTCGGATTTTTCAGATTTTTCAGATTTTTCAGTATTTTCTGGGTTTATGTCTGTTTCTGTCTTGTTAGTTTTCGGTTCCACACCTAGATCTTGTGAATTAAATCCACCGGCCAAATCTCCAACTAATTTACTACTTAAAACAGCACACGAAATAAACCCGTCATTGGAACTGACAAAAATGGAGTTACCATCACTTGACCATGCAACGTCTGTAATTACTGCATAATGTATACTTGTAATAACGGCAACACAGCTTAGTCTTTGTGTATCATATATCAATATACTATCTTGCGTAGCAATTGCAAACAACATCCTGTAATCGAGTTTGAAAACATTCACATCTTTTTGTCCCTCATTTTTATTTTCAATCAGTTTATATTTGACTGGACTAAAACGAACCACAATTGCAGGTTTACGAAGCCCTGGTAAATGAACAACAGGCCCCTTATTTAACCCTGCTCTCGTGTAAACATAAACAGTATTTTCAATTGTTCCATTATTATCATCCCCAGTTTTATAAATACCACATGTTGTAATTAGTAATGATCCATCAGGTGAAAACGTTAATCTTCTGAAAAATGATTGTAATGTTTCATTATGATATAAGTAATTTGACTTAAAGTTTACCAATTGCTCTTTATGGACACTATTTTCTCTTTCATTTCCTTTGCCGGTTTCCTTACTAGTTTCCTTTTCTTTATCCTTTCCACTCTCTTCATTTCCATAAGATGTTGGTGAGGGTGAAACAATTGATGATAGTGAGACACTACTATGGTGATGGTGATTTGGTGATGATGGCATAACTGCTGGTAATGGCAACGGTAATGGTGATGAACATCTGTTAATATGACTATGTGATGAACTAGTACTGGAGTTTGAGTAGGAACGTTTATGACGTGGTGTTTGCATCGGTGGTTCCATTAATGAATTTGTAGAGTTACTCATATTCATTGACTGACTCACGATTGAGGTATCATTTGTACTTTGATTAGAATTATTCGATACTCCTGTTTTCTTCAAATTTTCATTTGTTAATTGACTTAATCTAATATTTGGAATTTCACTTTTTATACTCTTAAAGAATGTCGTTGGTGCAATATTCAATTCACCATTCTCATTTTCATTAACTTTATAAACGTGGACACTTCGGTCTGCACTCTGTGAGCAAATAAACTCACCTCTAGGATCCCATGAAACACCTTGAACATAATGACTATGTTCTGCAATCTGTTTAACCATCGCTCCTGTTGATATATTGAATATTCTTATTATATTGTCCATTAAACCACAACAAATAAACTTCGAATCTGGTGACCAGCAAATATCGTAAATTTCACTCATGTTACTTGCAAAACAGGCAACTTTCATTATCCAACTTTCTTTTATTTCATCATCATTCTCTTGGCCAAATTCTCGTATTATTTTATCATTTCTTTCCCAAATCATAATGGTTCCATCATCTGATGCAGTTGCTAACAATGTCCCGGATGAATTAAATCTTACACAATTAACAGCTTGTGTATGCTTTGTAATACTACTTAAATATTCAACTCCAACTATATCATCTTCGGTTTCATTATATTTGACTTTCCAAATTCTGATATTGTTATCACCCCCTCCAGTTACCAATCTTTGTGATTTTTCTCCTGGCTTGTTTGGTTGTGTTGAAACCGAATAAATTGCCGAGGCCCCTTCATGCCAATGTAATGTTAATGTTTTTGCACGTATATGAGCTATATTATCTTTCTCTATATTGTCTTTTTTCAAATCCATTGTTCAATTATTTGTAGGTATTATATTCGTAGAGCTAAGATTATTCTTGAATACAGCATGCAAAATGAATCAAATCAAAATTATTTCTAGCCTTTTTCATGATGTATTGCGTTCTTCTCGCTTAAAATGAAAATAGGGTTTTGTATGGCTATGTCTTACACGTAAAATAAAATAAAATAAAATAAAATAAAATAAAATGATATAATAAAATAGAATAAAATAAAAATACAACTAACAATTAATTAAAATTAATAAACAACTAAATAACAATATTAAAAACATTTATATATATATATTACATTGGAATAAAATAATTAAGTAATGGGCATCCTAGATTGTAAATTATAGATTGAAAAACTTCAAAAATTTACGACCACCTTTCTCTGGATTCTCATTTTTCTGCTTTACTGGAGGGGTAACATTAACTGAAGTAATAAAATTAACTGGAGTGGCAGTATTCACGGATCGTGAATTCTCCCTACTTTCAAATCCCGTTAATGCATCTTTAAACTCAACATCATCAATTTCTGATTCACTTTCAGCTTTGTTTATAATTCCTAATCCTGATGTTGGTACATCATTAATATTACTGGCAATGGTTTTTGAATTAGTGGTATCCAAACCTTTACTTGGATTAACAACATTGACATTGTCCATTTCTTTTGTATATTCAGGAGCTTTACATATAGGAGAGTTGACGTCGTTAATATTATCCGATAAAGTTATTTGCTTTAAACTATTATTTTTAACTTCAAAATCAGGCACGCTTGATGGCACTACCTTAACACTTGGTGTTAAAATATCATCAGAAATTGTTTGAATTATATTTGATGTATCTGAACTTTGTTGCGGAATTGATGCACTTAAAACAGAGGTCCGTGAAGGTATATCTGACGGAGACTCTATGATATCGTTAGCAATTGGTGAATCTTTTGTATTTTGTATTGACGACTTGACTATTGGTGAATTGCTTGTATTTTCAAGTGGTGAACTGGCAACTTTAGCCAAAACAGCCCCCTTTGGTACACGTTGCTCTATTCCATTATTTTGTGAATTGGAATTACTACCAAAACCAAATAAAAATGATTTCTTTTTCTTCGGGTTACTTGTACTTGATCTAGTTGAAGTTGCAGTTTCTTGAGATGCCGAAGACACATTTTTTTTGTGTTGTGCTTTATTTGGTACTGTCGATTTCGTCTTCAACTTGAAGATGTTTAGTTTTGATTTATTTGGGAGTTTTGGTGGCCCATTTAATTGTTGAGATACACCTCCGTTAGCACTTGTAGTGCCTTGAATTAGATTTTGTTCGTTTTGTTGCTGCTGAAGTTCTCTGTCAATTATTTCATTCTGTTGCTGTTTCATAATATTCAACTGTACACTCGGATCAACAGGCATTCTTTCAACGTCCTTTTCTACCTTTCTTGCCATTTTATTCATTAATCCAGATTCAGCGCCATCTTTTCGTTCTTGTTTCCATTGTTTCTTTTGTTGCTTTTGCTTACTCTTTAATAATTTTTTGAGGTTACTGGAATCTTGTGATTCAATATGTTTTGAATTTCTAAAATTACCGTCTCTTAAGGAATGTACCTTAAATCCCATACCCGCTGCATTTGATTGATATGGTGAACCTGGATATGATGCACCAGTTGAAGTTGGTTCTGTTGCTGAAACCTGTGCTGCGTATGCACTTGCATTTGCCAAAGTATTACTTTTGGTCTTCTCATCAGCAATATCTGGACTAACAAGGATTTGCTGTGGCGGTTGAGCCAATCGGTCACCATAAACTCTCTTTTCAGCAAGCTTCAGTGCAATTGCATAAACCTCGTCAGGTGTTAATTCTTCTTTTTTGGTAGTCTCCAAGGTTTGTGGAATAATAACATTTCTGCCTTGGTTACTAATATTTGATCCTTTTGCTTGATTTTCTGAAAATTGACTATTGTTGGTTTCCGAAAGTGTAGGACTATCTAAAGATTGGGAGCTACTTTTTAAAGCCGATTTTAACTTTCTTGGTGGTTTCGTTTCTGTTGATTCATATATGTCAGTGCCTTGAAAGTTGTTTGGCGATGATACGTTAGTTGACGGTGGTGTCTGTAAGTTATTTGTAGACATTTTCAAACCTGGTGTATTTTCATAAACTGTTTCAACTGCAGGGACTTTATTTTTTAGTGCAGAAGGTTGTATTTTATTTTGCATTAGTTCTCTATAACTGTGCTTGCCTTTAGGATGATTTTCATAAATATTAACGGCGGCAGGATGATCATTTGCATTATTATGCTGCTCTTGAAATGCAATAGAAAGGTTTTCAGATGATTTCAATTGAGTTTTTGGATTAAATGCAGTTTCATTGAGAGTATCATGTTCGATTCCAACAGGGTCAGCCAGAGGAAGGTCAGCTATCGGTTCTTGCATATAATTGCCATCATAAGTTTCAGTAACTTCTTGAATTTCAGATAATCTCCTTTGAGCTCTCGTGTTGAATGATTCTTCAGGTGATGAAATTTGAGGAGTAACAATAATATGATCTTCGTATTCACCTTCATATATTTGATCATTATTCAGATCAGATGTATCATCTCTGTAACGGGCATTGTTATACTGCGGTGTGACTGGAGGTGTTTGTTCAACGGGTTCCTTAAGCGTCACACGCTTACTTGGTGATTGAGGAAGCTCATAATTTTTAGCTTTATTTGGAGCAGTGAATTTATCAGCTTGAGTATTGATCGATTGTTGATGATTTTCATACTGTTGCTGTTGCTGTTGTCTTTCGGCTAAAGCTCTTGGGCTTTCTTGAATTTGTGAATCATTTTGATAAATGTGACCAGTTTCTTTTTTATATTGATTTTCCAGTTCAATATCAGAATTATACTGTCCTTCAACTTCATCATATCCAAAGTTAGAGAATCTGACTTCACCTTTTCTTTGTTGAGGTTCTGTTGCTTTTTTGGAAACTTCTCGATAATTTGAATTATGACTTTGTCTTTGGGTCTTTTGTATTGGTTGCTGATAGTGCTGTTTTCTTCCATAAATTTGTTGTCCTTGTGGTTGATGTTGTCTGAGGGCAGCAGCAGCTGCTAATGCTGCACCATTCTTATTTGGATCTGGTGAAATCGATTGGTAATCTTGCTCTTGCATATATTCATCGTCGTAAACACTTTTATTCTCGTAAAAGTCATCAGGATCAGCAAATTCATCATTCGTATGATCAGCATCAAAATCTTCCAACTCGGCCAATTCTTCTAGTTCAACATCTTCATCAATCGGTTGAGAAGTTGAAGGTTGAATAATAGTTGTACGCACAATTTTCATGTCGCCTCTTCTTTCAATGGTTGTTGTTGTGATTGACTTTGTACGACCTTCATAATCCTTTTCCTTTGTAGTTTTGATGATTTTTGTAGTTGTACTATTTGAAGTTAAAGAATTGGATCTAGAGTTTGTACGTGAATTTGACCTCGACATCTGTAGACCTGTCCTTTGATACTGATGTTGACGTAGTGAGTTGCTTAAAGAATTTGAACGTAAATTAGTCGATTGAGGCTTTTTTAAGTTTGATTGTCTGATTGAACTATTAGATAGTGACATTGTTCTTTGATTTGACATCCGTTGATTTGTTGAGGTAATTGAATCTGAACGCATTGGCATTTGATTTGAACGCATGGTCAGCGACATTGAACGTGGTTGAGGTTGACGTTGCACATAATAATCATTTGGTCTAAGTGATCGACTACTTAAAGACATTGTACGCTGTGGTTGATTATCTCTCACTGTTCTAGTTGATTGTAAACCTGATGATGTAATGTTGTTCATATATCTTTGGTTAGTTGCACTATTAGAAGCCATAAGGGAAGTACTTGGAAGTCCCTGGCTACGACGATAACCATCATTCTAAAAATAAAGATATAGCGGTAAGACTGTTAGTATTTAATTCAAAGGGCATGTCCAAAACATGACTGAAAATCTCATGAAACATAACTTACTTTCCCCGAAGGTCCCTTTGCAAAAAAGTCTTTGAATCCCATATTTATTACCCAAATATAGGTGCAAAGTGTAAATTAATAAAGTAACAGAAAAAAAAGAGTAAACAAGATGGAGAAAAAAAATAAATAGATTAAATAAGCACCAAATTAACTGATTGATTATGCAAGTCCGGGTTAATAACTGATTTCTAAACACACAATGCCAAAACTTGTATATGGTTAAACAAGATTCACAAAGAAAATAGTAAATTGTAGAAGCAGAAGTCTTTATTCAAAGAATTCAAGCTGTTTGCAATCAAACAACATACAACCAGCAGGAAAGGTAGAAAGAAAAAAAACAGAGCCCCCACAAGCAGGAACAGAAAAACAGAAAAACACAAAAACATTTTTGGTGCACAGATGTATGTTTTTGATTATTTTTTTTCAATGCTATATATTACGGCACTATAAATAATACACAACGTAATGGTAAACTTTTGAACCTTTGATAATTCAATCATCATCAAGGTTGATTGCAGCAATGGAATATGCTAAACCACTACCTTTACTACTACCATTAGCAGTTATTGTCTTTGCACTGTTTGCTCCAAAGGTCCGTGTTTGCATTAGGTGGGTCAAACCGTTTTCACTACTCAAACTTTTCAACTCTTGAATACTGACTTGACGTGCCGTTCTCCCACTTCTTAAACTTCTACCACTACGTAAACTACCATTGTTAGCTTGTGGAAGTGGTATGTTCAACGTAAAGTCTTCACTTGTATAGCTTGTATCTATATCGGAGTTATCAGTTGTGTTCATCAAATGCTCGTCATTAGAATGACGGTTTCTTGAAAATGTAGAATGATTCTGTAATCTTGAGTTGGAAGTTGAATTCTTGTTTGTCAATGGTATTGATAAAACACTGTTACTAGCTGACATGGAAATAAAGTTGCTATGTGGCTTTGGCAATAATCTTGAAATTGATGCTGGTGCTTGGCCAAGATTAATCTTTGAAAGCCATGTTCGAATTTCTGGAATTTCATTCAAAATTTCATTTAATTGTTCGTGTGTTAAAATACTTGTACTTGGTTCTGAGGCTGGTTGATATCCAATATATTCTGGCCATAACTTTTCAAGTTGTGAATAAGCGATTTTTGAGTCTGCTAACATGGCCAATTTTTCACCACCGTTATTTATCGACGTTGATGAAGCTAATCCTAAAATCAGTAATGATAATGAATATCTGAAATCTGCTGGGTCTTCCAACCAAATTTTTGAAAATTTCAAATAATTCATTAAAAAGTTAATTTTGAACACCTTAGCCAGCGTTGAAATAGTAATCGATAATTGTGCTTTAACTTCGTTTCTAACATTTTCTGCTGATAGAATCTTATTGCTTGCATCAAAAAACAAACATAAGTTATTTTCATTATTGTTCATGATTAGCATTTCAAAATTAGGAAGTGAATACTCTTCATTATTATTATCTCTGTAGAATTCTTCAATTAAATTCAACCACACTATTTGTATTTGTTGTGAAAATTTTGGAAATTGTTCAAATTTGAATATTAAGTAAATATAGTTAAAAATTGATAATTGAAATTTAGAGATTTTCATTGCAATATCGGGCTTTTGCGCAACTGAAAGAATGTCTTTAATATTATCAATTATAATTTCGGTGAAATGATAGAAATGCGAGTCACTCAAGTTATTTGAATTATTAATAGCTTCATGGTAGTATTCTGCTAATGTCGAGGAAATCATGTCATTAATTTGATTGTTATAATAAATTCTTCCTGACAGACTTTTTATTATATCGGAATACGATTCCCTTAAAATGTGAGCTTCATTATTCACAATCATCAACTGTTCAAATTCCAGTAGTTTACTTAAAATGTCTAAAACAGGAAGACCAATGAATTGAACAAGATTCGAGTTTAGAATGTCTGAGGTAATTTTGAGTAAATAGTCTAATATTTCAATATTATTTTTCTTAGCATAGGTTTCAATCTCATTTGAAAATATAATTAAAATTCTATGTCTTAACTCAATATGTGCCTTTTTACAACATATAATGATAATATTACTCGACCAATGCAAATCTTTACCATTTGAAATAATAAACTGTAAAATGCTCTTAGTTGACTCATCCAATTGCCTCTTTGAACTTGTATCAAAAAATGATTTCAGTGCAAAAGTAGCAAGTTCATCTACTGTTTTATCTTGATCTGTTTTCACCTGTACTGAAACTTCAGTTGGAACTTTCATTAATGATAAATCTGTTTGATTGTTGGATAAGGTTGATAAAATTAAGTTCATTGATTTATTAATTAAATTGCTATTTCCAAATTGACTATAAGATGGATCAATATAATCAGCAACGGTTAAAGATATGTTCAAAGAAATTCTTAACCACTCATTGGAGTTTAATTTTGACGACGCAAAATTTAAAAAGATTGAAACAACTTTTAAGAATCTTTTAAGAACATCAACATCACTTGAAAAAACTTGCCTTTGAATTTGTTGTAAATTTTCACAGTATATCATGAAAACTTCGCTTGCTAATTGACATGACGATAAATCACCTAATTCGATAATATCATTCATAATGCTAACAACATATGGTGTCATAAAAGCTAAATCTTCTGAACATTTAGTAATTAATTCTTGTAGAATATATAATGTAACTTTCAAATGGCCAACCCTTTTATGTGATATGTCTGATGATGTTTTTTTAAGTAAAAAAGTACCAACCTTTTCTAGTTTTGTACGACGTGAAGAAGCATAAAAAATCAAGTAACTTAATTCAGCTTGATTAGGTTTTGTTTCGGCAATACTTAATTTCGTAGACGGATAACACTGTAAGATAATTTTCTGGTGTTTTGGTTTAAAAATTGCCTGCATTGTGGAAAAACGTGGTTATCTATTATAATTTTATATTAGATTGAAGGATATAGTTGATTTTAAAAAAAACACTTAACTTCTCTTTTAAGAATTCACCGTTAGCCTGACACTAGTATATATAAAGGTTTGTTGTAAAAACCTAAAACAGTTTGTGTGAAAGCAGTAACAAAACAAGTAACAAACCAGCGAGCGAATTTGAATTCGTGAGCATGATTTTTTTGTAATTTTATTTTGCATTTAATATGACATTAATTAGTAAAAGTTATTTATTTCCAAACCATTCTGACAACCAATATTTAAACAACCATGGCTCCAGCGGTATACGTTAAGGGAGGGATGTGGACCAATGTAGAGGATGAAATCCTTAAAGCAGCCATTGCTAAATATGGATTGAATCAATGGTCAAGAGTTTCATCGCTTTTGACTAAAAAGAATGCAAGTCAATGCAAGCTTAGATGGCAAGAGTGGTTAGATCCACGTATTAAGAAATTAGATTGGAGTACAAAAGAAGATCAACAATTGTTAAATTTGGCAAAATTACGTCCAAATCAGTGGAGTTCGATATCATTATTATTAAGGAGAACGGCTAATCAGTGTATTGAACGATATCAAGAGTTATTGACTGATCAGAGTAATGTATCCTCTAATCTGTCAAAAATTGATACTTTATCACTCACGGGTAACATGGAATCACAACAAGGATATATATCATCAGAATTTAGTGGGTTGAACTTGAATCCAGAATCAAAACCTGCTAGACCCGATTTGGAGGAGATGGATGAGGATGAACGTGAGATGATCAGTGAAGCAAAAGCAAGGTTAGCAAATACACAAGGTAAGAAAGCAAAAAGAAAAGCAAGAGAAAAAATTTTAGAAGAAAGTAAACGTGTTGCTGATTTATTACGTCGTAGGGAATTGAAACAAGTTGGTATCAATGCACAGCTTAAAATCAAGAAAAAATTTAAAGATCAGATGGACTACAATGCAGATATTGCATTTGAAAGAAGAGCAGAAAGAGGCAAATTTGATACCGATGAAGAAATAAAGATAAATGACAAAGTGAAAATGCTATTTGATAAAAATACTAAGGTCAAAGGTACTCTTAATCAAGAGGTTGAAGCACAGAAACGTAAAGAAAAAAAAAGACAAGAACAAAACAAAAGATTGGATCAACGAAATGAATTAAAGAGAAAAAGAGATGATGAAAAAGAAATTGAAATGATGAAATATGCTGATGAATTCTCCAAACGTAGAAAACTTACATTAAAGGATACATCGAATGATAACGTTGATATCGATTATCTTATTGGACAGACAATTAAGGATATGAAAGATACTCGTTCAGGAAAAGCACTTGTTTTCTCTCGAAAAAGTAATAATGATAATGATGATACTGACGAAGCACTTTTAACGCCACTCAATGAAGAGGAGCTAAAGAGACAACAAAAACTTGAGAAGAAAAAGAAAAAAGAGTTACGTAAAAAGGCTTTAGAAGTACTTGAAGGCTTGCCAGAGGCACAAGACGATTTTGAACTTAATGTTGATGGAATAATTGACATTGAATCTAGTGCGTTGCCCAATGAAGCAAAGCCAGCTCGTATAATCATCGATAAAACCGAACAACTTAGAAATGAAAGAAGAGTTTTTCAAGAATTAAGTGAACAGTTAAATCAATATCAAACTCCTGAGAGTATCAAGCGTAATTTACCACAAGCACTTCATATGCCTGAAACTTCAGCAAATGACGAAATCAATACAGAAATGACAAACTTAATGCAAGGAAATTATAAAAGTAATATCGATAGTGTGATTGATTTAGAGAAAACAATTTCTTTGTGGAAAGAGGTTGAATCAAAAATTAATGAAGCAATTCAATTTAATGATCATAGATATGATGAATTAGTTAAAGCTACAACGCCTTACAAGTGGACTAATCACCAGTTAATTAAATTAATCAAACAATATACTGAATCAAGTAATCAAATTGAACAAAACATTAAAAAAGTATTCAAGGAGCAGAAGCAAGAATATGAAGTTACTAAAAGATCAAATGAAATAGTATCCAAGCAAGATGAATTAGTTAAATTAGACAATGAAATTTGGGCATACCAAAAATTTAAAGAAATTGAATCAGAAGCCATAAATCTACGAAAAGAAAGATTACAAAAGGAGCTTGATTATGTCAACGTGTTGATTGAAGAGAAAAAACACTTTGCAATGGAAATCAATTACTAATTATTTTTTGAATGGTAAATTCAATTATTAAATGTTATTGTCATTCATTAAAAAGTCAAAAAAAAAAAAATGTAACTTTATATAGATAAGATACAAAATGTATACATGTGTATTATATTAATGGATTTATTCTTCGTCATCAGTAAGTAAAGCATCAAAAGCATTGAATTTAGAAACTTGAGTAATTGCAATTGTATCTCTAGAATCAGCAGCACCACTCTTACCACTTGAAATTTTAGCTGCATTGGTCTTGAACTTCATGGTATGTTGTTTACCCTTCTTTTGAGCTGGTACTTCAAAACCGTCATCAGCTTGTTCATCATCGGCAACAGCATCATCAGAATGTGGTGCATTCTTTGGAATGAATGATGTCCAACCGTCTTCGTCGATAATTTCCTTTGGTTGCTTTGGCTTTCTGGTTAATTTATGACCAGTGAAGGACTTACGACGGTGTGGATTTTGTTCATCAAGTTGTCTTAAGACTTCAGCAACGGTAGCAACAAGAGTGACAAAAGGAGTTAGATCAACGCCTTCAGGTAAACATGCACCAGATTCGTAAGAGCGGAGTTCTTCTTCAGTATATGTGACGAGCATTAGTCTAGAGGGTCCTTGAAAAGAAAGAGACATTATTTCACTTTTTATGGTTAGATATTATAGAGCTTTCCTTCAATTCATGTTGAAAAAAATGAAAAGATTTTGTGCCGGGTAAATTCCTAAAAAGGTAATGGGAAAGTTTTTACTACATGATTTTCATTTTTTTTATTCTAATTTTTAATCAAGTTTTCATCTTTTTACAACGCTTTTACCCATCACTAAATAAGAAATGGCAGTATCACTTCTTAAGGTTCAACAAAAGATTCAAAAGAAAAAGTCTCCTCTTCACCCAAAGGGTAGAAAAGCACAACTTTTGGCTCGTGCTTCACTCCGAGATGATAGAGTTAATAAGAAAAAACTTATACATTCAATGAAGAAGAGTGAAGATAATCAAATTTATGATTTTTTACAAGAGTATATAAATTCAGAAGAGCAATTAAGTAAAAAATCGTTTGAGTTGGATGAAATTAAGATATTAATTAAACAATTTATAGATAGAGATAATGATGAACTAGAAAAATATAAGTCTCAAAGAAGACCTGGTAGACCATCTTCAAAAAAACAAGATCTATTAGAATTTAGAATTAAACAAGAAACTCACTATTTTAAAACTGGTTGGAAAATTCCCGATCTCAGAAATGCCGAAAATGTTGCAAAATTCAGATCTTGGAATGGTGGTCATGGTGGTTTAACTGCAATTGATTTTTGTATTGTTAAAAAGGATGGTACTCCCGAAGACAATAAAGATTTAGATCAAGAAATGTCGTAATCTTTTTCATGTCTATAGTTTTTTTTATATATTTTGATCAACTTTTCTACCCTATTTAAACTAAATTCTTAGAATGCCGTACCTAAACTAAAAGTCCCAAATGTTAATAAAGTACAAGCACTACCTATTATACCGCATATTATTAGGCTTCTTTTGATATATATTTTCTTATGTTGTTTTGGATCACGTACCATCAAAATCTCCCTTTCCTCAGATCGTACAGGCATCCAACCATTTTTTAAACATTGTTGAAATCTAGATTTAAAACCAATTGGATCCTTTACATAGGTCATTATTTGATAAATGTTTGATATTTTACCATCCCAATAACTTTTATTCTCATTGGATAAAATACCACTTTTTCCATCGACATAAATTTTCAAAATTTCAAAATTTTCAATATCTTTTAAATTCAATTGATTTTTAAAATTATTTTGACATTGCAATGTAGCTTCAATTCCAAAGCTTTCAATATCTAATAATGTATTTGGAATACAGACAGGTGTAAAAAAGTTTAAATTTTCAAAACTCCTATGATATTTAGATACAATATTTTTAGAAATTTCATAATTATTTTTAGCCTTAAATAACTCTTCATCCATATTGTCACTAGAATTTTTGGCATTATTCAAAAATTGTTCGAAATCTTTTACTTCCTTTTCGGGTATGTCAACACGAAAAGATCTAATAGTTGGTTGTGGTTTAAATGTAGTCATTTGAGGTAACACGGTTGTTGCTTTTGTTTTATGCACTTTGTTTATTTTTTTCAATAACGAATTAAAATCAGTTTTGGAATAATCAATTACTTGAGGCCTGAGATTATTATGTGCTTGTACATCGTTATCCTGTTTCATGGATGTATTTTCGTTTAACTCATCTTCAAATCCCCAGTTTTCTGTGTTTTTATTATCATCTATCTTAAAACCATTTGATTTAACTATATATTCCAATATATTCCAGTTTCTTTTTATAACTAAACTCAACTTGGTTTTATTCACTTTATTGTCTTTTGTTGTACGGTTATTCATTTTCTTACCAGCTTTTGTATATGCTGCAATTAGCATCTTACGTTGAATTGATGTTAGCTTGTAATCAATGTTTAACGTTTCTTTGTTTAATCCATTAAAGTTGATAAAATTATTAAATGTTTTCAATACTTCATCTTTCGTTTGATTAAGAGTTATATGGCCATCTTTTAGCTGATCAGCCAAGTATTTTTCAAAATCATCAAGTTCATTATGAAATTTAGATCTTAAAATGTTATATCCAGTTGGAGGTTTTATCTGTGGTTTTTTTATGTTGATTTTATTATTTGATTTTAGTATTTCGCCAAATGTCTTTGCATTTGTAGCCTTGGATGCTTTTTGTAACGTACGTATCGTATATCTCATCGAATGGCCTATTTATTGATAATTGTGATTCTTTCTTTAACATAGCACATATGAAGTCTGGAATATATTTCTCGAATTCATATCGGATTTTGAATATGAACTATATTTTTTTTAGATTTTGAGGATACATTCAGGAAAACACAAAAAAAAATACCTATGAATACATATGTTAAAGAAATAATTTGTTTGAATAAAATAAACAAGTGTGATAAATGTGTAGTGTTTGTTTTATATCCATAATCAGGATGATAATAAGAATACATAATAATAAGAAAAATGTAAAATGAAAATATAATTAAAATGAAATCAATAAAATGTAAATATAACTAACCTAATAAATTAATGATAATAATAATACGAAACATAATAGAAATACATTAAAGAAAAACAAAATATGATTAGTAAAAATGATTAATCTTTCTTTTTACCGAGACCCAAGAATCCACGTTTTTTCTTCTTTTCAGTCTTCTCAGGTGTTGGAACATATGCTGGAGTTGGAGCTGGTGTTGCTTCAGGAACAGAAACTAAATTGGCTGTACTAGACATAGCAGCTGGTAAGCTACCTGAACTACCATTAGAAAGACCTTCAGCACTGCCATTAGCTATACCGTTCATGTTTGGTTGTGCAAATGAATTATCTAAACCTAATTGTGAAGTCGATTTTTGAATTCCTTGTGGCTTTTTATAATTAATACCATTATTGATACCACCATTCATACCATTAGCCATGCCATTAGCCATACCGTTATTCATACTCATACCATTATTAATTACACTATTTCTCATATTTGGATTTGAAAGTTGTGGGGCCATAGAATGACGAGTTGGCATACCACGTGAAACAGTAACTGGATCATTACCGACTAATGAATTTGTCAACACTGCAGTACTTTTACGTGAACTTTTTCTTGATGTTGGCTTAAATGGCCTATTTCCCCCAACATTAACCGAACTCATACTATTGAAAGATGTATCAAAATTTTGTATACTACCGTTATTATTATTCATAAATGCATTATTATTACGACCCGACATGAATGAAATATCATCTCTGGAACTATATTGATTCATTGGAGGTGGGTAACTTGCATTTTGATAGCTTCCATTGCTATTTGGAGGATATGAATTACCATTTTGATATTTATTAGATATACGACCTTGTGAAGGTAATTGATTTGGGTGGTAACTTCTACGTTGTTGTTGCATTGGATGTTGTTGTTGTTGTTGTTGTTGTTGTTGTTGATATTGTGGAGAGTTAAATATTTGTTGATTTGGTGGCAAACCTTGAGATGGTAAACCGTGTGGTAAGTTTTGTTGTGGTACAAAGTTTGGTGATGCATTGCCAGGAATTTGGTTGTTACCAGGGAATGCAGGTTGCAAGTTTGTCATACTTGAGTTTTGATTTGAGCTACCGTTTAAAGTTTTGGATGTACTGGATTGCAATTGCTGTTGTTGTTGTTGTTGTTGTTGTTGTTGTTGTTGTTGTTGTTGTTGTTGTTGCTGTGGTTGTTGCTGCTGGAATTCACCATTAATACCAGGTGGTGTTTTTTCAACTAAACCATAAGAGTTAACCATATCAGATAAATCTTCCATTTCAGGATCAATCTGAGGATCTGTGGAGGAACGTTTAAATTGATAATTTTCTTGTGTTTGTAATTGCTTTGCTGGTTTCTCATAGCTAGATCTTGGAGGTGTAACACTTTCTAAAGCCATCTGAGCCTTCAACAATTCCTTTTCTTTGATTGCATTTTGTGTTGCAATTTCATCTTGTTTTAATTTTAATTCACGAATGTTTTCAGAATTTTTTCTTAACCAAAAAATTGAAGAAGTGTTTTGTAAAGTTGATAAATTATTTGAATTGTATTGGGACATAATAGCATATAAAAATTCTAAGTAAGGAGTTTTGACTTGATAGTCATCAGCAATTAAAATTGGTTGAAGTAACAATAAATCTAAATATAGTTTGTTTTGGTTGAAAAAATCATAGTATAATTTTGGAGCCTCGGACACATCAGGACTTAATTTAACCGACGGATATAACTGAGTCAATCTTTCCAATAAAGAGTCTTCATTATCGTAACTATTGAATAATTTGCAACCCATTGTTTTAATAACAGTTATAATTTCAAAGATCAAACCAGAGATTAAAGGTTTTGCTAAAATTTGTTGTTGTAAATCATATGGGAAAGGTTTTTCAAAAATAACAGATAGCGGTTCAACAGTAATTTTTGGCAATGCAAACTTCCATTGGTATGATAAGAACTCTAAAGGAGTGTTCAATTTATAGACGTCGATATTGGAATTTTCAAACAGATCTGCAATCTTATTAATCAAACCAATTTCTTCGGAAGTGTACTTGTTTTCTCTTCCACTCTTACCAACATATAATAATTCGGATTCCTTTTTAGACTTGTAGACTATGTAATTATTCGTGCCGACCTCTCTGATATCAAAATCAGACATAATTGAAAGAATAGGAATATCTTCACTCATCTGTAAAGACATTTTGACAAAAGGTTCCAAGTTGACGAAATTTGTGGATTCAACGAGAATAGTTGGAACATTGTGGTTATTCAACTGATTTTTAACAATCAAATTGAGGGATGAACAAACTGTCGATAATTCCTGTAATGAGGTGGCAGATAGAATAATAAAATCCAACGGATCATTATTGTTGGAATTTAAAGAAACGTAGTCGTCAATACTTTTGTACACCGAATCCAAGCTGTACCTTGTGTGACCAAACTGATCGGATGACCAATTATAAGTGACTGAGGTTGGATTTGAGATGGAATTGCCAGCTTCCGAGTCCGGAAGTGCCGTCGACGCAACACATGCCAATTTGACAGTCTTGGAAGCATGTAGACGCCAGTTGTAAAAAGCGACGTTGGGATGGCTGCCGATGGAAAGAATAGAGTGCAGTGCCATTGTATGGTTCTTTTTGTATTAGTACAGCTTCACTGAGGGAAAAGTCTCAAAGCAATCAAAGCGGTGGCAAACGTCCAGAGATGAATGAACGACAACTAACAAGCAACAACACAACTGCCATAAAGAAACCAGACTTCTCAGAAAAACGAAAACGAAAAAAAAAACATTTTGTTTCCATTTTTTTTTTCATTTTCCGTTTTTCCAACATGAATCTGGGCATTTCTATAAATAATCCCTGGGACTATCGTTGTTCTTGCTCAGCAAAAACCACCCAGAGATGCCCCCACACACACCGTCGACAGCGTACAACACTACCCAGAAATTGTTTCTGCTCACAGACTTTGCGGCCACCCTCTTTTGGCTTTTTGTTCTGTGCCGTCTGGTTGTGCTGTACCCATTAACAGGCGCAAAGTTTTTACCTGGAGGAATTGCGGATTTCTACATCAATGTCCTAGCTGGAACAGTTGTTTTGGAATTGTTCAATTATGCTACAGTGTTCAGACTCATTCCTGGTGTTCAAACTCCACAAAATGCGCTTTCTAAACCTCATTTTAATACACTGGTGGCAGTGTCATTTGCAAGATTGGCGTTGGTGTTTGCCATATACAACTATCCGAAAGTTTCCCGATCAGAAGCTTTTGCGATTCTAATTCTCTCTCAATCGATCAAAGAGATCTTTCGCTGGTTCTATAACTTCCAGAAGGTTAGATTGTTCAATACAGTGCCTTGGTTTAATAAGGCTGCACGCTCATTAACTTTCACCATCACGTCACCGATCGAATCAATATCTTCTTTCTACTTGATTTTTCAATCTCTAATATTTCCACCATACGCAAAAGAGTTGGCGCAATACGATGCTAATATTAAAATCGGTTTGAAAGTATTGCTTGTCGTCTATTTTCCTTGCTCATATCTCATTTACAAAAGAACGTTGACAAAATACTTTTTCGCAGTTGGCTCAAATACCAAATATCCATCCAAAAAGAAAGAATAATGAACTGTATAGTTTCGATATTCTTTCCTTTTTTTTTTTACATAACTGCTTTATATATCATTGGGAGTAAAAAAAATGTTTGAATTTAAAATCCGTCATTGCCATTTTCGTAACATGAATTTTTCAAAGTTACGTTTTGGGTTGTTTACATTTCATTTTTTTTTTTTGTAATCTCTAGTTTTTACTATGTTTTTTTTTTTCTGATATATCACAATAATACTAGTAATCACAGATCCAACAACATAGTGTGCTCAGTTACAATTAAAATAATTACAATATTACATTCTCATCTCTTAATCTCCGATTTTCATGTTAAATAGCCCCTCTAGACAACAATGAATAGTGGGTTTGATAGAACTCATCGCAGGAAATCATTGATACTTACACCAGGATTCACAAACTCAAGGAAATCTTCACCACAAACCACACCGTCATCTTCACCTAATCGAACTAAAGTTGGAGCCTATAACGTGTCACCTATATCACCATCCAAATTACCAATTAAAAATTATAGAAAGAGAACAGTTTCTAATGTATCGACCTTATCATTGGATGATCATATGAACAGATTTCAATCTTTTCTAAAAAATGATATTAAAAATGAACAATTATTGATATCTGAAACAAATTGTGAAATTGAATCATTCATTGAAAAACAGTATGAATATTCATCAATTATAAGTGATTTAGAAAGGAAAAAACAAAAAGTGAAAGATTTAATTGATGAATATGATGTAGGATACCCTTTAAAACTTAACTTGTATAATTTAAAAAAGAAGGAAATTGAAAAAGAAATTAAAAAGCATGAAGATGATTTGAAATCTTTGAAAAATGAAGAACAAAAAAAGTATGATTATAATATTGGATGCATCAAGAAGGAGTTTAGTGAAGTTGAAAAGTCAGCACAATTTGACAATGAGGAACAAAATATAGCTAGAAATGTGAAAATCAAACATTTAAATGATGAAAAAGATCAAGTAATGAAAGCGATTGAACTTGCAAAGAAAGATATGGAAAATAAATTAAACACGTTTAAGGAATCATTAAGTTTCAAAAAAATCGATGCAACAAAACAAATTAAAGAATCAAAGCTCAAACTCCAGTCTGAATATAAAGAAAAAGAACAGGAGATTCAACTACTAACTGAAAAGTATACTTCTCTCAAATTTTGCAATAATTCAAAACTTGATGAAATATCAAAAACTGAAAACCAGATCAACAATAAAAAATTAGAAATATCTAAAGTTAAATTTAGAATTGCAGACATTGAAAATTTAATAATACATTTGAAATCTGATTTACAGAATACAACTAAATTATGCAATGATTTTGAAAATAATGAATATAAAGATGCGGAGGATAGACGGAGCTTAACGCTTTCAAGATTGAATTTGGAGAAATATAAACGGCTAAAAATTGAAATTCAAATACGGGAATTATCTGGTATACCAAATATTATTGTACTAGATAGTGAAAAAATTGAATTACATGATTCTTCTAATTTAGTAGAGTTTTTAAAACCAAAAAGTTATGATTGGAAATCTGAAATATTTACATCTTTAGAATCCTCGTTAGATGGTATATCATCAGGTTTATTAATAATTAATGAACATGGTGAATTTTGTGAAATAATAGATACTATAGAAAACCATCTACATAGAACAATTCAAAATAATGATAGGTTTCAATCTTTTGAGATAGTAATTAGTAAACTCAACTCCAAACCTGAAATCAGTGAAGTTATCAGAAACAAAATCAAACTTCCCAATTGTATATCTGCAATTTATATAACCATGTTGAATAAAGTCTCAAATAATTCAAGAAAGTCAATTATTCTACTATCCAATATTTCAGATATTGAAACGTTCAATCAAACAGATGAAATTTTGAACAATTTACAAACATATACGATAGTTGAAAATGTTTCAGAATCATGGTTGGAATCGCTTTCTAATTTGATAACCATCAAACCAATGCGATCAAAACCCGCATATTCATTTTTAAATAGTTAATCTCGTATTATTATATTTAAAGATATCGTCAAGTTTATAATATTGTGTTTTTTTTATTGGTAATGAACTTCTCACGCATCATTTTTCATTTTATTATTTCTTAAGCTGGTTTATAATATGTAGCGGTCCTTCCTTAGACATCCAATGGGTGACGAATTTCGAAATAGATTTCAAAAACCAGAAGTATTGCATGACCCAGAGAAAGATACAGTCACTATATCTAGACATGAATATAAAAGATTAAAGGTCATTGAAGTAAAATTACAAAGATTACAAACGATTGTAATTTTGACTCTGTTTATTATATTCCTAGTAGTTATATCTTTAACGATATCTTATAGTATTCATCAAAATGAAAGAATGGGGATAAGGCTAGAAAATTATTACAAAGACGATTTGAAACGTGTGAAAGAACAACTTGAAAATCCTGCTATTGAAACTGAACCTTTGAGGAAAATACGAAATAATATGAGACCTGGTAGATTATATCATCGTGGTGGTAACTATGGTGGTAAAAGAAATTAGCTCACATGATAATCTATTTTCATATGAATTCTTAAATATGTTAAACATTTACAATAAACAAGAAAACAAATCTATTTAAATCTATAATTTATACTTATCTATTATTTGGTGAATATTTGATAATACTTGTTATCATTTAAATAATTACCAATTTTTTTACCAAAGAATTCAGAAACTGAATCTTCATTATATTCACTCAATGCTTTAGCAAAATTGCATAAATCATAAGCAACTGATTCAGGAATAATACTATCCTTTTTATAATCTGGATGATTGGTGATTAACTTTCTAAAAAATGTTGCAGTTGTTAAAATTGATCCATCTGCTCTACCGGATATTAAATCTAAATAAATGTTTAGTTTCTCAAGTTCGGAATCAGATGCATTTTCAAACTCAATTGAAACATACTCTTTAACAATTGGAATAAAACCCTTAAATGATGCACTACCATTAAAGATTTCACCCAATGTCAACTCTTCAACATTTGCATCATATTGATCATTGATATTTGTTCTAATATAAAATTTATCAAGGTTAATAGCATCTCTATGATGTGCTCTCTTCATATTTTCTTCAACTAATGAAATATTAATATAATTGTTGATTTTAAAATGTAAAATTGCCCGGCTTAGTAAGATTGAAAATACGGAGTATCCTGCATTTTCAAAATCTGTTAATGAAATTTCCATTGGTCTTAACTCAACTCTCCATCCAGGCTTTCCTGAATTTGGTGTTGAGTCTTGTGATGGAACTTTAAACCTTAAAGTTTGCCAATTAGTTGATTGGATATTTTCAAAGTGATCCATTGAATCAGTGTTATCTTGATCAATTCTTTCACTGAATAAAACTAGGGGATCACGAATAAACAAATGTGCAAAATGATTTGCTAAATCATGATCAAAGTTATTTTCTTTTAATGTTTTTAAAACATTTTTATTGATCGGTGGATTCAAATCATTGTAAGAAGATTTAAAATACTCCGATCCACCTAAGTATTGATCAATTGAATCGTATCTTGATTTTGGAATCCTTTGCATTTTGGCTTGAACAGTTGGATCTGAATGACCACCATACAATGGATGATCTTTCAATGCAACTTCATTTCTTTCGAATGGTGTTCTGTCATCCACAGCACCTGAAATAACATTCCATCTGACATCTTGATCCGCTAGATGCCCTCTAAAAACGGGTGCTGCCGCAGTAATTGCCAACATTAAAGGAGCAATGTTGACCAATGAATCAAATAAGTATCTAGCATCATTGATATTTTTTGCTTGCATTGTAACTTGTAAACATGATGATCCCATACCAAAACCCATGGAGTCCATGTAAATATGTCCTGGTTTTGCGGCCGGGTTTGGTGATTCTAAATGAGGTTCAAAATCTGAATATGGGAATAAATCACGTTTTGGAATAGATGGATCAGCTTCAGCCATAGAACGTGTATTAACATCCTTAAATAGTGGAATATTAATGGCAACCTTTTGACCACGACGACGACGAATATTTGCAGTTAATGTTGGAAATCTAACATGCTTATTTATTATTTCGTCAGGAAGGAAAAGGGATTTTGAAGCTGACCCATTCACAGGAGTTGATGGATCACAGAAATCTTCAACTCCCATCAATGGGAAAGCGGTCAAAGTCAGTGGATAGACATTTGGATTCTTAATTTCTTCCATTGCCAATTGACGTCTTTTGTGCATATTACTTTCAACTTTCAAATAATCCTCAAATTTTGTTCCATCATACGGATTTAGTGGAGTCGCTTCAAGCATGAAACGTCCATATTCTGGGTGAAATAAAACATCATTATCTTTAGATTTTTGATAGTTTACACCTTCTTCAGACAAGTTATCTAAAACAAAATCGTGATCGATCGATAATTTAAGGGATTTTTTTTCATCATTCAAAGTAACCATCATATATTCAATTTCGTCACCCCAGTAAAACTTATCGTTGTCACGATTTTCAGAAACTTTATATGCATTTAGCAATTGAGTAATACCATTTTCTCTGACATGCTCTGCATGTTTTTTAGATTCATTCCAATGAAGTGGAGTTCCTAATGACAATAAACCCATTTGATTAATAAATTTGGTTGCTTTCTATAATGTATTTTATTAAAGATGATAGTATTTTTTTGCCCCAAATAATAATTACTAATCAGAGAAAGTTAAATTTATGAATATTTTTGTCTTCACAGGTTAATATATAAGAAAACACCCCAAGAAAACAAAAATATTACAAAGAAATGTATAGCCAAGATGTGTCCAACTAGCAAATGAAGATATATAACGAAAGAAGAGTTCGTAGAAGATATAATGAAATTCTTCGTTTTTGAGTTTGGGCAGATCGAAAAAAATGGCAACTGATAAAATTGATGTTGTGAGAACTAACATATTGATACATTTTCTCGATGGTTACTAGGTGGTTTTTTATGGGGTTTCTACTGGTTTGAAGCGATTTTTTATATCTACATGTTACTGATTAATTCTTTGACATTTTAATTAAACTATCTGGCCTTTAGTTGACCAAAAAATTTCCCCAAAACACAGCTCTATTATTGTGGTTCGCATTTAACTTCCTAAAATGTATAATATTTTTGAAAATATTCTTGATTCGAAGAATTTGTCCACCATTTTTTTCGTTGTTTTACTTCTATGTTACAGATATTCTACACCTGATGATCCAAATGCTCAATATGGTTTTTGTTTAACATTATATACTTTTTTCCGGCTGTTTTATTAATAGCAAACATAAAGAATGAGTAAAGTAAATAATTCTAACAAAAATTCGCAAAAGCACGTGACTAGTCGAAGTTATATAATTGAAGAGGTTCGACTCATTTTTTAGTGTTTTAACTGCAAAATATGGTATATTCAAAAGAAATGCCATGACTTCAAAATGTATTTAATATTTCTACATTCATAGCAATAGATACGTAAATGATACCAGTTATTTCAGTTAGTTGTTGGGCCGACCTACCTAATTTGGTAATAATTGCAAATTCTTGACATGAAAATTGTCTTCTTTAGAATTGAAAAAAAAAAAAATAATAAAAATAAAAAAAACTTGCGTTGAATTACAATCTTATAAGTCTCTTTTTAGTCAATTAACAACATCGATATATATAACTATGGCTGCTGCCGATTCCTTCAATCTAGTCATTCCAGGTGACAGTATCACATTAAATGATTCAAATGCAGAAATTACACTCGGACCAAATGTTTCTTTACAAGATAATTTAACTATCAATCCAACAACATCAGGTTTATTTGTTTCAAGTCCAATAAAAAATACAACTTTGAACTATGTCGAATCTGCTTTTGGGAGGTATATTCCACAAGCAGGTGACTTGGTGATTGGTACAGTTGTTGGACAATTTGGTGATTATTACCGTATATCGTTAAACGAGACAAGTTCAGTTGTGATATTAAATATATTCTCATTCCCAAATGCTTCAAAGAAAAATAGACCACGTTTACAGACAAGGGATTTGATATATGCAAGAGTTTCTAATGCTGAAAAGTCAGTTGATGTTGAATTGTCGTGTATTGATCCAACAACTGGTAAAGAGGGCGGTTTTGGTGTTCTTAATGGTGGTTACTGTTTCAATGTTTCCACTGCTTATGCTAGATTTTTATTATTCACCCCAAATGCCCCAATACTGCAAAAAATGGTCGAAAAATTACAATTTGAAATTGCAATTGGTGTTAATGGTAAAGTGTGGATAAAATCTGATGGTTCTAAATCTACTATGCTATGTGTTTATATAATTTCAGAAAGTCAAAACTGGAAGCAAAGTGAAATTAATACAAAATTTGATTGCCTGGTTAAAAAATTTAAAAAAATATAAATTTATGTAATGTGTAATTTACCTATAATATACTTAACTCCGTTTTTTTTACATATTTTGTAATCCTCCCAAATTTGTTTTCGAAGGTCGTTTACCCAGTAATTTGAAACTAAAATAATGTTCTGAATTGGCAGTTTCATCATCAACTGGTGTAATAAAATTATTATGATCATCTAAAAACATATCTGTTTTATTTTTATATTTGCTTTGATTTGGTTCGTCAAATGAATCATATATTTTAATGTTGGGTATATCCACTTTGGCTTTATAATCAACAATATTACTATTCATTAAACTTGTTTGTTTGATGTACTTATAAATATCTCCAGAATTAATAAATGGATCAGCTAATTTTGTATATTCATAAACCAAGCCATTGAGTTTATTTTCTTTACCTGATTTAATTTCTTCAAAAGTTGAGTCGTACGAACTGATTGAATCAACAAAACTATTTATTGATTCCTTTTTTGATTTTGCAAAACTTTCCAAGTGTTCATTCATTCCTATAACTGGTATAATTGTGCTCATATCAACTGTTTCATTGTAAAATGTAAGAGTCTCATGTGTAACTTTTGGCGTAACAATACCATGACTTTCAGCTAATTGAAACAAAAGTCCATCATTTTTGACCTTGTTTTCTAAATCAAGCAACGAATCTTCATAAATGTTTGAATCGGAGTCTCTCAATTCATTAGTCAACAAAGATTCTACAACTTCTTTATTTTGTTCTAATTTTTTATTCTGATCATTACCATTGAACAGAATAATTGGTAATCCTGACTGTAATTTCGGAATCTCTTCTAAAACATTTTTATTCTCAAAAAGTTTATCTTCAAGCATATTTGCAGACTGTTCAAGTATATTTAAACGTGAAACACTCATTAATAACAACTTATATTGCTCTCTATGCTTTAAACATTCATCTTCATCCTCAATATTACACTGCATTAATTCTGCATAATCTTGTGATACTAAAGGGTTCCCTTCCTTGGCATCTTCTATGATTGCATTTTCATGATTCTCTTCGGAATAAATTATCTTCAATTCTCGATGTGGTTTCCTAGATTTAAAGGGTGAAAAATAATTTTCTTCTTCATTTTCCGGATCAAATATTTTTGGAGAGGTTCCACGTAATCTTTCACTGAAACTATTAAATCTCCGGTTTTTGGCTGATTCGGAACATGTTTCATCTTTGTTCTTAAACAGTGAGAAAAATCCAAGTGATTTTGATGATGTATCTGAATTGTTAGGAGTATTTTTGAAATCCATATTAGAGGTTAATAATGATGATGATGAATATTGCTTTGTTGAAATCATATTAAATTCAAAAAGATCATTCAATGAAACAAAATTTCTTGATCCATATTTGATATTCCAATAATTTTCAAAACAGCCAATATATGGATCAATTTTAAGAGTTAATAAACCATGCTCTTGTAACTTCAATATGAATTTATCTTGAATTGAAGATTCCCATAACTTATTAATACTTTCTTTTCTATTAATCAAATTTTTATCAGTAAACCAGTGAGTATATGATCGCATACCGTTTAATTCGGAGTTATTTTTTCGGTTATGTAAATAATAGTCAGTGTTAAGTTCCCACAACATTGGTTGATTAGGTAAATAAACAAAATTACCCAAGAATAAGTTGATTGCTTCTTGTCTCTGTGCATCTATAAATGAATTACTATAAAAACGTTTCACAGATTCAATTATATCTCTAGAGTGTGATGACCATTGATTAATCTTTCGATAAGTCTGTAAAGTATTAACAAGATGTGATCCACCATATTGTAAGGCAATTGTATCCCCATGGTCATGAAACATTTCTGTTAAAACATTAGTCACATCACTGTCATATTCCAAATACTTTTCCTCTATGAAACCTAATGCGTGGAGCTGGTGTCCTAATGCTCTTTTACCAATAACAAATTGTGCTGTATTTGTTCTATCTAAACAATCAACACAATTTGTTCTACAAACACCTTGTTGCAATCTGGTATCGTAGATTGTTTTCCCATTATGAAAAAAACCAGTTTGTGTTAATGTACCTTCCGAATAATTTTCCAACCACTTGATAACATCTTGGCTTCTAGATTTTGCAGCTCGTGACATATCCCAGGCAGTATAATCTATTTTTTTATCATCTGGCAAAAATTGATTTAAGTATGCAATACAATCACTAAAAGCATCAAGTAACTTCGATTCTCTTTGTGATTTTTCTCTTTGCTTGATTAAATTTAAAACTTGGATTGGGGTTCCATATCTTTCAAATAAATTATCAAAATGTATTGCAGCCTTCGAGTAAAATGGATCTACAGCATTAATGTGAATAGGTGGTTTAGTCATTCTTAGATTCGGTGCAGTTTCTTGAGACCAAGATAAAGGAATTGATCCACGGTGTTGAACAAATGACGTATATCTTGGATTATTATAAAACCCAGCAGCTGGATCATGAAAAGATGATGTTAACATATCACAAACAATTTGTTCAGTTTCAACTTCATTGGCAACATCACCATCATCATTGACACCACGCTTAAAAAATCTTGCACCTGCAAATCTATGAGATCGTCTCGCAATTAAAGTAATATAAAATTGCATTTGAAAAACCGAATTCTTCACTTGATCAACAAATCCATGGATGATTGGTTGAAACCAATCATAAACTTTATCAAAAGTCTGAAATATTGGGTCTAGTAATGTACCATTCCACATAAATCTTTCGTTAAATTCAAAAACATATGAAAGTTCAATGTTACCGTTCAAATCCAATGACTGCATTTTGTTTCTCATCATATTAACCTGCAAAGTATTTGTAAGATCATAACTGTAACTGTAGTAAAATGTTTTGTTCAAGTCAATGTTTAAAAAAGTTTGCACATATCTAGCTTCAATTGAATTTTTTTCAACAACTTTTGAGCTATTTGTAACTGGAATCAATTCAGTCTCATCAATATGGTAAATTTCATGAGAACCCAAAACTGCAACTTGTTTTCTTTTTGTAGCAACTAATAAATAATAGTATTTTGTAAACTTGATGAATCCAAGTAAACCAACAGCTGTGATTTTTTTAGTCAAGCCACCTTCACTTGAATCTTCAATACCGTTTAAAACTTCCATAATTTCGTTTCTTGTAAAAAAAACATTATCTTCCATAACTGTTAACTTATCAGTATTAACTAAATCAATTTCCAAAATTCTAAATACAGTTTCTCTTGCATTACTTCCCACAATGTACATTCTTTGAGTCGTGACATAAACCGTATATTTTGTTAGGATGAACTTTCTTGGTTTTGGTATAATTGGATTTGAATCTAAAGCATCTAAAGGTGGTGATTGCGATTGTGAAATGGTATCTGCACCTGATCCTGTCTCAATCCCACTATCGCTAATATGCTCTGGTGGTTCCGACTTTAAGAGCCCCATAGTATTAACTGTAATTGTTCATGCAGGAAATAATCAACAACAAAGAGATGACGTCTCAAATATGAAAATGTAAAATCATGCTAACGTAATTGCTACACTATTTCTGATTTTTTTCGGAGTTGTTTTTTCTAATGACATACAAATATACAGATTTACAGTTATTTTGAAATAGAGGTCTCCAAATGCTGAGTCATACAAAATGTTAAATACTCCCAGAAACCAAAAGCAATGCGAATCGTCATTCAAAACAGTATTTTATTATTGAGTCAATCACTATGCATGAAGATTGAAAAGCAAAAATCAAAACGAATACCAAAATTAAAATCAAGAATTGAAAATCAAAATTGAAAAATGAAAAATGAAAAGTGAAGCATTTTTTTCTGTTTCTTTTTCCCAATTCGGATAAAGAGCAACTTTTTTTTGGATTAGTATCTACATTATTTGGTAGTATTTTATGTTATTTCTGCAGTGTCGATAAAAGCTGAAAAAAATGAGCGTTTATGCGTCTGTTACCCAAAAACAATTGGATAAAAAAAAACAACCCAAAAGAAATGGAAAAAGTAAAAAGGATCACAAAACAAAAAAAGTAGTTCATGATTTGTTTGTTCAAGGTACAAATGATTCATCGATTGTTTCCAAAAGATCCGTTGAGATATTATATTCTGATAAAGTTGAACAAAATGCAAAACATTTTTTTCAATACTTTGTTAAGAAATCACCAAGGCGGTCACCAGTCATCAATAGGGGTTATTGGATTAGAATGAAATCAATCAGAATGGCTATTGAAAAAATAATTAGTCAACAACCAAAAGGTCAAAGAATCAACATCATTAACTTAGGTTGTGGTTACGATCCATTACCTTTTCAGTTATTAGATGATGAAAGATTGAGAGATGTTGATTTATATTGCATTGATGTTGATTTCCCAGAATTGATTGGATATAAATCACAAATGATTAACATGGCTCCAGAACTCAAGGAACTTATTGGAGAACAGTTAACTTTGACTGCAAATGTTCCAGGTATTGAAATATTTACAGACAAATATGCAACTATGGGATGTGATTTAACAAATCGTGCTTTATATTGTAAACAATTAGATTTATTTATGGCAAATAACCCATCAACCACAAATATTTTTATTGCTGAAGTTTCGTTAGCCTATATGACACCGGAAACTGCAAATCCAATTATAAAAACATCCAGTGGATTTTCAAACTCACATTTTCTGATTCTTGAACAACTGATGCCATCTGGTGAAAATCACCCATTTGCTAAGCGTATGATTAATCATTTTAGAAAAATGGAAGCACCATTACAATGTGTTCATACATATCCAACAATTAAAGATCAAATTGAAAGATTTCAATTATTGGGTTATAAATATGTCAATGCCAGAAACCTCTTGGATTGTTGGGATTTGGTTGAAAATCAAATTAAGGAAAAGGTTGAAAAGGTCGAAGCATTTGATGAATGGGAAGAATTCATATTTTTTGGTCAACATTATATTAATTTGCATGCAACAAATCAAGAAAATGTCCAGGTTTATTCGTCACAATATTCACCATTATATTCAAAATTAATCGAAGTAGTAGACCATAAATACATATTTGAAGTGCAACGTTTAAAAAATGAAGAACTGCAAAGAAAGTTTCATACATGTTTAAACTTTAAGGACGAATTATTTTTAACATCAGGGACAAACCAATCAAGATTGTCAGACACAATACCATTAAATCTAAAATTTAGTGTGGATATAGTAAAACCAAATACTTTCAAGCCAAGAGTTGCGGCAGATACAGTGAGTATTAACAATTCAACATATTTAATAGGTGGTCGTAGAATGCCAGGTTTAGGTTTGAACGAATTTTGGGAATTTAGAAAAGTGACAGATTTAAAGTATGAATGGATAGAGAGAGAACCGTTACCAAAAGGTCGTGTAAAACATACTTCAATTGAATATGAAAATGGTGTTTTAGTATATGGTGGGTCAGAGGGGGAAGATTTTGTTTATTATTCTGTTGATAGTAATAAATGGACAGATTTGAAATCAATAGATGATGGTTTAGGGCTTGAAAGTGCAAAATTAATAAACACAAAAAATGGTTTATATTTAGTGGGTGGTAAAATACACAACAGTGGATTTGAGCTTAATGCAAAATTATATAAAGTTGAAGTTGATTTGCAATCCTCAAGTGTTAAACTAAAAGATGTTTTAGAAGATCAATGCTTAGCAAGGTATGGCTTTAATGTAATTGCTAACAATGACAAAATATTAATTATTGGGGGTGTTGGTAAAAAATTATATGATCAGTTTGATACAGTAATCGAAATTGATACTAGTTCTAATAATATTAAAGGTGTTAAAATAGATGATACAACATGGTCAAAAAGTCCTGTTTTTATTGGAACAAGTTTATCAATTGACAGATCCAACTTACAATTTTGGCTTGTTTTAGGTGGTGCAGTTTGTTACGGATTTGGTTCTGTTTGGAACAACATTTTAAGCGTAAAAATTGGTGCTAAAATACCCACAAAGCAATTGTTGATTTAAAATTAAATTGTTTATTTATTAAAGTGTAAATAATCCTTTCATGGATAATATATAATATTCTATATATGGTTATTAACTATATATCTAAAGTAAGGAAAATGTGCAGAGTGTAAACCTCCCAAAATAAATATTAGCGTAGAAAATAGTTGAAAAAAATGTGAATAATAATAAATAATAAAATAGGTGAAATATGCTATAATAATCGGAAAACTGATGAAATAATAATTAATTCTGTGAAATATTCATTCTATGAACATAATAAAGACTTTGAACTTAATTAACTTAATTATTTATCAGAAGCATCATAATCTAAGACACAACCCTTTGAAGCGTCGGAGACTAATTGACTGTACTTGAATAATGTACCTCTCTTGTATTTTAATTCTGGTTTTTTCCAAGACTTCTTTCTTTCTGCTAATTCTTCTGGAGAAACAAGAACATCGATAATATTGCTATCAGCATCGATAATAATATTATCACCATCTCTAACTAAACCAATTGGTCCACCCTCATAAGCTTCTGGAACAATATGACCAATCAAGAAACCATGGGAACCACCAGAGAATCTACCATCGGTTAATAATGCACAATCTTTACCTAAACCATAACCCATTAGTGCGGAAGATGGTTTTAACATTTCTGGCATACCTGGACCACCCTTTGGACCTTGGTATCTGATAACAACAACGGTCTTTTCACCCTTTTTGATATCACCATTTTCTAAAGCTTTAATGAAATCAGCTTCTTCATCATAACATTTTGCCTTACCTTCAAATCTGGTACCTTCCTTACCAGTAATCTTAGCAACAGAACCTTCTGGAGCTAATGAACCCTTTAAGATTTGTAGATGACCAGTTTTTTTAATTGGGTTTGAAACAGGTCTCATAATATCTTGAGATTCTGGTAAGCCTGGCAAGTCATCTAAGTTTTGTTTCATAGTTCTACCAGTAACTGTTAAAGTGGAGCCATCTAAGAAACCTTCCTTTAATAAGAATTTCATAACTGCTGGAGTACCACCAACATTAACTAAATCAGCCATAACGTGTTTACCAGATGGTTTGAAGTCACCTAATAATGGAGTATCATCTGAAATTCTTTGGAAATCATCAATAGTTAATTTGATATTTGCGGTATGTGCAATTGCAATTAAATGTAGAACGGCATTAGTTGAACCACCACAAGCAATGGTATATCTAATAGCATTTTCAAATGCAGTTTTAGTTAAAATATCTCTTGGTCTAATGTCCTTTTCAATTAAGTTCTTAATTGCAGAACCAATATTAGCACATTCATCTTTTTTTAGCTGAGAGACTGCTGGGGATGAAGATGAATATGGCAATGACATACCTAAAACTTCGGATGCTGAAGCTAAAGTGTTAGCAGTATACATACCACCACATGCACCAGGACCCGGACATGCATGTTTGATAATATCAGATCTTTGTATTTCACTAATTTCTTCAGATAAGAATTGACCATAAGATTGGAAGGCAGAAACAACATCTAATTGTTTTGGAACACCAGAACAAGTACCTGAACCTGGTAAAATAGTACCACCATAAACCATAATGGAAGGTCTATTGTGTCTTGCAAATGCCATAAGAACACCAGGCATGTTTTTATCACAACCTGGAATACCAATATTAGCATCATAATGTTGACCTAAAACAATGGTTTCAAAAGAATCCGCAATGATTTCACGGGATTGTAAAGAATATCTCATACCACTGGTACCCATGGAGATACCATCAGAAATACCAATGGTGTTAAATTGCATACCTTTTAAACCTGCCTTTTCAACAGAATCTCTACAAGCGTTGTTTAAATCCATTAGATGCATATTACATGGATTACCACTCCACCAACAAGAACCGACACCGACTTGACCCTTGGAAAAATCACCATCTTTGAAACCAGTTGCATATAGCATCGCTTGAGATGCACCATTAGATTTTGGTTCGGTAAGAATTGCAGAGTACTTATTGTACTTTGTGGAAAGCTTGGATGCAGAGGCAGAAAACGCTCTCTTTTGTGTGTGTCTGAGAATAGCACTCATTGTTTACTTGTTAAGGAAGCAAAGGAGAAAGATGGCAGAAATCAAGAAACAGCCATCATGATATGTTCGAGTTGTTAGTGAAAATCAGTCATGTTGGTGAAAAATAAAAAAAATGTTTGCAACCGGGCCGGTTTGGGTGAAAAATTAAAAATGAAAAATAAAAAATTGAACTTTTGAAAAATTAAACCCTAGAAAAACTCATGATTAGAAATGCTCTCGTTTTCATTCGTTGTTGTTAATACTGTAACTGTTCTGGGAATATAAAAGTGTATAAAACTACATACAAAATAAAATAAACTACCACACTTCAGTGGTCTTTTCAAGGAAAGGATCAAAGTCACCTTCTCCAAGTGTAGCACCGTATTTGAGTGTACTCCCTAGTGCACATTCACAGACTTTTTGGGTACGAATTGCTGCACCACTTTTGCCATCAATTTCGTAGTTGCCAAACATTGGGATACCGGAACCGTAAACCCCCATTGCATAATTCAACACATTCTTTAATATAATCAATTCAATCTTGGTATTGCCTTCTCCAACTATGACTCCCATATAATCATTATAGTATGGTATACTATTTTCATCTTTTTGTTTTCCAGTGGCTGCAATATCCCAGAACGATATACCATGTGCAGTAATAATAGACGATGATTTCTGATCAGTGTCAGAACATTCCATTGCAGCTGGTAACCCAAAATCAATTGGACCTGTAATTAATTCAATACGGAAAATACCATCCTCTTTAATCAATAAAGAAAATGCAGTTCTGTAAACGTTATTTCCGCATCCGTTATGCTTATTAAGTAGTTTAGGAAATCCAATCCACATTTGCAATTTTTTGTAATTAACATCGTTTAATGTTTGAATGATTTGTCTTGGAATTGGCGTGAATGATGTGCCACCTCTTAAATATGCAGTACCTTCCTTGGCATATTTTGAAAATTGAACATTGTCTTGAACTTTATTACATTTACCTGTATCCAAAGAACATTTAAAAATAGCAAGTGGATCTATTGTATAAACAAAATGTATGTATCCCTTCAAGTTCTTGGAATCACCAATTTTAATACTATCAAATAATGGAATCCAATTTTTTTCGGTTTTCAAAGTGGTTACTGCATTATTGCCCATATTTTTGAACTTTAGAACCGGGTGGATTAAATCTGGACCATGTGGGCCCTGAAATGGGAAAACTGCAAACATATTTCTTCTATTTTCAGATGTTAGCATGTTGAAAATGATAACAGGTTCAGAACTATATTCACCATCTCTCAATAAAATCCTTGGGTCTTCGGGACCAATTGTACCCTTGCCTGGCTTACCTTCAAATGGTATATTTAAAATGGATGGGAATCTAAGAGAGATTCTTTCTAAATGTCCTTGCTCATTTGAATTTGCATAATCTCTTAAAACACTATCAATTTCCTTCTCAGACACACCATAATATCTGATTCTTCTACCTTTCACTTCCTTCCAATCTGCATCAAATAATTGCAATCTGATAAATGAGGCTAAAGGTTCACTTCTATCGTTTGGTGCGTACATAATTGTTGATACAACCATATGAACTTGTTCATCTGGTAACCAAATTGAAGAACCTGATTTCTTAAACCAATGTGATAAATCCGATAAAAATGTACCATCATTTGCTTGAGGATCAACTTTTTTAACGACATCTGCATATCTTGAATTTAATAACCATCTTCTAACTTCAATTAAATCGTCATCTAACAAAATAGGCTCAGAGTATTCAATTGTTCTTTCTTTTTCACTTGGATTATATGAAATTTGATCACATGAAAGATCAGAATAATAATTTTCTGTTTTATCCGTTAATAAGTTCCCTAAATATCCTGATATTGATGGAATTGGTGTGAACTCTTTATTCAATAGAGTATCTGATAAGATCTCGATTTTTTCAACAGGTGTATTATTATCGTCTAATTTAGAGTTGTCATCTAATAAAGGCTTTAACTTGACTTTACTAAGTGCTTTATTAACCTTCTCACGATCAATTTTCTTGGGGGATTTTAAGTTATTACTATCAGGATTGAAATCTGCCTTTAGATTACCTGAACCGGGTTCATAAAATTCGTTTTCTTTTGGATTGATAATTGATTCTATATATTCATTTTTTTCACTCGTTGTTAAGGAATCGGTAAATTTCTCAATTTGTTGTATAGGCCAAAAGTAATACACCGCTCCAATAAAAGACAACAAAAGTATATACTTAAGTAACCTACATGAACGGGAATGTTTTTTTGCAACCATGACTGTTGATGATACGGTACTTTCAAATCGAACTAAGAAATAAACAATACAAAGGCAGATTCAGCACGAACACCAAATTAAATCAAAAAAACAAAAAGGGAGGAAAACAAAAAAGAAATAACATGTTCAAATTGTAAAGTGCACGGTTGTGTTCAAAGAAAAAAACATGTTTTAAGGTCCTTTTGCCCAATGAGGCAACTATTGTTATTTACAGCGGTTGTCTTCCTTACTATAGCAAACACTCTTTGCTGGAAATTCGGAGAAGCAAAATGGCTAGTGCAGATCCCAAATTAGAACATAATGATAGTGAATCCTTAAATTTCGAAAGCTTAAAGAAAAAGTCTGCTTTTATTACTGATCCCTCAGATGCATTGCCTAGATCAAAATACAATATTTCAAGTAGTTTGGTAAGTGTGAAATCATCAGCTGCAAAGAACCAAATGCCGGCTTCTTTATTATCGGTTAGAAGTGTAAACGTAAATAGTCAGCTAGGTAATAATGTTGTTGATGGTAATGAACCTTCAATGATTGAACAATTTAAAAATTTAGCTGAGTGCTATTCAGAAAGAACAAGAAAAGTTGTCGATAAAATGTGTGAATTTGGTACAAAAGAATTAGATACTCTTGGTAAAACTAAACAAGAAACAAAATCTAAGGTAACCAGGCAAGAGGAAAATAACTACCAGCAATGTCTTCCAAGTGTTGAAATATCAAATCCACTCACCCATGCTAGAACATACCCAAGATCCTCACCGATTCATTCGTATTATCATAATCATAATCATAATAACATCAATGGGTTGCACACGCAAAATGTAATGGTTGATGCATTAAATCCAAGTATTGTAGGTCCCACAAATATTAAATTTGTAACAACCGAAGAACGTGAACAACGTGATCTGCAAGTTACTCGAGCTTTAAATATTATTTCACAATCATTAGAACCGCCTTTTCATACTGCTGATGTTTTCCGTGGTTGGGTATTGGATGAATTTAGACCCGAAGTTGAAACTGAAAATAGTTGTAAAGCAACTTTTTACAGATTTTTGTGTTGGTTTATAGGCACACCACTTATCTTCCTGAGAAGAATTTGGAATTATGTTATTTTAGAGATTCATCTTGTTTATAATATATCATTATTATATGCCACGTTTGTCACAACTCCACCACTCATTTTTTTTGTGATTGGACTATCAACATTTTGGATCAAAGTCCTCTATGAAATTTATCGAGATATTATACATAGAGACGATGCTGCATATTCTTCTGAAGTTCCAAAGGAAATGTCTATTGCCGCAGCAATTAGTGCTTCAATGGGGTTTGTTCTAAATATAAAAGCCAAAAATGGTGAAATCACCCACGCTTGGTGGAATGGTGGTGATATTGTAAAATAAACATGCAGCTATGCAAGGATACATGTATATGTTGTCTAATTAGTGTTTAATGAAGAAAAATGATATGAAAGTAAAGATTTATGATGTACAATATTTTTTTGCATTGCTCAGTTTTTTTTAGTTTTCCTATTCTTTTCTTAAGATTTGTGTATTCTTTAACATCATTAATTCTTCATTAACATATAACATATAACATATACTCGTCAACACTCATTAATGTCACTTAAACGATCAAATACTTCACAGGTTGACCCTAATTTGGAAAGTGATTCAAGTTTGAAAAGTCAGAAAGTAACTTCATCATCGATTAAAGTTGGAATTCTTCCCACATCAAACACTAACTCAAATGATTTTCCATCACGGGCTTCCAGTATGATAGATGAAGTTGATGAGGAGGAGAATAATAAGGGAAAACATAAAAGGGTTCGTATAAAGCCAAGTTTACAGAGTCAATTAACGGACATTGATCCATTACTTGCAGGTGATTTGAATATTCAACATTCACATCATGCAGATTTAACTCCAGATCTGAATTCAACATCGGCTGAACCAGAAAATACTCCTAATGAGACTGATATCGATAATGATGATGATGATGATGATATTAATAATACAGATGATACTTTTACAGGTAAAGCTTCTAATAACAATAACCTTGGAGATAACAATGAATTCTTAAATCCAAGTGAGGTGGTGCCTAGCATAAAATCGTTATCATTATTATTTAAGCAAAAAGAACTTAGTAAATTGTCCAAAATTTTGAAAAACGTTGAATCATGTATACCAGTAGAACTTAAAGAATATAAAAGATCCGTTGATGTAAAAGAAAAACGTGGTGATAGATTAATTTCACAATTATTTCAAGAAAATGAACAATTGAAAAACAGAATTATCGAACTCAAAACCAAAATTCATGAAGTTAAAAAAGATAATAGAAGTATTTTAAGAGATGCAGAAAATGAAATTTCACGTTGGAAGACTTTAATTATATCATCAAGTGACAGAGCAAAAGAACTAGAAGATCAAATAATTAATCTTAAGTATAAAAGATGCAAATCAGCTGACGATGATTTTGAAGATGATGATAATGATCATGAAAAGCAGAATATTGACATGAATAAAGAAGCTCTAGACATAGTAAATCATAATTATAGTTTGAAAAAAAATAAGGATCTTCAAATTAATTTTTTAGAATTATTAACAGGCATCAGATGTATTAGATTTGAAGAAACCAATTACGCAATGAGCTTTACAGTTAAACAATCAGGGGGTATTGGAACGATTTACTATACGTTAATATTAAGTAAAAAAATTGAAGAAAGGCACAATGCAATTTACATTCCAATATGGGATGAACATGTAGATTTTGAAGGTGATTGGAATGAGAATGTCAAAAATGTCAAGAAATATTTACCTGAGTATTTGTTTGATGAATTGGAATTTCCTTCAAATGCAATCCATTATTTCAACTCAAAGGTTAATAATTGTTTAAATCAATTACACTGATTCTTTATTTATTATGTATTATTTCTTAGTGTATATTTATAACGGTGTTTCTATTTACTAAATTTTTATAAATGAAAAATAAAATTATATACTTAAACTGTAAGAACCATCTTTGTTTTGCGCAAATTTGATGTTCTTCAGGAAATCGGTTTTATCTGATAAATTCTTATTATCTTTTTTAACAGCTTTAAAAATTTTATATAATGAAGTTGGTTCATTTCCAATATATTTAGAAAGATCAAATTTAGATTTTCCTGATTCTGCTTCTGTTTTAGATTCTTTCTTTGGTTCTTCTTTTTGTTCTTTCTTTGGTTCAGATTTGGTTTCCTTTTTTGGTTGTTGCTTTGGTAGTTGATTTTGATTTTTCGCCTTCTTTCCCTTATATAAAGCCTTTTCATATTTTTCTGCTTCACTGATACAACTTGTGTGTTTTTGATGATCGTTACCATAAAAAGTAGTAGAACAATCAATACATGTAAAAAATGCACCACGACAAGAACGTTGATGCTGTTGTAATCTCTTTTTAATGACAGTGTCATTACAAACTTCACAAGAGAATGAAACCATTTTTAATTGAATATCTTGTTATTTGTTGGAGAATTAAAAAGAAGAAAGGGTTTATGAAGGAATAAACGGTGGTGAAAAAAGTGAAAATATAATATTTGAAAAAACAGTCAGGCTGTGCATAAAACCAAAATTTTCATGTTACAGGAAGAAATAAGAAACAAAACGAATAGCATACATCTGGAACACATGGCACTTGGTGTCAAAAAAATTTGAGTAAAGCGTGCTAATAAATTATATTAAAAAAGTAGACGTTATATAATGAAACGAATAAGAAAAGTGGCTGTTTAATATATGTACAAGAATGTGTATTGAATAATTACCATGGGTATCAATAACCTACCATCTGTTTTCACTTTCACCTGCAAGTCTTTCAACTCTTTTAGGTTCCCAATCTTGATGTTCATCAAGAAGACCTTGTAATTTATAGTATTCATCCTTTATATCAACTTTACGTCTATTTTCAATTAGGTTCAATGCTTCTTCTTCATCCATTTCTTTGACTTTTTCATCTCTTCTTTCGTATCTGACAGCTGTAAAGTTAGTTAAAAAAACAGAACCAAGTGCAATGGATAACATCATTGGTAATCCGAAAAAGAGAAATGAGTTTTTCTTAACTAATTTTTCGTATTTTCCTACAAACGTTCTTTCATAAGCTTCTCTTTCTCTTTTACCCATAAAGGACTTATTTCCAAACGACATGATTGATATGTTGTATCTGTTTGTGTGATACAGATGTATATGTAGAAGAAAATCCCAAGAAGACATACCGTGCGTTTATCATGTTATAATCCAAAATCTCAATTTGTCAATTTGATTTCAAAACCCGGTTTTCTCATTTTCTCCCGTTTTCTATTTTCTATGTTATATTAATTGTATGCACTTTACGTTAACACTCTACACATTTACACGACTTTGAGAACTCTATCAAACAAGGTTTCAACACTGAGATCTTCTAAATGATCTAGTATACCATCAAAAACACTGGATTGAAGACCGACCCTATCATTGAATTCATCAGATTCTTTAATATCGATATCTTTACCATTCGTAGCTTTACTCTTTTCTATAGTTGCACGATTTATAATTCTTGCATTATCTAACAAACTTGAAACAACCCAATTGTTTTCTTGCTGTGTACTTGCTTCCTTTAATAAATTCTTTCTAGAATAAGGAGACGATTTACCAAAACTTATTTCACCTAACTGTGAATTTGAATCTGCCATAATCCATTTTTCCCACGAATTTGACCATTCTGCACCAACAATTGAACCTTTATAGTTATAACAAAATTTACACTTAATTGTTGACTTTTTATCAGAAATATTCCACAATGAAACTTTAGAAGTGATGTTTTGACTTTCGTTAAAACATTTACCAACAATCAATAATTCATCTGTTGTATCATCATCTAAATCTACTAACTTATCATCACTTGAACTTGATTTAGTTCTTGGAACTAATTTAACAAAAGATCCACCAAATCCAGATTGTAATTCATTGTCACTTAGCAATAAACCAAAGATGATTGTGTTTTTCAAAATATCAACAACTGTTAAATGAGTACGTGTTTCGATAACTAATAATTTACCATTATATGTAAAATTAATTGATAAAATATGAGTATCTTGTAGATTCAAATCGATGTAACGTATTTTATCTTTAATGGAATTACTATTCGTATCTGTTTCTTTATTTTCAGATTCATCAATTGATGCATGAGTGTGGAACCTAGATGCAGAAATTGAAGGTTTTATTGTATGTATTGGTTCAAATGTATTAACATCTAATAAAATAATTTTACCATGTCTACCAATCGCAATCATACTACTATCAGGGGACCATGAACATATAGTACCTTCATTATTTGCAATATTTGTATCTTCTGATTTTTTATTCACTACGTTATTATTGATATTCAATTCTGAACCACTGGAATAAAATTTCCTTAACGACCAAATACCTTGAGAATTAGGTCTCCACAATCTAACATTACCAACTGAATCTGCAGTTAAAACAGCTTCACCACCAAAATAACTTTTAGGTGCAGGTAAAATAGAAGTTATTTGGGAATCACCATGTGGGCGTAAAATCTTTGTTTGTAACGACCATGAATCAGTAACAGAAATGGAGTCATTTTGCTTCTTACCGCCAGAATATTTCCAAAATCTCAATGTCTCCCATTGTTCAATTGAATTATTTTTCAAATCTTCAGCTTCACCTCTAATTTCGTTATCACATGTAATTAACCAATCTTTTTCGTTGGTCTTTGAACAATTTATGAATTCAAAACCAACAATTTTTGGATCTGAAACTTTTTTTTCATTACCAACCTTACCATATTGTTGGATTGCAGGTGCAATTGCAAAACTATCAATTTGAGTGTTATTTAAGTGATCATAAATTTGAATATGTCTACCAGCTGGTAAATATAAATTATTTGAGTTCGGATGAATTTTAAAATCCAATCTATAATTATGCTTGAAACGGTTGTATTGGTTTGTTTTCTTGAATAAGTTGGTATCTTTTATAATATTTTTTTGTAATTCACCATCCTTATTTAGACCTGCAAATAAATGAGGAGTACTTATATCTAATTTAGATAATAAATCAGTTGTACTTAAAATCAAATATTGAAAATCATTATCAATAACTTTTAGAGATAAGCCAATTAAAGTCGGGATACTAAAATCTACATGAATATCTTCAATTAAACCATTTAGTCTTGGTAAAAATTGTTGTTTTTCATTGATTATATTCCAAAAGACTAAAACTTTTTCAGAACCACCAGACATTAAATAAGTTGAATCATGATTGAAAATTAATGATCTAATAGGATCAATATGCCATTTTAATAACCTTTGAGTTTGTTTTTCTAAAGTCAATTCAAATAGTAATATGATAGAACCATTAGATAAACCAATAGCTGCCAACGGATCTTTTTGATCGTTTGAAATCGCTAAATTAACAATGTTAATAATACTTTTAGATGAAATAATTTGATTATTGTTTGCAATGTTTGCACTGTAAGATGCTAATTCTAGTTCGTTATTATCATCAAATGAAAAAATCTCTAAAACTGAAGATGAGTATACTGGTGAAGTTGATTTATTTGTTGCAAATATTAAATTTTTAGAATTATTTGAAATTGCATAGAACGAAACATTTGAGTAGGTTTGAAAAACCTTACTTAATTTATTTTCATTTAAATCAAACGAAATAATAGAGTACTTTTGTTTGTGATTGACCAAAAGATTCAAAATGGTTTCACTGTTGTTATTGAAATTAATAATTCTAAGTGGCTTGAAATCTACAGAATCTTCAATATTTCTATTAAGTTTGACTTTTGAGACTAGAGGATCTTTCAAATTATCATACCAATTAAGAATGAATAAACTGGTTGGTGTAACGATGTAAATGAGATTGTTGTTGATTGGAGAAATAATTGTATCAATAATTGAATCAAATTTCAAACCAGGGACTGTATAAAATGACCTAATTGGCAATCTTGATTGAATCGAATAAACTGTAATATGATTATTGAAGAATGCAATAGAATAATGGCCATCGGGGGAGATTCTGTTGAGATTTAAGCACAACTGACCCCCAGAAGCAAACTCCACTTGATATTTATTTGCAGTAATGGACATATCTGGTGAATAGTTGTATAAAATACACAAACTTATTTAGATTCAGTACTATTGAAATCTATTTATTATAGTAAAATAAAATTTTTAAAATGTCGCTTTGCTGAAAAATTTTATTTTTTATTTTTTTATTTTTTCTTTTTTCATTTTCTTTTTCATTTTGGCAAATTCATTTAACCAACTTAACTTCATTTTAACACTTCTTTCCCAAACACATCCAAGTGCATTCAAAAAGATGATTATTCCAGTCAGATGTTTTTCCTGTGGTAAAGTTGTTGGAGACAAATGGGAAACCTATCTTTCATACTTAGAAGATGACAACATGAGTGAAGGTGACGCTCTTGACAGACTCAAGCTTAAGAGATATTGTTGTAGAAGAATGGTTCTTACACATGTTGACTTAATTGAAAAATTCCTTAAATACAATCCATTAGAGAAGAAGGAAATTGTTGATGAAGAAAGAGCTTATTAAGTTAAAGAAAATTGACCTAAATAAATATAAAAAAAAACTCACAAGAAGGTAGGATCCACAAGCTGTACATTAAAAACGTTTTTTATTTCTGCAGAAAACACAAGCCATATAGATAGTATTTATAGTAAAGTTATATACTTCCCTAAGCAAATATTAGAAACAGTGTAAAAATAACATGCAAATAGGTACTTTATTACTATTTTAAGTAAAAAAATAATCATTTTCTCGACTTGTGATCACAAAAGTATCAATCATGATTTTTGGTCATTTTCTTTCTTTGATGTTGTTGTTTTTTCCGGTTAGATTGAGTTATTTTCACGTACAAAGTACTCAATAATGGAAGAGGTTTATCAACAGTTTCATGATTATGATTTTGTTCAATCACCGTCATATAAGAACACATTAGAACAAGTTTATAATCAATACCTTATCATTTTGTCAGATAAAGATTTAGAAGTTAAACAAGACATCACCAATGGTGTGTTCAATCCTGATAGAATTCCACAAGCAGATAGAGAACAATTACAATTACAAACAAAAATATTTGTTTTTTGTTCAGAAACTGATAACATTTTAGAAATTCAAGAATATCAATACTGGTTAGAAACATCAGCATCCAAAAAAATTGAAGAACTGCCAACACAGTCATCAGAGATTAATGTTGAACCAAGGCAAGGTATGGATTTAAATGCAGAATCCAATCCATCCGAAATCTCAGAAAATTCCGAAGAAGAATATACATCAAACTATCAAGAACTAGTGGATATGATTGTGAATAACAAACCTATCCCAGGGATAAGGCAAATTCCGCAAACAGTTCTTGATCCATCAACTGCATCAAGCAGTCATTTACAACAACGTAAGAAACCTTGGGAAAAAGATGAAACTGAAAATGTTGAAAGTACTCTATAATTTATATGATTTATGTTATTATTTGTATAATTATAACAATATTGCATGTACCTTTGAAGTGAAAAGGGTGAATATATGCTACGTATTTGAGTTAATATCAAGTTATTGGTAAGTAAACAAGCCATCCATGGAATGTTACTGCAGAAACTTGAAACTTGAAACTTGAAACTTGAAACTTGAAACTCAAACCTTAGAATTACAATATACTAGAAAAATTATGAACCGCGTAAATGCAACAAATGAAAATCAATAAAACTTGTTTACTTTGTCTTCCTTCGCAAATCAGAAAGGCTCTTATACATTGGCAGAATGACTCAACATGGGGAACACTTAGCCAAGGGATTTGATGAAGATATTGCAATGTTTAAAAAAACTGTCAAAACATTGTTTAAAAATGATTTGAGTGATGGAAATAATGATGAGCCACATAGTCAAGTAAATGGAAAATTTGATGAACTTTTCAGTAAAGATATATTTGTTATATCTCCGGAAGATTTAGAAATTTTAAATAACGATGTTCAAAAACATATGGTTTATGTTAGTGATGAAGAGCAATGGGAAAATGAAGACGAAAATAATGATGATATTGATAATGTTGGAAATAAAGAAGTTATTGGAGCTGTAGAGATTAATGAAGATATTAAAGATGATATTAAAAACCCAATATTACCTGATAATATCAATCAGACAATTGATTCTGATGCCGAATTTGATAATACGCAGTATCTATATGATCCACCAAATAAATATAAAGACAAAATATTAATGTACACGATTTATCTATTACCAGTTCTGATAATACTTTTAATTGTTTTCTTTCCAACGGGGACACTAACTGAAAGCAAGACAAAAACGTCGAGCTCAAATATGAATTCGTTTCTGTCACACAAAATCTTTGTACTGGAAGAAGAGATCAAAGCATTTCAAAACGTAGATAGTAAGGTTTCAAATTTACAGAAAGAAATAAATACTTTGAATTACAAACTCGATAATTTAAAGATAAATAATGGTAATATTCCAATGAACAATTTAGTTGATAAAATGAATAAATTAGAATCAAACATCGAATCATTGTCTGAATTATTCACAAAGGAACTGTTAAACAAAAAAAATAGAATAATTGAACAAAAGCAAGTGCCTGCAAAAGTGAATAAAAAGATCCAACCACCATCTCCACAACCATTATCGAGAAAGTACTACAATGTTGCAAATAAATGTTCAATTATAAGGCAGTTAACGTCATATCCACCATTGAATAGAGAAAGACGTAGAAAGACATTCAAATCGAGGGTTATTCATGGATTCCCTGATTTCTTGAAAAGAGTGTGGAATGGTAGCAATGGAGATGGCCCTAGTAGACAATTGAATACATTAGGGAATATTAAATTATTATCATCTAATAATTCTCCGAAGAATGTACTCGTTGAAAATTCGAATTTATTTTGGCAGAATCCAAAATCAAATCTACCTATTTATTTTACAATTAATTTAGAGAAACCAATAAATTTATATGAAATTGGAATATTCCATTCACGTATACCACCTTTTTTCAAAAACTTGAATGAAACTAAAAATATAGAATCAAAAAAGCGATGGTTTAATAGTGCACCTAAAAATATTGAAATTTTGGTGAGACCAATTAACGATGAAGAATTTGAAAAGATGAAATTGAGTATGTCTAAATACTTCAATCAAGATTTAAATTTCAAAATCAAGAAGAATATGAAAACTGACCAGTTGAAAAATTTTAAAAATTGGATTAGAATAGGTGATTTTGAATACAATATAAACCTTAACAAATCATACCAGACTTTAAATTGGAATAATAATAAAAATATCGAAAAGATACGTAAAGAAGTTACCCAATTTAATATTAAAGATATAATGATTATAGTTCATAGCAATTGGAATGATGAGATGGTAGTCTTAGACACAATTAGGGTGTTCGAATTAGACAACACTGAAATGAAACATGGTGGGATTGATCACAATAAACGAGTTGAAGATGGTGATACTCATGATGACTCAGAAGTCATTTTTTTAGGTGAAGATCAATAGCAATTGAAAGAAGAATAAGAAAATGGAAAACCTTAAATTATCGAGCAGTCATGTAAATTAACTAAGAGAATGTGTAAATTATAAATTAAAGAGAAAATGTCGTATTCGCTGATATTATTGAAATCTTGACTTGACATCAAATTTAAAAAAAAAAAGACATCTACAACAACCACACTTCAAAGATACTTACTATCAATCAAGCAACCAATAATGACAATGACACCCATAATTACCTCATTACTAGACACTGATCTGTATAAGATAACCATGCAAGCGGCAATTCATAAGAACTATCCTCACACAAGATGTAAATTTTTATTAACCAATCGAACACCGGAAAAGAAGATAAATAAAAAAGGGTATGAGTGGTTGTGTAAACAGATTGAATCCTTAACAGAATTGAAATTTACCGGCGGGGAGATCGACTATTTAAAGGAGAAAGTGGGATATTTGGATGCAGAATATTTCCAATTTTTAGAGAATTTGAAGCTAAATCCAAGTGAAGAAATAGAAATTGAGAAACAGGATGATAACGGCAATGACGAGTTTAATTTAGTTATCAAGGCAATCGGAGATTGGGATATTGTAACATTATACGAGATTCCAATATTATCATTATTGAGTGAGTGTTATTTTAGATTTATTGATAGAGAATGGAAGATAAATGGCCAATTAGTTGCCAAACATGATGAAAACGGTAATGAGGTAGACGAAACCAACTTTAATATTGTTTTCGAACAATCCAGATCTAAATCTCAGGAGTTAATTAATAATGGTTGTAGATTTAGTGAATTTGGTACGAGACGTAGAAGAAGTTTTCAAGTTCAAGAAAATGTTATTAAGGGTATGATTGCAAGTAATGATTCTAACAAATGTATTTTAGGCACGTCAAATATTTTATTTGCGAAAAAGTATAACTTACAACCAATAGGTACGATTGGGCACGAATGGATGATGGGTATAGGAGCAATTGAATCAATGCGTCATGGTGACGGAATCGTTAATTACGATATATATTTGAAAGCTAATGCATTGGCAATGGAAAAATATGTTGGTTGTGTAGGTCCATCACATGCAGGATTGGCGTTAACTGATACATACACGACACTCAATTATTTAAAACAATTTAAAGAGCCATATGTGTCATATTATGTTGGAGTTAGACAAGATAGTGGAGATCCTAAAAAATTCACCAAATTATTAAGTCAATGGTATAAATCAAATGGATACAGTGGGAAGAGTGGAAAATTAATCTGCTTTAGTGATTCATTAAATGTTGATAAATGTATTGATTTGAAGAAATATTGTGATTCTGAAGATATTGATATTGATTGTGCATTTGGAATTGGTACTAATTTCACCAATGATTTTGACTCTGAACCTCTGAATATTGTTATGAAATTAGTTGAGTGTGGCGGTGGAAATGCAATTAAACTAAGTGATAATGTTGGTAAAAATATGGGTGATTCGATCACTGTGGTGGAAGTTAAGAAGAGGTTAGCTGAACAAGGATGTTTAGATAGTGATGAAAATGTTAAAATTGATGAATCTCATAGATGGCTCAAACAATAATGTAATGGATTTTCCTTTTGTAGTTTTATTTTTTAATCTATTGAAGTAATTTTAAAATTTTACAAACTTAGAAACTTTTAAACATAAAAAGTAATAGAAGGGGAGAAGAGAAATATGAAAGATGGAATATAGAATAAAAAAAAAAAAAAGAGATTTTTTTTTTTTTAAAAAAAAAGGAGAGAGAAAAAAAGGAGATATGAAATGATTTTAAAACAAAAAATTAAAACAAACATAAAATTATTTCAGCTTAACTTAACATAAATTAACTTAAGTTAACTTAACGTAACTTAGCTCAACATAACTTAGCTCAACAACAGATGAATTTTGAAAAGAATCCTTTTTCAGATTCAGCATCATTTTTTTTATTCTGCTGAGTATTAACATTAGTATTTTCGTTTTGCTTTGCATAGCCATTTGAATTATTTGGTAAGTTCGGTAATGGTTTGACATTCTCATTTGAAGCTGCATTATTATTTAAGCCTTGTGGAATTCCATTTTGACCTGCATTTTTAGAATTAAATTGCTGTGATGAAGAATTTTGAACATTTTGTTGTTGTGAAAGTTGGTTTTGCTGCTGGTTATTATTAGGATATGATAGTTGAGGTTGAGTTTGGACTTGAGCTTGAACTTGAGCTTGTTGTTGCTGTTGTTGTTGTTGCTGTTGTTGTTGCTGTTGTTGTTGTTGTTGTTGTTGTTGTTGAGCATGTTGTTGAGCTTGTAATTGTTGTTGTTGAATCTGTTGTTGCTGTTGTTGTATATGTTGTTGATGTTTTGAACGTTTTTGATGTTGACGTTTTTCACCAGGCGGATTTGGATGACCATAACCATGTAAATTTGGTTTTTTATTAATATTTAAATCCCAACCTTTACCATTATTTAAATCCATCCAATCATAATGGCCATCAGCAGTCTCATTTATATCAGGCAAAATAGATAAAATTAATTGTCTATAATATTCATAATCAGGCTCAGCATCGAATTGTAAATCTCTAACAATTTCTAAATATTTACCAAATTGGATTGGTAAATTTTGGCATAATTCGTTGATTGGGGTTGTTCTCTTCTTTTCACCAATTTTTTCATATTTTTGTTTATTAGTTGGAGCTTTTAAACCTTGCCAAGGTAATTGGCCTCTTAAGAAATAAAAGAATACATGGCCTAAAGCTTCTAAATCATCCCTTCTTGATTGTTCTCTACCTAAATGGGTATTAACTGACATATATCTAGCAGTACCACTTAAAGATTTTTTCTCTCTATAAGGTATATGTTGCTTTGTTCTTGGATCCCTATATTGCTTGGCCATACCAAAATCGACTAAATGAACATTATTTTCATCAGGTAAACCTTGTCTACCAATTAAGAAATTATCAGGTTTAATATCTCTATAAATTAAATCATTTTTATGAACACTTTCAATTAATGAAATCATTTGAACAGAGATTTGAACAACAGTTTTGATTGAGAATTTCCTACCACACCAATCAAATAAATCTTCTAATGAAGGACCTAATAAATCAATAACTAGAATATTATGCAAACCTTCTTGACCGAAATAATAAGCATTTGGAATACCTTTAATACCATTCAAATGTTTATAAGTTCTATATTCATCTCTTAATTGAGGAGCTTCTGCCTTTCTTGGTTCAAATTTAATTGCAACAGGTACCCCGTTAATTAAATTGGTACCTTCAAATATAACACCAAATGAACCTTCACCGATTTTTTTCCCAATTTTATAATGTAGTCCAACGACTTGATTAGAAGAAGATGAAGAATTTGAAGATGTATTTGCAGGTGTTGGGGTACCAGTGGCTTGATTTTGATTTGATTGATTGATTTGTGAATATTGAGGGATATTTGAAACATTGGTATTACTTTGATAAGTTGAAGAATTTATGTTATTATTTGAGGCAGCTAAAGCAGCTGCTGCAACTGCAGGAGATTGTAAATTTTGTCTGTTTGACATTATGAAGTGCAGAAGAAAAAGAAAGATGAAATGAATGTAATTTAGTGTGATTCAATGTAATTCAATTCAATGTAATAACGCAATAGATTACTCTAGCAATGACAATATAACAGTACAGATATGAAGAAAAGTGGGTGAATGGGGAGGAGAGGGGAAGGAAAAAAAAATAACTGGTATGTGTGAAATATGTAAAGTAATGCGTGTAGAAAGAAAGAAAGAGTCAGGGGGAAAAAAGGAGAAGAAAGGTTTACAAATAAGTACAACACAACTAAAATACAACAGAATGGATCAACATCAACAAAATCAACAATTGAAGAAAACTGAAGTGAATCAACGAGCGAGGAGGGAACGAGAAAAAAGAAAAGGAAATGGAAAAGGAAAGGAGGAAAAAAAAAAAAAAAAAAAAAAAAAAAAAAAAAAAAA
>JAJLVN010000011.1:0-270355 GCA_030570315.1 Pichia sp. NRRL Y-12827
AAAAAAAAAAAAAAAAAATAAGCTATATAGATATTATAATTATATATTTCATCATTCTTGCATATAATTTAATTCATTCAAAATAAGTTTCAACAGAACTACCAAGATACAACTTCAGCTGACCTTTCGTACATGGTAATATCTTACATTTAACCATTGGGACACCAGCTTTCTCGTATGCTTGAAATCGATGACATCCACCGAAAGCAAAATATGTACGTTTGCCTTGTAAACTTACACAAAGAACATCAATTGGTGGTAACTCTCCTGACGTTATATCTTCTAACTGGCATGTTTTAGAAGGTGTCGGAATTCCATTAAGTGTATTCACCATGGTGCTAATTTTCTCGTTATCTAATACTGGCATTATTGGTCTGATGATTGATGATAGGGGGAGGTAATCGATTTTACCAATGTTTCTAGTTTGTAGTGACATCTTAAATTATTTTATTTGATTGATTGGTGTCTCATCATTTCTATGTGTTTTTTTTTTGTAATTTGTCAAGGAAAACCAGCCTTACTTATACCCAGTTGGCAAAGAAATTGGTATTTGTCATATCCCCATCACTGATTATCAATCATACTGAGAGGCCGAGATTCTCAAATTACAAAAATTGCAAAAATTGCAAAAATTATTGAGTTTGCTGTGCCACTTCATGCGCCATTTTCAATTGTTCCATCATGTTTACAATGTTTATGTTTTGCTTTCAGTTTCTTCTGTGGTTCTTGTCTTTTTGTTTCCATTTCATCTATCCTTTTGCTTGAGAAAGACTATCATGGCCGATGATGATTTCAAGACCCTTCCAATAGATCAACTTTTGGACCACAAGTTATGGAAAGCACGTCAATTTGCTTACACACAATTGCAAGACTTGGCTGAATCAAATATCGACAATGATTCAATTGTTGACATAACTAATAACACAGAAAAACTAAAGAAAATAGTAGGTGATACAAATGTAATATCACAAGAATCGGGTATCCAGGCATTCGCCGCTATTTTGAAAAAAAAGGGTCCAAAGTTTTGTATCCAAACGAGAGATTCAATTGTGCCTATACTCACCGATAAAGGATTAACATCATCTCGTTCCAATGCTAAGAATTATTCAACCGAATCACTATTATTATATGCAGAATTGGATTCACCTGATCAAATAATTGAATTAATGATTCCCTCATTAAACGCTAAATCTCCAAAGCAAATAACAGCTACAATAAAGGGTATAAATGAAATATATAAAGAATTTGGTTGTCATTTTGTATCACCTAAATTGATGATGGATCAAATACCTAAATTGTTTGCGCATTCAGATAAAAATGTTAGGGCTGATGCAAGTACTTTGAGTGTTACTATACGTTCTTATATCGGTGACTCCTTTGATAAAATTATCTTTCCTACATTAAAGCCAATACAACAAAAGGATTTAACTAAATTGTTTGATAAAATCGTTAATGACAATGTTAAACCAAATAGACTCATTTTCAGTGAACAAGAAAAACTCAAAGCTACCACCATGGATAATAATGTAGATGTTGATGTTGATGTTGAGATGATTGATGAGATTGTCCAACCAACGACTCAACAAAAAGAATTTGATCCGTATGAATTTGAAGTACCTATTGATGTATTGGGTAAGTTACCTAGTGATTTATCAACTAGATTATCGGATTCAATTTGGAAAGAAAGAGTTGCAGCATTGGAAGAAATTGCACCATTTTTCAAAGTTATTAAAATTCAGAATGATGATTTCCATTATTTTATTTCTTTGATGGTCGGATGTTTGAAGGATGTTAATCTGCAAGTTGTTACATTATCATGTGGAATTCTTATCGATATTGCAAATGGCCTAAAATCAGATTTTTCAAAATACGTTCATTTATTAGTAAACCCATTACTTGAAAGAACAAAGGAAAAGAAAAAAGCTGTTCTGGATTCATTAAATAATGTACTTGATTTATGTTTTCAATATGGTTCCTTGAACGAAATTTTAGATCCAATTGTTGAACATATGGAACACATTTCCCCACCTGTTAAAGTTGAAACTATGAATTATTTAGTACGATGTTTAAAAGAAGTTAGAAATGTTCCAAATAATATCCAAGTTGAACAAATAATGGATCCGGCAATCAAATTATTATCCGATTCTCAATTACCTGTTAGAAATGCCGCATCTGAACTTATTGGAACATTGATGAAATTAATAGGTCCACAACAATCTAAATTCTATTTGGAGAAAATTGATAAACGACATTTGAAAAAAGTTCAACAAATTTGTGATAATGCAGTTGTTAAAGCAGCAACTCAGAATGAAAAAATAACAATGAGCAGAAATAGTAGTAGCGTTATTAGTAGCAACAGTAATATAAATGACAAGAACAAATCATCATTAAACAATAATAAAATCCCAGATTTGAAAAGTACAGGACCACCTAAAACTTTTAATAATGATGAAAATAGAAAACCATCATGGAATTCATCATCCTCTTCAATTCCATCAAAAAGATCTGCTGCATCTCCATTGAAAGAGAATATACCAAATCAAAAGAATTCATTCACATCAAGATCCTTAAAAGCGTCAAATGTCAATACATATGGATTATCAGCACAAGAATCAAAAGAACTTGAACATTTAAAGGCTGAAAGAAGGGAATGGATGGTAAGTAAAAAGCAACTGATTGACGAATTAGATAATGCAAAGAATAAAAATAATGAACTAATCAAGAACGTTGTTACTCTAAATGAAAAATTGGATGATTTTCACAGTAAGATAACAACAATGAATATGACTTTGAAATCCAAGGAGACCCAATTACTGAGATATCGTAGTGATTTGGAGTTATCACAGAATAAAAACCTACAACTACAGCAAAGAATAAAAGTTCTAGAAGCACAGCTAGAACTTGTAAATGATGATAGTACGGAGAGCAACAAACTCCCTGTTGAAGATCCTTCTGATATAAACAGACGTATTTCGATACTGAGTATAGACTCCAATACTGGAGAACCTAATGAAGGAACAGCTCCTACATTAAACCTCCCGGCGAGTACAATGTACAATTTCGACGCCAATGATGACGGTTGGAAACGTGCAACTGCAATAACCAACGATCTTAAATTGAAGATCCAGCAAATGAAAAGTCGTAGCCGTCTTTTGGACCTGGATGATGACTAGTAATGTGTAGTATATGATGTATAAATAATCTTTCTATTGGAAAGAAGTCTTAATTGAATATGTCCGTAGTCGGCTGGTCCCGATTGGGAATCGGTGATTTTTCTATTTTCTCAATTTCTCTACATTTTTCAAAGTTTCTTGAGATATCCAACTTAGCTTATTCTTGTAAACGGTCTTTTTCTTTAGAAGTTATTTAACAATCAACAAAATGTCCACCAAAATCAAGATCTTAGTGCCTGTTAAAAGAGTTATTGACGCAGCTCTTAAGCCAAGAATCAACAAAACCAACACTGGTGTTGAATCAAAGGGTGTTAAGTTCTCAATGAACCCATTCGATGATATCGCTGTTGAGGAAGCATGTAAGATGAAGAAAAATTATAAAGATATGGTTGAATCTGTTCATGCAGTTTCTATTGGTCCAAGTAAGGCAAAGGATATTTTAAGAACTGCACTTGCCAAGGGTGTTGACACTTCAAGTTTAGTTGATGTTGGAGAAGAAGAAATTGAACCATTAGTTGTTTCCAAAATATTGAAATCTTTCGTAGAAAGAGAAGGTTCAAATTTGGTTGTTTTAGGTAAGCAAGCAATTGATGATGATTCTAATCAAGTTGGGCAAATGCTTGCTGGTTTATTAGGTTGGTCTCAAGCTACCAACGCTGCTAAAATCACAATAGGAAAAGATGGTGTTGTTGAAGTTGAAAGAGAAATAGATGGTGGTGTTGAAGTTGTTAAGGCACCACTTCCAATGGTTATCAGTACAGATTTAAGATTGAATGAACCAAAGTTCGTTACATTACCAAAGATGATGAAGGCTAAGAAGAAACCTTTAGAAGTTGTCAAACCATCGGATTTAAATGTTGAAATCAAGAATAGATTAGAAACAATTTCCTTAGAAGAACCCCCAGTTAGAAAGGCTGGTGTCATAGTTAACAATGTTGATGAATTAATTTCCAAATTAAAGGAATTAAAGGCCCTATAAACATAAAGAACATTATTGAAACCTTTTTTTTTTTTGTATGATGATATCAGGATCAGATTACTAAAAAAACCCAATATTCTTTGTATGTTTTATATTTATTATAAATGTTTACTTTATTTATATTTCTTTGATAGAACTTAATGATGATGAAAAATAAATAAAGTGTAGTATGCTTATTTTGTTTAAATCATTAAATAATAACGACCAAATAAAACCAAAGATCACTCATTGAAAAAGTGAACGTCATTTTTCGTGGTTAGGAGCATTCCTTGAGTAAACAAGGACATTTATTTAGCGTATTATTCATTCATATCGATACAATCTCCAATGAATAAGATCACTGTTGTTGAACGTTCAATTGAATTCATCAAACCCCTTCTGGCTAAAAAATTAGCTTCAAAAACTGGTAAGCCTGTATTTGTAGGTATTGAAGGTCCCCAAGGCTCCGGGAAGACAACAGCTGCAACGAATATAAAGAATACTTTACAAAAGCTATATCCAACATGCAATGTTGTACAATTTTCAATGGATGACTTTTATGTTACATATAGTGATCAACAACAAATCAGTTTGGAGAATACATCAAATAAACTGTTACAAGGACGAGGACTCCCGGGAACTCATGATGTTTCTTTATTACTGGATGTTTTCCAGAAATTAATAGCAAATAACGCTAATGAGCAAGCAATTCATATTCCAATCTATGATAAATCAGCTAATTTTGGTAAGGGTGATAGACTGCCTGAATCAAAATGGAGTGTTGTAAGTTCCCACGTGGATATAATAATTTTTGAAGGTTGGTTTAACGGCTATGTTTCAATACCAGATGATAATGATTTACTTGATAAATGGAATCATATAAAGCAATTGAATGCACCTAAATTCGACCTAGTTGAAGATAAACATATTGAAGTTATTAACAAAAATTTGTTAGATTATGAAAGAATCTGGAACTTATTTGATTTATTTGTTTGTATCAAAACATCTAATACTAATAATGTTTATAAATGGAGACTTGAACAAGAACATGATTTGATCAGCAAAAAGGGTATTGGTATGAGTGATTTAGAAGTGGAACTGTTTGTTGATAGATATATGCCAATATACTATTTATATTATGATACATTAGTAATTACACAATCTAGAATTAAAAGTTTGGAATTAGATATTGATGTTTCAAGAACATTATTAAGTAGTAAAATTTAATTGGATTATTATTCAAAGATGAGCATCCTCGTTGAAGTTGCCCTTGGTCTTCCTCTCGGTCTTCCTCTCGGTCTTCCTCTCGGTCTTCCTCTCGGTCTCTTGGATATTGTATTTTTTTGTGTTGGTAGTGTTGGTTCCCTGGTTTTACTTATTTTAGAAGTTGCTCTTTTCGATTTTCTTTGAGTTATTGATTGTGAAATTTTCTGAATGGGTTGTGGGGATACTAGTTGTTTAGCTGTTGAAATTTCACCCTCAGAATTAATACAAGAACTACTATTTGAAGAGTTTCTTTTTGAATCCTTACTTTTTTGTGAATCATCTTCTTCATTTTCCACTATATTAGGCAATGAATTCATTTGGCCTTTTTTTGCTGTAGCATTGAGAGTTTGATTCTTCAAGTTTGAAATGAATTGCTCGAGTTCTTTGATTTTGCATTCATAGGTTAAGTTTATGCGATCCTGTTCTTCTAAAAACACATTCATCACATTTTGTTTTGTAACTATCTGAGCATTTGATTTTTGCTTCTCTGAAATAGTTTCAATCAGTTGTTCAAGCTCTGCAATTTTGGACTCATAGTTTAAATTTTTTTTCTCCTGCTTCGTAGTATGTGCATTGAATTTAGACTTCAAATCATGTATATCTTCACTCTCATCTTCGAGTTTATAAACATTTTTTTGCAAATCATTGAGTTTAGCTGATAAATAGATGATCTTTTCATATGCAGCATCAAGTTCTTCAGATATTGTATAATCAATAAATGTTTTTAGCTTTATTTCCTTATGAAATGTATGTTTTTTCAAATCGTATAAGTGCTGGCTTACTTCTCTTAGTTTTGTGGTTAGTGAGTTGGATATTGTTGATAGTTTTTGCATAAGGTCAATACTTGATGTACGACAATCTACACTTTCCAATTCGAGTTTACTTGCCCAAACTATCAACTCTTCTTTATCAAAAGCGTTTGTTTCTACCGCAGTTATGTCAAATTCGCTTGAAAGGTCTGTAGTATTGCGGCTCATAATGTGTTTGCTCCGATGTATAAAAAGAATGTGTCGTTTGTTTAATGAAGAACTGAGCCTTAAAAAAAGTGTAATCACCCACATAAAGTTGAATTTATTGCGAAGAAAAACTTTCATGCTTTGATCTTTACCTCTTAATCAACTTATTATCCTACAGCCAAGGAATTATATGTACACACAACTTATTACTCAATGTCATTATTAAAAGAATTCATTGGAAACTACGTGAAAATATTAACCATTGATGGGGATCTTTATATTGGGAATCTTGAGGGATACGATCAAAACATAAACATTGTACTGACGCAAGCTAAAGAGCTTACATTTTCACCTGATCGTCCAGTTGAAGAAAAATCTTCAGATGGACTATTGATACGGGGTGATGACGTTATATGTATAGGTACATTTGATCAAGAAATTGAACAACTTACTGATTATACTAGAATATTTGCAGAGAAAATAAAAGACTCAAAGAACCGATGAGTGTTCAAACTACTCAACTTCCACACCAGTACACTCATTTACAGATTGAATTTGTATATTAGAATAATTTATAATATAAATGAATAATTAGATAATTATCATTAAAAAGCTATTTAAAAATATAACGAAAACGTATTAATCCTCTTTAACTGTTGGAATATTCATTTGCCTCATCTTAACCGCAAGTTCAAGTAAATAATCAATTGCTTCATTGTAAATCTTAGCTTTCCAGACGGTTTCACCCCAAACATAAATACCATGTCTTCTGACTAATACGGCGGTTGCTGAAGGATATTCTTCTATTGCCTTTCTTAAAGAAGTTTCAAGTTCCTCTTCCCTTTCCGTATTTTCAATAATCGGAATAACTAATTTGTCAGAATACCACATGTTACCAGGTGCTATCACTTTTGGTAGGGCTTTGATTTGCTCAATTGATGAAATTTCAAATACTTTATCAAACAATAATGTACACATGACAGCATTTTGAGAATGCGTGTGAATACATGCGCCTGCATTTCTAATTGTGTATGCTGCCATGAACAACGGGGTACATGCAGATGGCTTTAAATTCAATGGTTTTCTAATATATTCTTTGGTTTCATATGACATAACAAACATATTTATAGGGAGCATACGTTCCTTTTGGACACCACTTGGTGCCAAATAAATTCTGTCCTCATCTTTGACTGAAATACCACCACCAGTACCAGTAACCCAACCATTATTGTAGAACATTCTACAAAATTCACAAATCAAGTTTGCGGGATGTTCAGGGTCTGAGGAAATGACTAAAGCATCAGTATTGTCCTTCTTTTCAGAAATCTTTGGGCCAGAACAACAAGTTGAGCCTGAGGATTCTAATGTAGTGGAACAACATGTAGATGGTTCAATGGTGGTTGGCGTTGAAGCTGCTGGTTTGGCTTTCTTTGGTCCACATCCACAACCGTTTGGCTTCTTAGTTCTGGTTGTTTGCATAACAGAAGCACTTGTTGGTTTTTCTGTACTGTTTGAGAACATGGACTTCAAACTTTGCATAGTGAATGTTGTTTGAGAAAAATCAAGAGAAGTGCCGTTTTAAAGGCAAGCACGTAATCAAGATCAGTGAATTAGTTGAGAACATGTTGTATTTATCGAATTCATGTGAAAAAACTAAAAAAACAGTAAATTCTTATCCGATCCGACAAACCAATATTCGGTTTTTTAAGCGAGCTGCAAAATAACAAGCTCGGGCACAAGAATTTCTGCAGTCGCAATTTCAACACGTAGATTTTTCACGTATCTTTTGCCTGAAGTAGATCCGATGTAATGTAATAAAAATCCCAGCTAGGTTTGAGAATTTATGACAAATTCAAAATATTGTGATCGGGGAAAAACAAATGTTAGCGTTTTCCTAAAGAAAAGGTGGCCAAAAAAAATATATTGTATTATCTTTATGTTGTTGTTCTCTTTTTGTAGAAACAGCAATCTATATTTTGATCCAGAGATTTTTTTTGAAACGTACAGAATTTTTGTAAAACCCCAAAATCATAACATAGCGTTTCTGCCACAGAACTGTAATGTACCACGTGAATTCCAGACTTGATAACAGACCATGTACGTCTTTTTAAACAACGGGTTGTATAGTGTAGTGGTTATCACTTTCGGTTTTGATCCGGACAACCCCGGTTCGAATCCGGGTACGACCTTTTCTTTTTTTGCTCTTCAACTCATCACAATTTTGAAAATGTGAGAAACCGACTCACACAAAAAGCGAAAACCAGAATTCGTACAAAACAGACAGGGTGGAGAGTGAAAAATTTCACTTCGTGCCATCTCTTTTTTGATCTCTCCAAGGATCCTTTTCGTCTCCTGCCCTCTACCTTTTTGCCACATTTCACACACCCCAGGGACTATTGCTTGCAACAGTTGTACACTCTCCGCAGCATTTAATTCTCACGAACCATTTTGATTTTGGAAAACAGTACTTACGCCCCAATTTATACTCAGATCTGCCAGAAAAAGAATAGTTAATAGCCACATAGAAACAGAAGAGAAATGGAAACTCAAATTCAACAAGCTGTTGAGATTGCATCTAGTGCTACAGGTGATAATGCGCTAAAAGAACAAGCGTTATCTTTCATTAACCAACTTAAAACTTCCGATGATGGTTGGAAGCCATGTTTAAAGCTCCTACAATTAGAAAGCTCAACACCCAATGCAAAGTTTTTCGCCTTTCAAGTCATCAGTGAAAGATTACCATATTTGACAGACACCGATAAAATTTTTTTAAAAGACACGATTTTTGGATACCTAAACTCACTTATTTCCAATAATAAAATAGAACCATTTTTCCTAAGAAATGCATTATCTAAGACGTTAGGTTTAATTTTCGTTTATTGTACCTTGAATTGTTATTCAACGTTGATAAAAGATTTATTAGCGTTATCATACAATAGTTCAAATGACTCATTCAATGAAATTGCGACAGACTATTATGTTAGAACATTGTTAGTCATTCACCAGGAAATTGGTGATCAATTGGTTGCAAGGGATAATCGTTCACAAGAGCAAAATAATCTTCTAAAAGATGCAATTAGAGAATTTGATATGATCGATTTAACAAATATATGGAAAAAAATATTGATCAAGTTTACAGATTCAAGCTTAAATGATAAAAGTTTATCTGATGAAATTATCAATAACACAATTTCTTGTATCGGATCATACGTCTCATGGATTGAAATTAATTTAATTTTAGATGAACAATATATGTCCTTTTTATACCAATTTTTAAGTTCAAATGATAATTCAAAGAGAAGAGTAATTACTGCCAACACATTTAATGAAATTTTGCACAAGAAAATGGCACCTGTTAAAAAATTAGAATTATTGAATTTTTTGAATTTAGGTACAGTCTTAACCCAACTGAATTTAAATTCTAAAATTATGGAGTTTGATGTTGCAATGGCATTAGCTAAATTAATCAATCAAATCGGTGATGAAACTATTCTTTTACTAGATCAATCCTCACAACAAGAATTAACCAACGATGAATTTAGAAATCTAGCATGCTCTAAAATCTTAGAAATTTTCCCATTAATCTTTGAATTTTTATCAAATGAGTTTGATGATATTTCATTAGAGGTTTTCCCATTTATTGGGAGCTTCTTATTATTTTTAAAGAAAAATATAACCAATGAGAATGTCAATTTCATATCTTTAAATAATGATGAATTATTAACAACATTATCTAAGAACTTGATTTTAAAATTGAAATTTGATCCAGATGATGACGGCGATGATGATGAAACAATTGAACAATTTAACGAAATCAGAAGCAAAGTAAAAGTTTTTTTAGATTCAATTGTTTTATTAAATGAAACTTTGGTATTAGAAGTCATCATTGGTTGTATTAATGAATTTTTATTCTCCACTATTAATAATGGTGCTCAAACAGATAGTGAGGAAGTTGACTGGAGGACGATTGAATTAGGTTTATTTGTTTTAACCTATTATAGTGATATGTTAAGAAATAATGTCATGAATCTACCAAAGACAATGATAAATAATTCAAGACCTTATTTTGTTTTCAATGAAATGTTATGCAAAGTTATTGATAATTCCAATATTATTCTTATCAGTCATCCATTGATCCAGTTATTATTCTTTGAATTATTATTAAAGCATTATCCATTTTTTAACAATAATAATATTCAAGTTGAGGGTGTCAATAAGGATGACATTTTAATGAAAGTTTTAAATATTTTCATTTCAAATTTTGGTGTCTTCTGTTCAAATGAAAAAGTCAAGTACAGATCATGGTACCTATTCTATAGATTCATCAAAATGGTTAAACCAAAGATTAGTGACTTTATAATTGAAGAGTTAATTAAATCATTAGTTCCTTTATTAACATTTTCGTTTGATATAATCTCAAACAAGAATAAACAAGTTTCATCAAATCCAATGGAATCATTGTATGAATTAGATTTATCATTAATTGAAGAAACTGGATCATTTGAAAGTCAATTATATCTTTTTGAAAGTGTTGGTTTATTGAGCACACTAATTTCAAATCAAGATACCAAAATTACCATTTTAGAAAATATATTACAACCTTTATTCACAAATCTCGAAAATGGTATAAGTTCTATTTCATCAAATCAATTAAATTTACAGTTATTAATTCAAGTTCACCATTCATTGGTTTCAATCGGCAATTTATTGAAAGGTTTTGAAAGTTTAAGACCTGAACAAATTAATTATGAAAAATTCTTGAATATTTTGAATCAAATTTCACAGGTTATTGTAATTACTTTGGAAAACTTTATCAATTTTAATATTATTAGAGAGTGTATTCAATTCTGTACAGTCAGGCTGTTTATTATATTGAATAACAATAGTAATTCTGAGTTACTACAAAGTATTCTATCAAAGTTTATTTCTTGTATCATGATTAATTTTGATAAATTGAAAGTTTTAGAGATCATCAACTTTATTAATTTTGTTTCACAAATTTTACATCAAGCATCAAAGAATGAAAACTTGTATATTTTATTGAATTCTTTATTAACGCCATTTTTGAATAAAATATTTCTTAAAATTGAAAATGATCAATCAAAGGTTGTTGATGAATTTAGTAAAAAGGAAATTTTAGATTTACAAAGATCAGTTTTATCAATGGTAGTTGCAGTTTCTAACGATCATCTTAATTCGACATGGCTTACCAATGAAAATAAGGATATGTTAATTAATATTATTAATATTATGCTAAACTACTCATACAACTATACAACAAACGACTTCTCAATTGTAAAATTATCATTACTTATATTAAATATGTTATGTCAGGGCATTGGTACTGGGTTGGTAATCGATCCATTAGATAATTTTAAAAATGACAACAATAAATTTGAACAAGTTGATGAAATTTTAATTAACAATTGTATTTTATTAAGTATTGAGTTAGGATTGAAAGTACCAGCTGCAAATAAAGGAATGTTGAAAGATGCACAGTTCAGAAACAATATAACATTGGAAACATGTAGATTATTGAAAGGTATTGCACATATTGGATTTGAATACCCAGATGCCAACACATTACAAAAGAAAAAACAAGATACCTCTACATTGACCAACACCAACACCCCCATATCTGTTGCTGCACCACCAAAAGTCCCTGCATTACCTGCTGGCTTCAATGAACTTAAATGTCAACAGATATCAAACACACTAACTAATAACTTTGGATTCCCAGCAGACCTGGCCACTGAGCTTGTGCAAACACTAGTGAGCCAAACAGACAGACAGTTCATGAAATATCTTGTTGGCCTTGTGGAAAAGTTTTAGAAGCAGTAGCTAATATAAAAAGCCCCTATATAAACCATACCTAATTGTAACAACTAGCATTTTTATTACCGCATTGGGAAAAACAGTGGAAAGCGATGTCGACAACTGCTCTTCTTTTTTTTTTCTCGCAATAAAAAGTCTTGGGGTTTTTTTATAGGCACCCCTGGCTCATCAATCTACTGAAGACCTTATCTTGTTTTGACACCGTTATCTTATCTTCTTTTCTTTTTTTCTTGGTTTGTTTTGTTGTTTCCACCGTGTCTTCAAGTAGGCAACACTTATACACGCACATACGTATAGCATGCCAGCCCAAGAAGATATAATTCTAACAACAATCAACGACAGCTGCACATCTGAACTGGATATAAGAATTAATACACACACTACACTCAATTTTATTGAAACTGAAAAGGAGATTTTCACAGTCAATGAACCAGAAATGATCACTGACCCAGACACAAACAGTTTGATAACTCCCAGATCGAGTGTTGGAAATGACGTCAATCATGTTCATGCCACTCAGGGTCTAGTTACTATCGCTGAATCTATTTCTAGATCAGCAACACCTCCTAGCAATATTTTAATTAATGAAACAATTAATAACATTAATTCATTTTCTGCATCTCCATCATCAGCATCCTTAACATCTTCAAGCGCAAATTCAAGTATTTCGCTTCAACCTACATCAAGTGAACATAATAATTTTATGAATAACGACATCAGCAACAACAACAGTGCCGCCAATAACAACAACAATGCTGCTATACCAATGATCAAACTCAACGATTCAACCGCAAATCAATCGATGCAATCCAATTTATGTGTGAATTTCCATGAAGTTTTTGACATAGAAGAGGAAGTGGAGGATATTGAGTTGACAAAAATAGAAAGAAGGAGAAGCTCCAAACGTACAATGAGCTCATCAAATGATGACGAATATTTAAATGTCAAAACAAAAATGAGTTTAGTTGGATTAAGTACAAGTTATGAATTGAAGAAAGTAAAACATTCAAACATGGAAGAAGAAGAAGAAGAAGAAGAAGAAGAAGAAGGAGGAGGAGGAAGAGAAGAAAAAAAAGAAGAAATTAATGATCCATTTGAGAATCAACAAGGGTATTTTAAGAATCATGAATTTTTAGAATCATTACCAAATTGTAAATTGATAAGCAATGAAGAATTCATGAAGTTTTTGATAAAATCATTCGAAAAACAATTACCTGATGTTAACACGATGTTCCCATGGTTACACGGAATTCATAAAAATAACTATGGACAAATTAGTTTTTTAAGCAATTCATTGAATCCATCAAATAATTCAAAGGCCAAAATCATCACATTCGAAAAACCACCATCATTAGGTGAAAACATTTTTGCAGAAACTGATACTTCTGATGATGATGATATGAAAAAGACAAGCTCAGGTGATGATGATGATGATGATGATGATGATGATGATAACAATAAATTAGATGATTTAAGTAAGTTAATGAACACACCAAATGTTAGGTTTTTGATGCCTGTTAGATCGAGTAATACAAATGGTGAACTTTCTAATAATTTTACAAATATTATAACTGAATCTGTTGGTTTGATCAGAGGTAATGTTTCAGCAGATGATTTGTTAGTTTCATACTCAAATATAATCAACTTAGAACTTTACCTGAATGAAATTGTTCCCAAAGAAGTATTCAAAATATATCATTTAGAAGCAATCATAACTGATTGCATCATAACTGGACTAATACCAGTTTTTAAGAATTTAGATCCAGAAGTGGGGATCAATTTAAGAAATTTTCATATTCAAGTTAATAAAATAGGTACCATTTCTGATTTCATAGTCTATTGTTTTAATAGTGAAGATCATCATTTCAATATGAGTTCAAAGAATAATGATAAATTTGTTAATAACAAATGTAAATGCATAAATTTATCAAGGTTATTACACATTGCACAGCTATTATATCAAAATGAACATAAAGAAATATTGAGAAAGATTAATAAAAGAGTATTGTTAAATAATAAAAAATACAATACATTTATAATCAAAGATCCAAGCATTGAAAACGTGAAGAAATCCAACCTTTTATCAATTAATTTACTCGATGAAGATTCATCAGTTAAACATACACATGAATTATGTTCAGTTTATGATTTAAATGTATTCAATAATTGGGACTCAAATTATTTATATCGAGAAAGATTAGAAATTTCTAAAATGTCAGCTGCAACCCCAATACCTGGTAATATATGGATAGGCAATATAACCGATTATGAGTGTTTACAAATCCAATTGAATAATAATTCACCAGATTTAAAAGATTTAGAGGAGAAAGAAATTAAGCAGATGATTCAATCTCAAAGTACCGAACCAATTTATTGTAGTTCATCAAATACGATTGTGAACTTGAAAATTGATAATTTAGATCGAATAAATAATTGTGATGATGCCAATCATGATTGTTATGATAGATTATTAATCACCTTCCCTAAGACAATTTGGAAATTTTATATTAAATGTGTTGAAGGATCAAGAATACCCACGTTGGGTCAATTACGACTTATCTATGAAAATTATCAAAATTGTGAATTTATAAATATCGAATTCCCACCATCAGGGTCAATTTCATTAGCTGATATGTCAGAAGAAGGGATACTATCAATTTTGAACATTTGCAAATTTTGTTATTATATTTGTGATAATTATCAATTTTCGTGCTTGATCTATTGTTCTGATGGATATACAGAATCATCATTATTAATATTATGCTATTTAATGTATTCTGAAAACATTGGTCTAGATGATGCAATTTTAAAATTACATTTGAAATATGGTAGACCGTTTTTTATCTTCAAGACAGATTATATATTATTGAAAAAACTAGAAACTATAATGAACAGGTTTTCACCGTTGTTCACAAATAATGAAGAGACAAAGGAAAATTTCAAATTTGAAGATAACGTTAAATTGATTCGATCAGTATTATTGCTGATGCCAAAACGTAAATCATCGGTTGGACAAGTTGGAGTATCGTCATCATCATCCAGCACATCATCATTTAAAACATCAACTGGGAATCATATTGTTCAATTACGTGGTAGTCAGAAAGTTCCATTACCTATGAACTCGATGTTTAATGGTAATTTGGTTAAGACCAACACACACAATTTGCAAAGTGACAATTGCGGGATTTTAGAAGATGTTTTCGGGTCATTGCCATCACGAATACTGAAGCATTTATATCTTGGATCATTAACACATGCAAATAGTATTAAAATATTAAATAAGTTAGGAATTGAATATATTGTATCTGTTGGTGAACAAATTAGTTGGTATAAATTATTTAAGCATGAAGTATTCAAAGGTGAGGGATATGAAATATATACGTATAAACCAAATCAATTATATGAGAATGATTTAGTTATCATGCCTATTAAGAAACTAATTATATTGAATAATATAAATGATGATGGAATTGGAACATTATATAAGATAATTGACAATACATTGAAATTTATAAATGATGAAGTATATTTAAACAATTCAAAAGTTTTGGTACATTGTCAAGTTGGGGTGTCAAGGAGCGCAACTATATGTATTGCTGAAGTTATGAATAGATTGAATTTATCAATTTTCAAATCTTATCTATTTGTTAGAGTTAGAAGATTGAATGTTATTATTCAACCAAATTTAAAATTAATGTACGAGTTGTTCAAATGGAGTGAATTGCATGGTAAAAATATAAATGATTTTGTTACTTGGCCTGTATTGTGTCGTGAAATTTACAATTTAAATAGAGCATATATCAAATAAATGTCTTACGGGATCTGATTTTTCTTACGAATATTTATATATATTTTTATTTATAAAAATGAATGAACTAAGTAGGTTTTATCAAATATTCTTCCCTCTTCAGTCTCCGTCCCCTTTCCCGTTTAGTTTAATCTTTTTTAACATCTGAAGTAACAATAACCATGTAAATAAAACATGTTGAGCTCCATAATGCTAAACAACCACAACTCAAACTAATGACTGAATTTAAAATAACTGAATAAACCATGTAAAGGTATGGATTACTAGCATTTAGATTTAGTTTATAGATTAATTGATAGATTGAAATACCCAATAGGTAAATCCAGATTGAAACCGAACAATTTAAGAAGATCCACCATTGCCAGTTTGATCTTGAACCGTGTGATTTATTTAATAACAAAAAGATTAAGATCATTCCAATTTCTAGCATTATAATTGATAATAAAATAGCCACTAATAATATGAACCCATAGATGTAATTTGAGTTTGTGTTGAATAATGCCATGTAAATGAATCTTGATTCAATGAAGACAACAGAACATGGTAGTACACCAATTAATAAAATAGATATTGGGAATCTTAAATATAAAGGGGTAGAAGACACCGATTGTGATGTTTTTTCAGTTGGTAATTTTTTAGAAATGAGTGATGTAAATATGTTGAATTTTTTAGATATTAAGCCACCGATTAAGGATATTGGAATTTGGAATATAATGTAAAGAGTAAATAATTGTAAAAATGTTAAAAATTTCAAACTTCTTGGAGAATTTTTATCCAAGACCAGTTTATTTGTAATTATGATTGTAATCAAAACAAGCGAGATTAAGAAAGTACTTGATAAGCTGGAAATAAAAATAGTCTTTTTAAGGGTAATTTGGTTCTTCTTAATGTTAAATAATTTGTAGAACTGAACTGATGAAAAACCTGCAAAGAATCCACCGATAATGACAATTGAAATAATGACATAAAACAAGTTGTTTTCGGTAGGATTGTTGTTATTGTTTGTATTTAAAAAGAAATAAAATAATCCTGATGAAACAAGTGTAAAGAACAATTGAATACCCGATCCTGAAAATATAGAAATTAGGGTCAAGTAAGATGGAGAATTGAATGAATTAATGGAGATGAGAGCAAAATTTGAATTTGAACTTGGTTCATCCATGTGATTATTTGCTTTGAATGTAATAATAAAAATAAAAGCTAGGAACAATGAAACAAAGGATATTATAACAAAGGAGTTGATCAAAGAAACCCAATGAATTGAATTCTTTGATTTATTTCCATCAGTGATGATGTTGCCATTTGCATCAATCAAGCTTGGATCGATGTATAATTTATTTCTGTTTTTGAAATCTAAATCAGGATCTTCTCTCCAGTAAATTGAGTAAGTGAATTGAACCAATTGAGTATCTTCATTTGGATCAAGTTTCAAATTTTTGTAGTTTTTGGAAGCACCTGGACAATGATAATCATGAACGGATTTTGGATAAACTTCAAACCCAACGATTGAGAACCTATCATTTGATTCCCTATGATATCTGATAACCATCATTAAATGATTATGGATATAAGCATCATCACCTTTGATGAAACCCAAGGAAAAGCCAGGAATGTAATATTTTTTATTGTTAGTGGAATCATTTGAGGAATCAGTTATGAAAGTGGTTGAGCCTGGTAAACCATCAATGACCCAATGGGCAATGTACTCATTTTTAATGAGATTAATTGATTTGATAATGTTTTTCGTCGACATGATTCTGTCACATAACCTAAGACATGGTTCGTCATGACCGAACTTCAACTTGTAGTCAGATTGCATATAGTTATTCCCATTAAGAATTTCCGGCAAGGACATATGAACCGGCTTGACTTTGTCGGTTGGGGGACAGACAAAGGCAAGGTTGTAGTAAGATAGCGGATTGTCAATAATGTTTGACGACACGGTGTTTACCAATAGATCGACGTGATCTTCGAGCTTGTAGGTAGGAAACGAATTGAAGTTGAGGTGGATGGGAAAGGCCCAAGCCAGAGTAACAAAGAGGAAAATGCTGAGCATTGTCGTGGAGTGGTATATGTCACTTTGTTCTATGCTATTCTTCAACAGACAAACAAACACACCTGATCTTTGTATTCCTCTCTGTTTCCTTTTGTTCCACATAAAAACAGAGAAATTTCATTTTTGCATTTTTGCATTTTCGCATTTTTTAAGTTTTTTAATTTTTTATTATTTTTATTATTTTTCTTTTTTTGCGAATGAGTGAGGACTGGCAGATTTTTCTTTGGCTTTGGCACCGTTCAAAATGTTTTTGGCTTTTGGGGGTGTTGTTGAAGACAGAGAAACTCTGCAGTGGACACCACAGACAGAGAAAACCCACGGACCAAACATCACAGGGACATCAACTACAACGCACTGGCCAGTCCTTTTTCTTCTCAAAACATCCATCTGCGCAAACACACCCCACGTCTCGCTCTTCTTTTGGTCCTTTGACACATTAAGGGTCTTTTAATATTATTCATACGTCTCACAAAAACATTGTCTTCAGTACCTCAACAGCATGGACTCTACCACTTTGACACCGACCACAGACACCACAGCAACGATTATTACTCTTGTTATTGGTACATGTCTTGTTCTGATCATGTGTTTTGGCTTGGCTTATCTTTATTCTGGTCTTGCTCGTAGAAAATCTGCTCTTCACATGGTTTTTTCTGTGTTCTTCATTTTGCTGATTTCCATTTTTCAATGGTATTTCTGGGGATATTCCCTTGCTTTTTCCTCAACGGCAACCAATAAATTCATTGGTAATTTGCATAATTTCGGTTACATGAATTTAGAAAAAGATTTATCAGTCACTGATAATTTAGTCATACCTGAAATGTCATTTGCCAATTTTCAAGGTATGTTTGCCTCAATTACCGCATGTATTTATATTGGTGCTATCTGTGAACGTGGTAGAATCTTACCATTTATTCCGTTCACTTTCATATGGTTAACTCTTGTTTATTGTCCAGTAACTTGCTGGATTTGGAATCCTTCAGGTTGGGCATATAAATGGGGAGTTTTAGACTATGCTGGTGGCGGACCTGTTGAAATCTTATCTGGGTTTTCAGGTTTTGTCATCTCTTATTTCCTTGGTCCAAGAAGAGAACATTTAATGATCAATTTCAGACCTCATAATGTCTCATTGGTTACTATTGGTACAATGCTACTTTGGTTTGGTTGGTTAGGATTTAATGGTTTGACTTGTATTGTTCCAAGTTTGAAATCAGTCTACGCTATTATGAATACCAACTTATGTGCTTCCTTTGGAGGTTTCACGTGGTGTTTATTGGATTATTATAGAACCAACCATTGGTCAATGGTTGGTTTATGTTCGGGTATAATTTCAGGTTTAGTTGCAGCAACTCCATCTTCTGGTGTCATTCCGTTATGGGCAAGTGTTGTCTTAGGTATTGTTTCAGGTTGCGTGTGTAACTTTGCTACTATTGTTAAAGTTTGGTTTCAAGTCGATGATGCATTGGATGTTTTAGCTGAGCACGGTATTGCTGGTGTTATCGGTTTATTCTTCAACGCTATATTTGCTGCTAACTATGTCATCTCATATGATGGTTATTCTGAACATGATGGTGGTTGGATTAATCATAATTGGAAACAAATGTATAAACAATTGGCTTACATTGGTGCTGTCATTGGTTACTCAATGGTGGTAACCGCTTTAATCTGTTATGTTATTAATAAAATACCATACTGCCGATTAAGGGTTGATGAAAATGCTGAAGAATTAGGTTTAGATGACGATCAAATTGGGGAATTTGCTTACGATTATGTTGAAGTTAGAAGAAACTTTTTTGATGTTAATGGTTTCGACGATACACATAATCGTGATAATGGTAATCTCAATGACCTGGAGTTAACTAGCATGAACAAATCCTGATTATGATCTTTCTTCTTTTCCTCAAAAGCAACTCTATCGATACCTTTAATTCACTCTGTACTTTTTATCAAAATCTAATCTAAGCTCTTTACTTCATCAAATATTTCATTTACACTCCGTTTTCTTTTCTTTATATACTATCTATCATATCATATCATATCATATCATATCATATCACATCATATCATATCATACTTTATTTCGTTTTATTTTCATTTTAAAGTATGTAAGTCATGTTTATGGTATTTTTTTGAGTTTTTATCCTACTTTGCTGAGCAAAGAACCTGGAGAATGCTCGTCCGCATCAAACATCAAGAGAACTGCCAATCTGGAAAAAAGACTTTTTCTTATCCGTTTGCAAGTCACTTCTTCTTTATCAGACACATATAAGCCACAGAATACCCAATCATGTCGAACTTATCATATTCACCTGAATACAAATCAACATGCCTGTCGACATTGAAATCGTTCTTCCAAAGACCGATCCCATCTATTCAAACATATGAAAAATTCAATTCTTCGGAAAACTTGAGACGTTTAAGGTATCGGATGAAAATCAACAATCTCACAACATATATAATACCATCCGAAGATGAACACCAATCTGAATACACATCTCTTAAAGACCAACGTAGAGAATTCATCTCTGGATTCACTGGTTCAAGTGGAATAGCTATAATAACCACCACAAAGGCTGCGTTAAGTACAGATTCAAGATACTTCATTCAAGCAAAGGAACAAATTGATGATAATTGGATACTATTGAGGCAAGGTTTGGATGAAAATTGGATTGATTGGATGATTAATGAAAGTTTGGAGCTGGGAAAAGCAACTATTGGTGTGGATTCAAAATTAATTACCTGGAAATTAGGTAATTTATTAGTTAAAAAATGTCATGAATTTAATATCAATTTTGAATTCACATTAGATGAAAACTTGGTTGATTCAATTAAACCAAAGGTAGTTTATCCCATCAATCAAGTTTATGAATTTCCGCTGGAATATTCAGGTATGAGTACAGTAGACAAAGTTGCAGATTTAAGACAGGAAATGAGAATGAATGCTTGCGGAATTTATATATCTACAATGTTAGATTCTATTGCTTGGATATTGAATTTGAGAGGTAATGATATTACATATAATCCTGTTTTTTTTGCATATTTGATAATAACCATGGATGAAGTACTGTTGTATATTGACAAAAGGAAAATCAATAATCAGATTGCACAATACTTGAAAGATTTAAACGTTAAAATAGTGCCCTATCGTTTAATATATGATGACTTACCTGCCTTGGAAATGAGTAAAGATTTGCAACTCTGTATTGAAAACAATTCGAATTTTGCAATTTATTTGAATTTACCATTGGATATATATGATTTAAAGGTTAGATCAATAATAACTGAATTAAAAGGTATTAAGAATGAAGTTGAGATTAAAAATTTGAAACTATCCCAAAAAATCGATAGTTTATCAATAATCAGATTGCTATCATGGTTAGATAACCAGAAAGATGAAGAGCTGAATGAGCTAAATGAACTGGATATAGTCGATAAATTATTTGAATTTAGGTCAAAATCTAAGAAATTTAAAGGTCTTAGTTTTGCGACTATTGCAGCAAGTGGAGAAAACTCCGCAATTGTACATTATGAGCCAACAACTGATAACTTTTCTAACTTGCAAAGTAATAACATCCTGTTATTGGACTCAGGAGGTCAATATTTTGAAGGTACAACAGATATAACACGTACTCATTATGTTAACAATGGTAAAATGCCGACAACTGAAATGAAGAAATGTTATTCTCTTGTATTGGCTGGTCATCTAAATATATCAATGCTCAGATTTAAGTATGGTACCACATCCCAGTATATTGATTCATTAGGTAGAAAACCCTTATTAAGTCATGGAATGAATTATGGGCATGGAACAGGACATGGAATTGATAATTTTATTAATGTTCATTCAGGACCATGTGGATTATCACCTGGTGAAACAAGTTATAATTATAAATTATTAGAATCCGGGAACTTCCTATCTGACGAGCCAGGGGTTTATAAGGAAAATAAATGGGGGATTAGGATTGAAAGTGATCTTTTGGTTGTTAAAGATGATTGTTGTGAAAAGAAAACTGATAACTTGATGTTTGATTATTTGACACTCGTTCCATTTTGCCGTGAGTTAATAGATACACAGTATTTGACGAATGAACAAATTGCCTGGATTAATAAATACCATTTGAAAGTGAGAAATGAATATAAAGGTGTTTTAGGAAGTGAAGAACTGAAATGGTTGTACAATGCAACAAGGGAGATATGATATTGGGAATGTGGGATAATATAGTATTATAGCATTATTTATTAATATATTAACAGATTTTATAACGGACATACAAAACATAAAAGATCATTAAAAGAATAGTAACAAGGGTATAAACGACGAAACAGAAGTTATGATAGAAGAAACTAATGAGTTACCACCTCAAGTGGTGAATCAAACTGCACGAGATTTTCAGCTTTATTCACATAATAAAACTGACAAAGTATAGTATCGTATCTTAGTTCCCAATCACCAGGCAGTTTTTGGTTGTTTTCGTTATTATTATATATATCTTTGGTAGCAGTTGGTGTAGCTGTGCTTATATTGCTTGTTGTGTTTGATCTCAGCATGGAAGCTGAAGATATTTGTGCAGGTTGCCGAGTAGATGCTTTACGAAACCTTGAGAACAGACTTGTTGTAGATTTGTTCTTTCTAAACATGATGATTGTGTTGCTAAACAATAGAACCCTCTAAATTTAATTCAATCATTTCATTCATGGACATGTTGTGGAAATGGCTATGTTTATATACCAGGCGGCCATCTACAACTACAGCCTTTGTCCTGCTAGTTAATAATAGTTGTTTTCGGAAATTGGTGATGTTCGGAAAAGAGAAAGTCGGAATTTCGGTTTTTCGGAGACGACTTGCGGGAATTAAGACGGATTTGATGAGCGGGTGGGCGGCAAAGTGGGATGGTCTCTGGTTCGAGTCACATGTGCAGCAGAAAAAATAATACTCTTTTACGCGTGAGGACATGAATTGGACCATGGTGAAGAAGTTGGTGCAGTGGAGTGTGCACATCTGACACGTCTGTTAGAAACAATGCCAGCTAAAGGGTGGAGGAAGGACGAACAGGAGTCAAATTTTGACACTATGTTGCACAACGAACATTTATCTATAGACACATTTTTGTTTCCGAAATCGACAATCAATAAAATATCCAAAGGTGCACTACAGGAAAACACACACGATGACACAAATTATATCTTAGGTAAAGATAGCCAAACTATTATTCAAAGGAGTAGCATTCTTTTCATCAATTTCATATATCATCATGCAAAACAACTGGTCAAGCTACAAAATAGGAAAGTGGTTAATGCAGATGATATCCTTAATGCGTTGAATCAAGTTGGATTTGGCGATTTCTTGCCTACTTTAAACAACGACTTAGAATCGTTTAATAAGAAGAAGGAAGCTAAGAAGTTAGCAAGATCAAAGGCTAAGGAAGTAGGTAATGTTGAACCAGTTGAAGATGCGGATGTTCACGATGATGAAGACGAGAGTTCTGTTACAAAAAAGCAAAAATTGGATGAGAATGACACAATTTCCGAACAGGAGAATGGAAACGATTCAGTTGAACAAAAAACCCAAGATCATGAAGATGAAGATGATGCGGAAGACGATATTGGAGACGATGCCGATGATGTTGACGAGCAAGATCAACCTTCCCATCTACCTTCACAATTGGAGCTTGAACAAAAGGAACTCACTGGTGAAGAACCCGAAGAGAAGATAGATGAGGAAATTGAAGAGGATGATTGAATTATACAAAGAAAAAATAACATTACATAGGTGGTTGGCTTGGTTTACCAGGATGTAAACATTTGCTATAAAATGGTAATCCACATTCTAATCCCAATAAAATATAGCCGATTATAATTAAGATGATCATTAAAATTACAACAAATTTAACATTCGACCAAAACATCTTTCTTTTAATATTAACTGTACGTCTCCTAAAGTTATTTGAATTTAGATTCAAACTGGATGTTTTATTTATAAGTGAATCTAAATTTTCTCCTCTTTGTAATATCTTATCAATATTCTCATTCATTAAATTTTTAACTTGATTAATGTCAGTATCAATAGTACCGTAATTATTAATCAATTGATTCAGTTGTTGCTCTTCATATACAATTATCTCCTTCATTCTTAGTTTGAATTCAAATTTTCTGTTGATTTTATAATATTCATTAATGTAATCATGTGATAACTTCTCTAATAAATTATGAACAAAACTACTTAATAATTTATTACTACATAATATGACAATAGTAACCAGATCATTATCTTCACATATTATTTTCTTATAGTATAACATCAATTGAATGTTCCTATTATTGATATTAACACTTTCATTTAAATTTAAATGATCCATTCGATTCTCTTGTACTTCATTAATCTCTCCTAACTTCTGGGTGATAATTTCAACATAATTCAAGTTCAATTTCTGTGGTGTTATACACGAATTATCATATGTATAAATGGTTGTTGAATTAAGACTTAAATTACAATGTATTATATTAGTATTCTCATTGAAAATCGGTTTTGTTAATGGTTTATTTTCATTTCCTGAAGTAAATGTGTCAATATTCTGCTCATTTATTTCTCTATTGTTTCCATTCATATTGTTCAATAAAGGTGTTGCAGACATTATAAAAATAATTTTAAATTCCAAATATTCCAGTCCAAATTAACAAGGGTTATTGCTTGCCCGTATATAAAATTGTGCAACCTCAAGGTAACCTATTTATACACTTCACTTTAGTAATATCACCACTCCGTCAAATTGAAAAATTTAAATTTACGCTATGCGCTATTACAACTGTCTTTCTAATCGGATAACCGGTACACAAATTCTAATTATTCTAATATACCTAAAACAAATCATAAAAGATTACATTTGCCTTGATAGTAAAGGTTCGTGCAATCACTGATCATCACAACATCAACACTCTTACCGTAAAGATCTGGAGTAACGTTCAATTTACAACTAACTTTGTCATTCTTACCGGTAGATCTTGGAGATTCTCTTTTAATTGCATATAGTTCATCGGCTGCCAAGTCACAAATAATAACAAACCACGTTTCTCTTTGTGGTTTTGAAAATCTAGGGGCATAAATCCGGAAATCCTTTCTATACATTGGGTTATGATGCAGCAATTCGATTTTTAATTCTTCTTTCTTATCTTGTTTTTTAATCTCAAAGTCACCTGTTGATAATGTAGATGCAATTTTCATAAACTCATCCCTTTTGTTCTTTGGAATATGTAATTTATTCACCAGCTTATATAGACTCTTTTTATCCTTTGCCGTAGCACCCAAGCTTTTCAATGTTACAGCTGGATCTTGTAATGATGATTTCCATTCACTACCGTCATTATCAAAACAATCTTCATAATTCTCAAGCTTCTTAATCTTCAATCCAGGTAACGTAGTCACGAAATCATCATCAAACCAGCATCCCTGTTTAATACACTGCATTAGTTTAATAAAGTTCAAAGTAGTTGATAAAAACCTCATTTCTGAAGTGGCATCAATATACGATTGTAAAATACGTAAACTTTGATCTAAAACTGAAATAGTATCTTGTGAATAATCAACAATAGGTAGTTCAATTCTAGTCATAAAGGCTTGCAATAATAAAAATACTTTAATATGTGGATCCCAAATAAATTCATATTCTTCTAAATCATCTGCTGGATATCTCATTTCTTGTGACATCTCCATATTAATTAATTCTTCTCCATGCCTTGTTGGTAGTTCATCATATTCAGTAGCTTCAGACAACCACCTAAGACATTCTCTAAAGCTTGCATTTGGTTTGACTTTATTTAATAGATTTCTTATTGTTTTATGTGATAAATAATAATATGATGAGATATGCAAAAATGGTGTTGGTTCAATTTTCTCACCTGTTGAAATTAAACACTTGGACGCAATTAAATTATCAATAACTTTATCAACTAATCCACTTAAATATGAACTAATTCCATCCTGTGATATATCTTCAATTCCATAATATGTTGGATTATGATGTGCTCTTCTATATAAAAACGTCCATGTTAAGAAATCCATTGCATCCTGTCTACTTTTAATGGTACCTGACGAAATTTCTGCACCAATATGGTTATCCATAACTTTATGCAATGATGACTCAACTGGAAATCCAACATTAAGAAAATGTTTATAAAATGTTTTCTTTGATTCCTTAGTGAAAACCATTGCAATACCACTGGTGTCAAAGGCAGGTCTACCCGCTCTACCCATCATTTGTAATATATCGGTTAAATCCATATCTCTATAACCTTCAATTTTAGCATCAAAGAATTGAGTACCTTTAATGATAACTAAATGTGCAGGTAAATTAACACCCCAAGCCAACGTTGAAGTTGCAATTAAAATTTGAATTTTGTTCTGTTCAAATAGTTTATGTGAAATTTGTCTATCACTTTCAACTAGACCGGCATGATGTAGCCCAATACCAAATTGCAATGATAATTTTAATGTATCATCCTTAACTTTATTGACATATGGTGATAGTTCATCTTCTGTCATTTTCAAAAATCTACGTGGATTATCTTCCATACCACATAAATGAATTATATCTAATGCTGTCAATCTTGTTTGTCTTCTCGATGCTACAAAAATCAAGACTGGCTTAACAGGTGAATGTTGTTTGATTGCCATGAATGCAGGTTTATTCATCGTTTTCATTAATGGACAAAATGCTAAATTATCAGGGAACCCATCAATATACATTTTCAATGGAACTGGTCTAACACTTTGTGGAAAATTGAATAAACCCTCTTTAACACCCAACCAACTTGCCATATCCATTGCATTCGAAATTGCAGTTGACAATCCTAATAATCTAATTGGTTTTTTGGTGAATGAGGAAATATAGTTCATTCTACTAACGATCATTTCTAAAATTGGTCCTCTATCACTTGCTAATAAATGGATTTCATCCATTATAACCAATGAAACTTCTTGAACAAATTTTCTTGATTGCCAATTACGTGAAATACCATCAAATTTTTCTGGTGTTGTAATAATTATATCTGCTTCTCTAACTTCTTTAACTCCAGGTAATGAATCACCAGTTAATTCGACAATTTTATGATTTGTATTTGTACAAATTCTATTTCTCCAATCATCAACTCTTTCTCTAACCAATGCCTTCATTGGCGCAATATAAACAATTTTAGAATTTGGGAATTCATTAAATGCATGCCAAATTGCTAATTCGGCAACAACAGTTTTACCTGAACCAGTAGGAGAACCAACAAAAACACTTGAATTAGTGTTATACAACGTATGGAATATCATTGTTTGCATTGGATTAAAATATGAAAATTTACCCTTATAAATTTTTTCAATTTCATCATTATGTAAGGCTGTTATCGGCAATGGGTGTAATTTTAATAATTGCGTTTTAACTGTATTGTTATGTGGTTTGATTAAATGCTTGAATGAAACAGCAATGCTTGTTTCTGATCCAATCCAAGAATCACTAATTGCTCTCACAATAATTTGAGGTGGCGGTGGATCACTTAATGGAATCATAAAATCTAGATCATGCTGTGATGAAAATGATTTTTTATTCAAAATGAACTTTTCAAAATGTAGAATATTAGATGATTCACTATCTTCAACTAGAATCCAGAAAAATTGTGCATTTCCATGGTACTCAAAATTCCAGATAAAGTCAGGTTCTATACTTGCATGAATCCTCATAACGTTTGTAGTGATGGGAAAACATTCAACATCAATAAGTAGGTATGGGAACCTACCAATTAATTTATGTAACTTTGGTCCCATACCTTTGTTATGAACCAAATCACCCAGTTCACCAGAACTCAGTTCCCTTAAATGATCCATTGTTGGCTTTTTTGATTCAATTAATTTGATAATTTGTGGTTGCAATTGAAACTGATTCATTGGATGTTGAAACGGCCATTGTTGTTTATCAACAGCTTTACAAATTTCAAGCATATGTCTCGTAAAAACACCCCATCTCCTATTTAACCCCATGAAAAATAGCGATCTGCAAATACGTGCAGCATTTTGTGCAATATACGCCATATCTGATGATAACGCAGAATCTTTAACAAATGCTCTGGAAATATATGATTGTAATAGCACATTAGTTTTCTTTTGGGAACTTTCTAATTTTGGCCCAATTTCACAAACAATTTTATCGTTTTGTAGTTCTTCTAATTCCTTTGCCTCTTCTTCTCTAAATTTAACATTATCAAACTCAGAACTCATTGATAAAATACTCAAAACATCAGCTTCTGTTGCACGTGATGTGATCATTTGATTAAAAACTTCAACTGATTCATTTAATAAATAAAAATCGGATGATATCCTACCAATATCCTTTGGAATAAAACCTGATGATCTTTCATCAAAAACAATCATTTGCAACTTATGTAATTTTCTGGCTGCATCAATGATCATATTTCTTCTTCGTTGAACTAATAAGGAATCCTGTGCTAATTCTTGCCAATCAATACCATAAGCAAATGGATTTTGTTTCATTCTAACAGAGAGATATGTATAACCTAACCATTGAACACCTTCTTCAACATTTGTAACCGTACCCAACGAAATTTCGGCATTTAAGTTATCAACCAATTTAGCAGCCAACTTGGATTCAATTGGATGCTGTTGTAGTAATAACGAAATATAGTGATCCAATCTATCATTAGATGTACATAAAATACCAATACCATGAGCTTCAAATTGTGGTCTACCAGCTCTTCCGAAAATTTGAATTACGTCAGAAATACCCAAATCAACAAAACCACCTTGTTTTGAATCATAAACCTGAGTACCTTTAATAATAACAGCAGCTGCTGGTAAATTAACACCCCATGCTAAAGTTGCCGTACAAACCAAAACCTTGATTGCACCGTTTAAGAATAATTTTTCGGTTATATTTCTTTCAGCTCTTCCCATACCTGCATGATGAATACCAAATCCACTAACAAATAATTCTCTTGAATCTTTATTTTTGTTTTTGGTCATCTCTCTTTCAAAATAATCAAATTTTTCAGAATCTGTACAATCAAAATACTGCTCGTAAGCTTGTTCTCTGATAAGTTTAATATATGTTCTAGCAGTTTTCACTGTATCTTTACGAGAATGAACAAAAACCATGATTTGGTGACCCTCTTTAATCATTTGCATTACTTTTTCAAACGAGACTTCATCTAAATTCTCTCTTGCTTGTTTTGAACCTGCTTTACCCTTCACACCAACTAATTGTTGTTCCAATGGAACAGGCCTGAAAGATTGATCAAAAAAGAACATACCAACATTCCTATTCACACCCAAAAAATCAGCAACGTCCACAAAATTTGGTAATGTTGCGGATAAACCAACAATACGAATCATAGATTGTGAGCTTTCAACTTGTCTTAAAGTTCTTGCAACCAAAGTTTCAATAACACTACCCCTATCTTCATGTAACAAATGAACTTCATCAATAATCAGCAATTTAACCTTTTCAACCAATTCTGTATCACCATTTGATTTACGTGTAACAACATCCCATTTTTCTGGAGTTGTAACAAGAATTTGGGTTGTTAAAATTTCTGCCTTCGTCAACTGCATATCACCAGTCAATTCTCTAACTTGTACACCTAGCCATGCTAGCTTTTTGGAAAACTTTTCAACAATTTCAGCTGCAAGAGCTTTTAATGGTGCAACATACACAATCTTAAATTCGTCATACTCAATATCAATATTCACTGCATCTTCATTTAACATATTACTTTCTGAAATAAATTGTTTAATTGTGTGTAAAATTGTTAATAATGCAACATCCGTTTTACCTGCACCTGTAGGAGCACAAACAAGCATATTCTCATTGGTATTATAACCAACATCGTAAATCAATGATTGCATACGATTCAAAGTTTTGTAACCTTTGAATGTACCTTGACATAAAAAGTCCAATTCTTTAATAGGCACAAATATGTTTGGAGCAGATGACTGTCGAACTTCAGGTTTTGGTATCAAGACTTCTTCATATTTCTCAAATGTCTCTCTAATTGAGCCTGCCGGTAAAGAATACGACTTACCAGTAAACGACACCATATTACCCGAATCATGTGATCTGAAAACATGTGGATAATTATTAACAGTTTTTTCCATTGCTAATGGTTGTTCTCTTGCCCTTCTTGCGTTTTCAGCAACTTTTGCCTTGATTTGATCAACGGTCATTAACTTATGGTTATTCTTATTGTCTTTTAATTTAGCAGCAGAATTTTGAGATTCATATTGTTTGATCAATTCATCCTTTAATGTAAGTAGTTTAGTGATCAGATCTAATTCTTCAAACCCTAATATATCAAATAATTCACCTTGTATCCTAGCTTCATTATCACCTTGCGATTTTAGCAATTGAATAATATTTTCAAACAATTTTAATGAATTAGTGTCGGATACTTCACCGTCATTATGATTTGTATAAATTCTTCGACATTCTTCTTTGATTTCATTGACTATGAAGAATTTTGCTGATTCATCATCACTGTAATGTGAACTATCACTATATCCGTCATCTGAACTATTGTAATCATTATTATTATCATTCAATGTCTCATAATCGACTAATAAATCATCTTCTATATTTTCAAAGTTTTTCAAAAGATCACTAACAGTTTTACGTATATCGTTTCTTGTATTTTCAATTGCCCCTTCATTTAGTAAATTAGATGGCAATTTAAGTGATTCATCTTCGTTTTCAATATGAATTTCACTTAATTTTTCACGCATAGGATTCATGGCTTGCATGTATGATCCCGTAGATGACACATTATAAGTGGCCATTGTTGATATTCAAGAAATGCTATGCAAAGAATGAATAGTCAAAAGTGAAATGAAAAAAAGAAGTAGGTAGCTTAGGTGACATTAAAGATACTTGAAAAACTTGAAAGCCTAAAAGCGAAAATACCATGTATTTTAATATTAACAGTTAAAAATCAGTCATTTTTCTTCTGATTATAATTTACAAAGCGTTTAATGTATTTGGTAGTTATAATAAAATAAAAATAGAATTATATATTGAATGATATGACATTGGAAAGCCAAAAATAAAAATGAAAGGTACGGAAATCTTAAGATAAAAAAAAATCGAAAATCGAGGATCGTAGTGTAAAAAATATGTGGATATTTTTTTTCTATGGAATGTAAATATAAATTAAAAGGTTAAAATTAAATGTTTGGCAAGTAAGTATTTGGTAATTTAAGGTAATGTGTAATCATGAAATGAAAAAGAAAATAAAAAGAAACTAATGTACATGCATGGACGGAAAAGATAATTCTATTATCTTCACGTTATTTTTCAAACTTATTAATTAGAGATCAAATTGACCATTAACAAATTCATCATCAACATCCATATCATCTTCTTCAATTTCTTCTTCAATTTCACTTTGTTCATCAATTACTTCTTCTTCAGGTGGTAAGTTAGGATTACCAGGAATGAAAGAACCATATTGAGGTTTATAAGATCCTCTTCTCCCCATCGAAGGGTTAAAGTGATCAAACATTGTTGATTCATCAACATATGTAAAACCCTTAAAGTTATCTTGAACAGCTTGTGATAAGGGAGTTGAGCCCATAATCAATTGTCTATTAATAGCTGATGTAGAAGCTGTTGTAAATTCAGGATCAAAATTTGAAGTATCTAGTTCATTTGCAATATGTGGAATAAAAGGTGGTGGCAGCTTCTTGGTTCTCAAATTATCCCAGTTAATGTCAGCAAAAAATGGATGTGCTCTAAGTTCACGAGCATCATTAACTGCGCCTAATCTATGTTTTGGATTTCTATTCAATAAACCTTTAACAAATGACCTACCCTCAGTTGATAGTACTTCTTTTGGAAATCTGACCTTACCAAATGCAATATTTTTATACATTTGTTGAGTATTTTCAGCATAAAATGGAGACCAACCACAACACATTTCAAAGATTAATACACCTAATGACCAAAAATCAACCATTTTTGTATATCCCGATTCATCAAGTAAAACTTCAGGAGCCAAATATTCGGTTGTACCACAGAATGTATTAGTTGTACCATTACCAGTCAAATTTGCCTTTGATAGACCAAAATCGCATAATGCAATATGTCCATTCGCATCCAATAAAATATTCTCAGGTTTTAAATCTCTATAAACAATGTCATGATCATGTAAATGTTCTAAAGCCAGAACTAATTCAGCAATATAAAATCTAGCTCTTTCTTCACTAAATCTACCTTCCTTTTGTAAATGCCAGAATAATTCTCCACCACTCATGAAATCCGTAACTAAATATAGGTCTGTTGGTGTTTGAAATGAAAATTTTAAACCAACAATAAATGGGGATTCAGTATTTGCAGTTCTAACTAAAATATTTCTTTCGCCGATAGTATGAGCTATTTCTTTTTTCTTGACAATAACTTGTTTTGATAAAACTTTCATTGCATAAATTCTTTGAGAATCTTTCTTTTTAACCTGAAAGACTTGACCAAAAGTTCCTTTACCTAAAAGTCTTAGTATTTCGAAATCATTTGGGCCATAATGTCTTTGGCGAATATTTGAGTATTCTAATTTAATCTTAATTTTACCAGAAACTGGTTCGTTTGGCAGTCTTGGTTGTAAATCATACCATTGTTCAACCCGTGAATCGTCTATAGTTTTAGGATGGATAGTTAGGTGACCTAAAAATTTACCATCAATAGCAGTATCATAAACGGAAACTTGTAATTGAGATTTTGAGCCAATAACATCGAAAATCGCTGTATGATGCCATACAGGGTTTGCAGGATTATATTGTGGATTAGGTAATAATCTTGAGGAATTATTGATAGCATTATTTAGGATTTGTTGACTGTTTTTTTGTTCATAACTCTCTGGACCCTTCGTAACAATTTCTGAAGACTCAAAAGTGCTAACCACATAAGGTTGTGAATAATTCGAAGGGACGTTTAAGCCACGAGCTTCCACAATGTTTATACGTAACTTACCTCTTTGAACGTTTTCAGATACATCATTCGCATCAGTGATGGAATATCCACGACTTTTATCTGAGGAAAAATGTTGATCTTGTTGGATATTTTGTGGATCTAGTTGTTGAAGTCCTTCTGATTGTTGTTGTTGTTGTTGTTGTTGTTGTTGTTGTTGTTGTTGTTGTTGTTGTTGTTGTTGTTGTTGTTGTATATTAGCGTTAATATTTATATTTTCATTATTAGTTGTATTTAATTGTGCAGTTAAATTACTCTGTTGCGTATTATCGAATTGAGTAATTGTTCTATTAAGTGCATTTGGATCATTTATAGTTGTTCCCATTGCATATGAGCTTTCATTTATACCAATTGTTGGGGTTGCATGAGGTAAGATCTCAGATGGAAATCCAGAAGCAGAAACAACACGATTGATTGGTGGAGGGGCTTGGTGCATTGCTTCTTGATTGTTTGATTTTGATTTAACAAATCCAAAGAAGTTTTTAGCAAAATCAGACATGGAGTAATATATGAACTATAATATATAAAAAGCAACAAGTGGTAGATATCAGATATGTTAGTATTTCCATTAACAGAACGATGGAAGAAGAAATTCTGGTTTAATGATTTCAGTTCCTTTAAAAAAGAGACGTGAGAAAAAAAAGGGATACATACTGTTAAAAGTATTAGTGAATGTCCAATGCTTTAAATATCTTGTTATATCAGTTCAACGGTATCACTGAAACTGAATGGTTGTTATTTTTTGGAAATAATAAAAGACGAAAAACTTGCAAAATGGAATGTCAAGTTAAAAAAAAGAAATACAAAACGCTAAATTAGTGGCAGTTGACTTATAATCAGACGTTAAATTGTAATTATGATTGAATCTTGTGTTATGAAGCTGAGGATATGATATATACCTAAATAAAGAACACTGATAAAGAAAAGTTTAATAATACTATTTCAAGTCAATAAAGGTTGAGTTTCTTTTTTGGATTGAATGCTGTTTATTATTGATGATATCTTGAACGGTAAATTAACAGACGTAATGTTACTACTTTTTTTTGATACCAAATGAGGGAAGTCAATAACTATTAATTGCAACGCTCAAGTTTGAAGAATCTGAGAGAGTGAATAGTGGGAAATTGAAGTGTCCAGATGGTTGCGTATGCTAAAAGGACAAGAGCAGATTTGAGCTAGATAATGGTAACAGATATGCAGCTGATAGTACAGACTAATTTTAATTTGTAAGTTCAAAAAAAAAAGCAAAGGCGAAAAAAAAATAAAAAAATAAAGAAAAAGTGAGAAATTTTTTCTATTTTTTAACTACAACATAACATTTGTCGCTTATATTTGTAATATTCCTATTGTACAATGATTTACACATCTTGCACACACATGTTGACCACAAGGTAGCCGTTAATTACTACATGTGTTCCAGAAAAACCGATCTGGCCATTTTTGTCTAGAAAAGACTTGTTTTGGGACAGCGTCCAGACAGTTTGATTAGGTGAAAGAGTGTGTCCGTTCACCTTGGTTATACGTAAAATTGCTTTTTGTGATATACCTTCATCTGCTCCTACTAGCAGTAGGTCAATATATCTCTGTGTGATAATATCACCAAAACTGTCTATATTACCTACTTTCAATTCCTCAATTCTGAGACGTAAACCATCTAGTTCAAGTATGAATAAATCTCCATTTTTTAGTTTTGTCTTTTCTGTATTTTGGTACTTAAATATGGGTGCAACATTATAGTTTTCATCAGAACACATCAACGCCTCCCATTCTTGTGTACTCTGTGGTACATTACACATACTCCTTGAAGCATCAATAAATTTAGAATAAAATTGATCATCCATTTCTAACCCTTTTTCATGGGATAAATAGATCGGCTTTCTTAAGGTCATGGCGTGCTCCCAGTCTAGTCTATAAAAATCATGATCATGGTTTAATAAATTTGAATGTAAAAATGTTTCTGATCGGGGCACGATTTCACACTTATCCAAATTTAAATAATCGTTTGAATAAGTAGGACTCTGAATTCCTGCATTTTTTTTCAAGTTGTTTTCATCAAATTCTTTGATTTCAAGATAGTCTTGTTCATCTATACGTAACCTCTTAGCATATCTGTTATTGAGTATTTTACCTTCCGGTGATAATTCAAACGAATATAAATCTTTTATACGATATACTATTGGTTTGATATCTTTAATACTCTTGTAAAATGCCGATTTGAAACTATTAAATTCTTTATTCAAATTGAATTTAGAATTATTATAAAATCTTTCAAAAAATCCAACTTGTTCCTCTTGTGCTGTTTCATTCCAAAAATTCAACTCATCTAAGTTGAACTCAAAATTTGAGTTTGAGTTTAGTTCCTTGATTTTATTATCATACCAGAAAGGATGCCCTTCAGTTGTAAACACTGTATTTCCCTTCTGAACCTTATTATCGACATCAAATAACAAATATAAATATTTCAAAGTCTCGCTCAACACAAAACTTTCTTGTCTGTTTTGTCTTCTATCATTAACTACATCCAATGAACCACTGAATCCACATGGTGCAATATAATGTTTTCTCAACTTTTCCAAGAAATCTTCACCAATACGTAGATAAAATGAATCTTTTGTAGCTCTGTATAAATGATATGTGGATTCAATAAATTCAGGTCTTAATGGATACCATTCTAATCCAACAGAGTTTTTAACTAATAACTCGTTTGTTAAATTTAAATCAAACCCAGGTATAATATCACCATCTCTATATGGCCTATCCAAAGAAGCAAAATATTTCTCAGATCTTAATGGTATTATGTTCCAACGTTCAGGAATTGAGCCATAATTATTCCATAATTTAAAATACAATTTATGTAATTGAATTGAATTCTTAATATCACCACTTAATACTTGTAATCCTGGGAAAAATGCACTTAGACTATCAATCCACTCAGTTACTGCTAATCCACTATCAGCACTTAAATTAGTGAAAATACCATTTTTATTTTGTGAATGTGTTAATAAAGACTTATAAGCATCTTTCCAAATATTTAAAAATAAATCATCATCAAATAAAATTGAATATTTGAGTGCATATTCATAAAACGAATCAATAGATGCACCAATTCCAGTTGTTAAATCAACAAATGTCCTTGATATTGTATCAAATGACATTGGAAGTAAATCTAATGTTGTACGTTGACCCCAAAAGTCCAAAACTGAGCGTCTCGAAACGTCTTCAAAGATTGTGTCATTTGTCAATCTTGAAAGCAATGAAAATTCAAGTGTTAATGATGTCACTCCGGCTGTACATTGATCTTCCATTAATTTATTTGATATATTTTTCGGGCCATGTTTCAAATTTGTTCTTGGATAATTAAAAGTGAATGTCTTTTGATTAATATTTTCAAAACGAGCATCAGAATCAAAATGATTGAATGATAATAATAATCTTTTTCCCAAATCATATGCCAACTTTAATAAAAATCCGTCATAATTCTCAATTTTAAAGCCTCGACGCTCATCAATTGAATATAAATGCAAAGTCAATAAGGACCCTAATAGTCTAATATTAGTTTCAAAAATTTGAACTGTTGAGTCAATATCGAAATCTTGAAAGTTTTCTCTAATCAAATTGATATACTTTTCAAAACTTTCTTTATCGTCCATTAATATAAAAGTATCGATTGAATCAAATAAAGTTACCGAGAAATCACCCAAGACATCATTCTTAACTGTATTGAACTGATTTTTCAAATCCCTTCTATTAGGTTTGCATGTTAATGGCAACACTTCATCGTGTGGATATCCAAACTCCATATATTTATTCCATGAGTAATTAAATAAGTTTTTAGTTTCCTTTTGAAGATTATTTAAATGATTTCTGGTGAAAGATGATTGAAAAAGTTCTTTATCTGTGAAATTAGATATATATGAATATTTTTCAAATTTTGTATTTTTTATGCTCTTGCAATTAGCTATTTTTAAGAAAATGATTATTAAGCATAATGTTAGTAACCGATGTGTACATAATTGCATTATTTGATGGTATTCAGGAAGAGATTATGTAATGAAATTTTAAAAAAAGGAAAATGAAATCAAAAGATTTAGATGAGGATGCGAATTTTAAAAAGTGAAGATCAAGCACAATGCCCAAGTGACAAAGTAGGTGTATTATAAATGGTTGTTGTGTATTTCGAACCTTTTGAACTGGTCTAATTACTTTTTTTCAACAAAAAGGATCAATACCTTGTTGCATGTTTTTTTCATTGGAAATAAGGACTTTAAACATACACTATCTGCGTTTAACATAGAAAAACCTTATTTAAACTTCATAATATTTATACCAATCTAATCCAGGGATAATGCCCAATTCAATTTCATCATTTAGTCTGTTTTAAGCTTAACACTTATTAACTTATAGTGGCAAAAAAATGGGAGCAAATATGTTACAAAGCAAATCAATCCCTAATCAAGAAAAGCATTTGCCGCACGGGAAAAAACCAAAAATGACGACAACAATCGATTAATTTCAAGAAACATATATTGTAAACAACAAAATAAACATAGGATTAGGCAGCCAACCCATTTACAATGCCTCCAGTTATGCGCCGTTCCACGAGAATAGCATCTATTAAAGATGATATTACAATTACTGCAGACAAACGTGTATCTAAAGATAAAGTTGAGAAGCCAAAGCAAGCTAAAACTTCAAAAGTTGTTAAACTTGAACCAAAAGTAACAAAGAAAGTTGAAAAAGCTATTGAAGAACAACCACTGAAACTTGTCAAAACAAGCAAATCAAGAGCAGCGAAAAAAGAAGATGCAGTTCTTCTTGATGAGGATGAGGAAGAAGATGAAGAAGGAGAAGAGGAACTACAAGTCGGCAGTTCATTACCGGATGATCTAGAATTATCATTACAAGATTCAACAGAAATTAATTTATTAGACTACGCTAAAAAGCACAAGATTTTAGTTATTTTTGCATATCCAAGAGCATCAACGCCAGGATGCACTAGACAAGCACAAGGATTCAGAGATGAATATGAAGATTTGACCAAACTTGGTGCCTCTATTTTAGGATTAAGTGCTGACACAGCAAAGGCACAAACTACATTTAAAACAAAGCAATCATTACCATTTGATTTATTATGTGATACCAAAAAGGAACTTATTACATTATTGGGGTGTAAGAAATATCCAACTGGTATAATTAGATCTCATTTTATATTTGTTGATGGTGTTTTAAAAATTAAGAATGTCAAGATAAGTCCAGAAGATAGTTTTAGAAAAGCTCTAAAGGAAGTTAGAGGACTTAAATAAACAGCGTCGTGTGCAATGTGTTTATTAATCTTCTATAAAATGCTTCTGTGTATTATTTAAGAATTATGTATGGTACTAGTTTTTGAGATTAACATTTTTTATTGTTGTTTATTTAAAATTTTAAATTTTCTTTAAATATTAAACTGTATATAAAAGATGTAGTAATATAAGATGTGTATGTTGATAATACAGAGAAAAGATCCTTAACGGTTAGATTTAGCAACTCTTTCTAATTCATCCTTCTTCTTAATAGCATAAGAAGTAGAAGAACCCTTTGCTGCGTTAACTAATTCTTCAGCTAAACATTCAGCGATAGTCTTGATGTTTCTGAAAGCAGCTTCTCTTGCACCAATGGTTAATAAAGCAATAGCTTGGTTAACTCTTCTTAATGGAGAGACATCAACAGCTTGTCTTCTAACTGCACCAGCGGAACCAATTCTAGTAGTATCTTCTCTTGCACCAGTGTTAACAATAGCATCAACAATGACTTGTAATGGGTTTTGGTCAGATAAAACGTGAATGATATCCATAGCGTGCTTGATGATTCTAACAGCCTTTAATTTCTTACCATTGTTTCTACCATTCATCATTAAAGAGTTGGTTAATCTTTCAATGATTGGACATTGTGCCTTTCTGAATCTCTTAGTTGCATATCTACCTGCAGTGTGAGCAACAAAAACTGGTTGTCTGATTTGGATGTAATCAGTTAAAGAAATATCCTTAACAACGACATCTTCAAAGGACCATTTGTTGAATAACTTGATTTCAGCTGCACCTGCTTGAATTTCCTTTTGGATTGGGGTTGCTAATTCAACATATTGAATTTCAACTGGTTCAGAGATGATTTCTTCTTCGAATTGTTGTTGTTCTTCGACGTCAGACATTATTGTTTGAATAAGTTTGCTGTTTAAAGGATATGTGAAGACTTGCACTATTCTTCTTTCAATGTGATATCAAATAGTGAAAAATTGATTGACATTCTCACTGCTCACCATACTGGAAAAATCGTCCGTCGGCCGCAGAGCGAGTCACACATTCCCTAACAGGCAAGTCACCCGCACACCGCACGCTAAAAACAGCTGCCACTCACCTAATTCGCCCAAAGAGGAAGTCGCACGCACAAGGGTGTTACCCGGCCACAGTCTCTTTTCTATAACTAATCTGCCAAATTACTTCATGTGCCCAAAGAGGAAACACAAGGAAAGCAAAGTCTTACCCGGCCCGAAATCAAAAAAAAGCGGTGCGAAAAAACTACCCCTCCTTGGAAACAACTCCGACTCTCCGAGATTTGACAATGACTTTGGTGGGGTTTGCAAGAAAGGCAGAAAGCCAAATTGGTATATAAGAGAGATGGCTTTTTTCTCATGATTATGCCCAAACTATAAACAAAATTTCTCTAATGAATGAAATGAAAGAATTATTTATCATCAACTATACTTTCATCTGATTATGCCCCTTACCTTTGAAAGAGAAGACTCTCTTCCTAAACTTCCACTTCCAGAAGTGCAAACTTCTGTCTTACAAGCTTTAAATGCTTTGAAGCCTCTGTTATCTGAAGAAAACTTTAATGGAATCGTGGCAAGCGCAGAATCCTTTGTCCATTCAAATCAGTCGCATATTTTACAATCACATTTACAGAAAATACACGATGACAATACTAATTATCTACACAGTGACGGTATTTCATCAACGACTTCAAATGTTTACGGTGATTTAAGAGGTCAAACATTACCTAGAAATCCGTTCTTTATTCTTGAAGATGATCCAATGAAGAATTTTGTTCCAAGCCAAGAATATAGAGCTGCTGTTTTAACGACATCAACTCTTAGGTTCATTGTTGCTTTAAAGCAAGGTTTCCTTAAATCTGATGTGAATCCCATTAATAATCAACCTTTAACAATGTCTTCTTATCATAATTTGTTTGGTACTGCTGTTATTCCTCAAAATAACGGTATTGGCATGAAGAAGACTCTGGATTCAAAACATATGATTTTTATGTCAAATGGTCAATTTTATTCACTAGTTGTATTAAGTGAACACGATCAAATTTGGTTTTCTAAACATGAATTAAGTGCAATAATCAAAAAGATCATTCGTGATTCTGAAATTGCCAAGAAGCTAAAATCAAATTTTAATATTGGTACTTTCACTTCGGAATCAAAATCGACTTGGAAAATGGCTAGATTATCGTTAGAAAAATCAAATAAAGAACAGATGGAAATAATTGATTCAGCTCTTTTTATTGTTTCCTTAGATCATGAAACTTTCAAAGATTCTGATGTTAATGATAAAATCCAACTAGTCAGTCATGGTACTTCGAGAATTGATAAAGATGGTTATCAATTTGGTACTTGTATCAATAGATATTATGATAAAATGAACTTAGTTGTTACCAAAAATGCAACCGCAGCATGTATTTATCCTGCTTCGATTATTGATGGTACAACTGTTTTAAGATTCATTAGTGATGTTTACACCGATTCTGTTTTAAGATTAGCTAGAATGATTAATGGTAAAAACTACACTTTGTGGACCGAAATCAATACTGTTCCGATCAATGATAAAATTGTTAAACCAACATATAATCATATTAGGTTCAACTTAACAAATGAACTCTCAAATGGATTACATTTGGCCGAATCAAGGTTAAGTGATATCATTAACCAACATGAGTATGTCTCTAAGAAGATTAATATTGGTAAATCCTACATCCGCGATAAAATGAAACTACCAACCGATTCATTTATTCAAATTGCAATTCAAATTACCTATTATGCACTCTATGGTAAATGCCCTTCAACTTTTGAACCTGTGTCTACAAGATCTTTCAGAGATTCAAGAACTGAACCAATTTGTATCCAGAATGAAACATTATTAAAATTATGTCAAATTTTCATCTCCCAAACAACAGATATTGAAATTTGGAGACTGTTTATGGAGAGTGTTAACTATCATAAAGATTCAATCAAGAATGCAAGTAACGGTCTTGGTTTTGAAAGACATTTAAGTGCCTTAAGATCTGCTTTTATCCAAAGAAATATCTTGAACAATTTACATCCGGAATTACCTAAAATTGAAGATCATTCAATTCCCGAATTCATCTTTGATCCTCTATTAGAAGATTTATATAAGCCTGAAGTTATTGCTGCCAACTGTGGTAATCCCGCTCTAGATTACTTTGGTATTACACCTTCTATTCCATCAGGTTTTGGCTTTGGTTATATTATTAAGGATGATTACATTTCAATTGTTGGATCTTCTCAATGGAGACAAACTCATAGATTCTTGGATACTTTAGAAAAAGTTTTTCAAAATTTAAAACAAATTTGGAAAAATGTTGTACTTCATTCTAATACAGGCGCTAGAAGTGCTGAATTACAAAACTATATTAGTTCAATTCCAATGTCTATGGTTCAATCTAATAATTCAACCTGGTTGACAAATGCTCCAACTACTGCGATATCTAGCGATCCAATTATTTCTTCTTCAAGATCAAAAACTGATGATTATATCACTGGAGGTTATGATTATTTTGATGTTGATCAGCTAAATTTTAGATCCGCATTGAACTCTAAGGTTCAAAGTAGAGCAATCAGTAGAGCAATCAGTAGAACCAACAGTCAAGTTAATTTGGGTAAAATACCAAGTTTTAAAAATATAAACCAAGCAAGTCATAACAGTACACCTACAAATATAGGCCGTATGTTAAGCTTACAAACTGATTTTTAACTTATATCTCTTTGTTCCCTCTACTTTATTCTACAGTTTTTATACGATTTTATTATTATGATTATTTGTTTCATTTTTACCATGTCTCTTTATTTCTTATCCCTACTTTATTATGTTATTTCATTATTATTCTATTCTCTATATAACGTCCTATATTATCCAATCCTTGATTGTATAATCCTCCCCTTTATACAATATCGTGACGTACTTGTTCTAATTTTCTAACCTTTGCATCCAAATCACTAAAATCAAAAGCTAACAATAAGTTAGCAATAATTAGTAAAGTACCAGTTATAATAAAACAAATCCAAAGGAATCCAAATTCAGCCAAGTATCCAGTAATATAGGGACTTATAGATCTTGCAACTTGCTTGCCAATGTTAACAGTACCCATAACTTTAGATAATTCTAAAGGTTCAATTAATGTTGTTAAGATAATTTGTCTAGGCACAACATCAAATGCAGTTGTTACTTGATTTAATAAATAGAAAACTGATGCTATTGGAAAATTAAACCCTAAAAGAGGTATACAAATGAAAAATAATCCACATGGAATTTGCGTTAGAATTGATGCTTTAATAGGGCCTGATCTTTTAGCAAACCATGCTGATGGAATTGAAGATATTGACATTGCAATGCCTGCAAATCCGAATAATGTACCTAAAACTATTGATGAAATTTCATATCTTTTCTTAAAATAATAAACCACCCATGCACTTGGCATAAATCCATATCCAAATGAATCGAGCATAAATGGAACCATTAATTTAAATAAAATTGTTTGTGTTTTTGGTGATAATCCAGTTATTGTAGTATGTTCAATAGTTGATTCAATTCTTGCTATTTGTGGACGATGTTCCGAGCTGATTGAATTTGCAGTTGTATTTTCTGTTGAATCCACAGTTGAATCATTAATTGAATCATATGATACTTGCCTTTGTATAATCTTATATTCTGGAATATATGATGGTTCAACTTTATGAGAAATGAATAATAATGAAACAAATTTCAGAAACGATGTAAACACAAGCACGTAAAACGTGTATTCATACGCAACTTTTATTGAAACATTCATATTATCGATGAAGTAATTAATTAAAAAACCTGCAAGAAATGCACCTAATGAACCACCTATTGATCCAAGAACATTATGAATTGCATATATTTCAGGTCTATGATTAGGTGGTGTTAGATTAGCCAATACTGTTTCTTCAATAGTTTTGAAAGGCCCTGTATCATTACCAGAGGGAGAAATAACACCAACAATTGCAGCAAATAATAAATATTGAAAATTTGATGTACCTGTCGCAAATATCAAACTTGCAACTATCATTAAAAAACTACCCAATAGCATGATCAATTTATTACCTATTTTATTTGCATTCCATGTAAGAAAGTATGAAATGATTGAATCTCCGATCATTGTTAAGGACATAAATATACCAATCTTAGACTCAGATATTTCTAATTCTTTCAGATATAAAGTCAAAATTTGGTTTGTTAAACCAAATGAAATCATTCTGATAAAGACCGAAAACCATAATAATCTAATATCTGTTGACGATTGTTTCAAAGAATGTAATATATGTGTTGTCATTACTGCCTGTTGACTGTGAACTTTGTCGTAAAAGAAAACTCTTGTTCTTTTCTTTAAGTATAGAACTTTTATTTTTCTATTTTGGGAAAACTGAAAAAAACTGAAACTCCAAAAAAAAACGTATTATTCTTGAAATGAGTGGTCGAACGTTTTATGATGAGATTATGAATAAAAGCGTTTCTAGATCATAGTAAGTAGCTACATATTGGGTGATACGCAATCAATACTTGATAATCTTTTTCATATATTAAAGTAAGATAACGGATATATAACAATCCACCACAGGACGAAATACAACTCTTGTTAAGCAGTTGCGTCTGCAAAAGCGATTTTAAACTCCCCCTGAAATTCAAGAATCGCCCGGTGAAGAAGAATTTGCCAAGTTCAGAGCCAGCTCTTTGTAGGAAAAGAAACTTATTTTCATGGAAAGATATGTTGACTATTTTCCACGAGATTCTGTGTTCTCCAGTAACATTATTATCGCTAGAAATTTGCGTAGATTACTGGATGATTTTAAATATGCTGTCAATGAATACGGCTAATTTTTAAATAATGTAAAAGTAAGCAAAGAAACAATTCAAAGAAAATGATTGTTTGCTCTTAAACCTTTCATCGAATAAAACAAATACACTATTTCATATATTCTCTAACATATGCTCTAGCAGATATCCAGTTACACCAAATTCATATTCTTTATTCAAATCCAAGTCTATTTCTTCTTTTATATATATTTGGTGTTCAAAATCTAAAATCTTATAACATTTTTTGCATTTTTCATAGAACCCCAAAAAGGTATCTAGATTCCTAACGTTTTTTGTTTTGACACATTCCATATAGCAGCTATATTCTATATATACCATATTTGCTATAAAATCAATGCATAGTGATTCTATGGTGCTATTGATTTTATATTAAAGTAAATTATTGACCACATGTATTCTTCTCCTAACCTTAAATAACTTTCAATCTTATCTTGGTCATATATTCATTGATGTACATAATAAGTGGTTTTTGTTGTTTTATTATTCTGTACGCATAATCGGGATCCACATACAGTATTTTGCTGCAATATATGTTTTTTTGTTTCTTTTCTTTAAGGGCATATGTAGTACATTTCATGTTATCAAGTATTTCATTTTTAGTGTTATATTCTTCTTCTAACTCTGTTTCATTTAAAATGTATTTTTCTAAGTTTTCTATTTTACTGAATTCTATCAATGATCCGCCATAAATATCACAATATGTTGCTTGTAATTTTTCATAACTTAATCTTTCTTCAAATATTTTGATGTGTAAATCATTATTGGATGAATAAAATTTTTCTATATAGATTGGAAAAAAGTTTAATCTTTTCGGTCTGAATTTTTCAAATTCTTTGTTCAAATAGTTTGAACAGTTGTAATGCTGAATTAAATATTTGGTATGGTCGTAAAGTTTTGGGTGTTTGATTTGATCAAATAATTGCTTATTCTTGTGTAATGTGGTTAGGTAACTGTTATTTCATTCAAATTATTGTGTTTTATAAGCTTTTCCAAATCTTCTTGCTTAGTATTATATAACTTTGGTAACACGTTGTATAAATTCAAGTTTCCTATATCTGTATTTTCTCCATTTAGTAAATGGTTGATTTTGATTGCAGTAGTATACTCATTATCTCTCAAGATATAGTTTTTTCACAATATTTTGCAAACTCAAAGTTCTTATAGCAGCCTTGGATGATACAATATCTCAGGATGTCCTAGAAATCATCCATCGTATCATTTTCTATTTGTCTTATTTTGTCGTAAAATAGGTCAATATGCAAATCTCGTATTTCCGTAGGGTTATATTTTGTGTGTCTTCTTATATACATTATAGATATATTTTATTCCCAAGATAAGTTCATCTGTTTACTGCAGACAACATAATACCTTATTGGAACAGAAGTGTAGAAACTATTATAACTTGCATCATTTATTTCTAATCGGGTAGTTTTCAAGAAACACTTTCTCGAGTGTTTCCTTGTGCAGTTTTAACCATCTTGATCATTGAGCCTCTCAGCTCAAATGTCTCTATAGTTCTAATATGTAGTCCAGTATACATACGTTTATGCAGTGTAATCATACATATATCCTGTATACATTGTTTTACCTGCATACAACACATTCGGTACGTTGTTACTCGTTTAGAACACTATGTTAATTACTATTGTTGCAGATAGCCATTCTATAGAACACATGCAACATCATCTTCTGCGTTTCGATAGTAATCATTGTAGTACCTATAATGATGAATCAGTTTGGTCAGCCGATCGTAGAACATCTATTCACAACTTGAATATACAAGATTATTTTATGTACGTATTATATATCTCAATACATTCAATCGAGCTCTGTTTTATAAAATCTACATAATATTTTAATATGTCCATAATAAACAACATATTATTTAATGAAATAGAGCGCATTGTAATGCTCAATATTGTGCAAACTTACATTTAATTTTATCAATGGTAATATGTTACCAATATAACCAGGACCCCATATTACTATCCCCAAGCATTCATGTTTTATTATACCTTGTACAGATGGAGAATTTTTTTTACTTCATAGCGAGAAACAGAAAAACTCATTCTCTGAATTTGTATTTCGATTAAAAGACTATTTTCATAGGACTTCAAGACGATTCTCAGTGAGAAAAAAAGTGGCCATTAAGATATAAACATAGTCACCGGACAAACCAAGTTTTAAAAAAAACCCCCACTAAATTATTAATTTTGTCAATATCTTTCTTCAACTATCAAAATTAAACCACTCAAGATTTTGTCAAAATTAATGATTTTTATTTTCCAGAAAGTACTAAGTAACTCAGAAATCTATAGATCAATACACAATTAGTTTTGGCAATTATCAAATAGTCACCTCAGTAAAAATTGCTCATGTCTGATTATCAAAAGAGCCACACAAAAGATTTTAACCAATACCAAAAAAATCAAAATAAAGAAACTGGAATGATCAGAGATAATTCAATTAACCATGAAATCAATACAATTTTAAATAATAAGAAATCAAAGAAAAGTAAAAAGATTGCCTGTACAGAGTGTAGGCAACAAAAAGCAAAATGTGATGCATCTCAGAAAAGCCCTGGACCATGTACACGATGTTTAAAAAGGAATATTCCCTGCAGATTAGATGGTGATTTCAAACGTACATTTAAAAGAGCTAAAATCGATGAATTAGTTAAAGAGTACGAAATTATAAAGTCAAAACTACAGTTGAACTCTGATTTAATCATTGGTAAAGACTTGAATACAAAACAAATACCATCAACATCAACATCAACATCAACATCAACATCAAGTTTTAACCAACATCCGCCGCAGCTTCAACAAAAATCTCTGCCATGTTATAATAATTCACAAATTCAAACTCTAGCGTTTAATAACTTTAATAGTATATCACCACTACCAGATTCAAACATTGTTTACCCCAATAATAATTTGTCTCATACCCCAAAACAATATATACCCCAATCACCACTATACAATTCACAAAGTTCGCTACCAAACGCAAACAGGTCTCAATACTCTCCTACAAAACTTGTTTTAAGTAAAACAAATTCTCCACTGAATCCAAATTATGAAATGAATTCTAGTATTGAAAACTTATCAGCTAATAGTTCTCACCGCAATACAAATAGTTTTGTTCAACCTCAAATTTTATCAACTGGTTTACCTCCAAATCAACCAAATGCATTTTCAAATTCAGTTTCAAGTACAACCTTTGATTCAAATCCTAACACTGTAGCTAATAATGGAAATACATACAACTTAAATACTTTGACATCTGCAACAATTACTTCCAGTTCAAATGACTCCAAGAATATCAAGGATACGAACAATAATAAAACAAGTGACAGTAGTGTTAAAAATGTAGAACCATTAAAAAATGATTTTTCTACATGGAATATTGAACACCGAGCAGTTAGGAAACCCGAGCTTAATTATTTTTTACTCAAATGTTCTCCAAAATCATTGGGTGATTTTAAGTTGAATGAAGATCAAATATCCATATTATATTTAACGTTTCTAACTCACTATCATCCATTATTACCAGTAATTGATATTAATAAAAATGTTGAATTAATTTATAGATTATGTCCTGCATTATTCTGGACAATCATGCTCACAGCTCTAAGAGGCCAGCATTCATTAACACCAGTAATTTCAGAAACAGAATGCCATACCTTATATTTTACATTATCACCAATTTTGAAGTCAGTTTTGGCAGAGATTACAATTTCCCCAATAACAAGATATGCCCCATCTGAAGTTGACGAACCGATTTTGAACGCATCAAGTGTTTATTCAGTCCAAGCTTTCTTAATATATACCTTTTGGCCACCTTTAACATCATCATTAAGTGCAGATTCAAGCTGGAATACAATAGGTATTGCATTCTATCAAGCAATCAGAATTGGTTTACATACCCCTGGTTTGACTTCAGATAGATTAAAGTCAACAAACCGAGATTTATTGAATGAACAAATTAGAACTTGGATTGCGTGTAATATCGTATCACAAACCATTGCATCTGTTTTCGGATTCCCTGGCTTTTTCCAACCTTATGGCTCTTTATCATTATCACTATCTTTGAAAGGTGATAGCATACCTCATTGTTTGAGACAAATGTTAGAAATTCAGACGTTTGAAGAACAGGTTGAAAAAACTTTAAATAATAATTCTTTTGATCCGTTAAGATTTAATCAGTCTTCTGAGAGGTTACCAATGATCCAATTACTAGAAAATGAATTAAATCAATTGGAATTAAGATTGTGCTCCAATAAAGAGTTTCCAATTGATGATTTTAGAGTTTTGTCATTATACACATCAAGGTTACATCTATTGTGTTATTATTTCTTGGATTTAGAGGAAAACTCGAGAAATACAAATTTTGAGTTAAAAAGAGGATTCATTAAAACGTTCAATGCCGCATTAGCTATAATTCAACATTGTAAACATTCACAAAAGAGAAATCCATTATTTCTTAATAACTTACCAAGTTCATATATTTTAACAATTTGGCAAGCATCTGTTGTTATTGCAAGATTAATTAATTCGGCATATAAATCAATTTTAGATTTTGACGTAGGTAAATTGACATATCAAACTGCAATTGATTTGGTTATGAAATCATCTGTTGTGAAACATGATTTACCATATAGATCATGTGGTATAATGAAGTCTACTTGGAATTTGTTTAGGACCCTAGATCAAGCAGAGAACGGAAAATTTCAAGTCACTGTGAAATCAAGGATGTCTGTTAACATTTTTTTTGATACATTATGGATTTTAAGAGAGAAATGTGGTATGATTAAGCTAAAACCCATAAATGAAAAGAATAATAGTGCAAGTGAAAGTAATGAGTCTGATAGCGACGTGGGTGAAATTGAAAATGACCCTGTTACTGAAGCTAAAGATGTCAATTCGGTTAGTGAACCCTTGTGTGCTTACAGTAAACTAACTAAAGATGTTACTTTACACGATACAGAATCGAGAGCTTCAAGTAAAGATAGTGCTGTATCAAGTAAAAGAAAATTTAATTATCATCCTGAATCTGCTGCTAGACGTATTATTAATACAATTCCATTGGATCCACAACCAATTGGACTGGTTGAAACTCCACATGATAGCAGCAACAGTAGTAAACAAAGCTCACCATACCTATTGAACTATAAATCACCTACCAATTCAACTGATGTTCCAGCCAAAAAGATTATTACACCTCAAAGCTTAGTTAGTGCATCATCTCACTATAATAGCTCACCAGAAAGTAATAAACATAATGCGTTATCAACCAATGATACACCAACAGAAACTAAGAAGAACGAAGTAGTAACTACTACACCCAAACTTGAATCTTCAAATGATATAAATATTAGCACGGCAAATGAAAGTAAAAGCAACATTGGCATAGCATCTTCTACTTTTTTAGGTGCAAATAATTCAACTGCCCATGTAGTTACAGATATAATGAATGAAACAATTCAAAATCAATCTAATGTTTGGGATTTTGGAAACGAACTTGATTCTGACATGCTTTTTAAAGACATTGAATCTGTGATGAACGAGTTTGGATTCCACGCAAACTTCTAAATCATGCTATTGTAAATTACAAATACTATAATTAATATTTAATATATACTTATTCCTGTATAACATAAACTAATAGAATCTCTACTATTAGTAAAATGCAACCAAAACAGTACATCTGTACACCAGTACATCAATTGAAATTCTTTGAAATTTTTCACTTTTTTTTTCGAGTGCTTTTCTGAAGAGAAGCTTAAAGGAAGTTGATTCCGGGGGTTGAATAGTCACAAGTTTTCATATACCAGAAACAACAGATATTTAGTTTACATTATGCCTGCTGAACTTCAAGACGCAGTTCCAGATATTGTCATTGGTGGAGATCAACCAATTGAAGAACATGAAGGTGAATATGAAAGTGAAACTGAATTAGACAACATTGATGATCCAAAAGCTGAAAAAAAGGTCAGTTTTGCTGAATTAGATGACGAAAATGATGCTGAATCAGAGGAAGCAATCAGAAAAAGAGAATTTGAAGAAGGTGGTGGATTACCAGAACAAACTGAAAATCCAGATATTTCAACTTTAACTCCAATTTCACCTGAAATTATTAATAGACAAGCAACTATCAACATTGGTACTATTGGTCATGTTGCGCACGGTAAATCTACTGTTGTTAGAGCTATTTCAGGTGTTCAAACCGTCAGATTCAAGAATGAATTAGAAAGAAATATTACGATTAAGTTAGGTTATGCAAATGCAAAGATTTATAAATGTGATAATCCAGAATGTCCAGAACCTGATTGTTACCGTTCTTTCAAGAGTGATAAAGAAATTCATCCAAAATGTCAACGTGAAGGTTGTACAGGTAGATATAATTTAATCAGACATGTCTCTTTTGTTGACTGTCCAGGTCACGATATTTTAATGAGTACTATGTTGTCAGGTGCAGCTGTTATGGATGCCGCATTGTTATTAATTGCAGGTAACGAACCATGTCCACAACCTCAAACTTCAGAACATTTAGCTGCTATTGAAATTATGAAGTTGAAGCATGTTGTTATTTTACAGAATAAGGTCGATTTGATGAAGAAAGAAGCTGCTCTTGATCATGAAAAATCCATTCTAAAGTTTATTAAAGGTACTATTGCTGATGGTGCTCCAATTATCCCAATTTCTGCACAATTGAAATATAATATTGATGCTGTTAATATGTGTATGGTTAACTCTATTCCTATCCCAATGAGAGATTTCTCTGCACAACCAAGGTTAATGGTTATTAGATCTTTTGATGTTAATAAACCAGGTGCTGAAATTCAAGACTTAAAGGGTGGTGTTGCTGGTGGCTCTATTTTAACAGGTGTTTTCAGAATCGGTGCTGAAATCGAAATTAGACCAGGTATTGTTACAAAGGATGATAATGGTAAAATTCAATGTAAATCAATTTTCTCAAGTATTATTTCACTTTTTGCTGAAAATAACGACTTAAAATTTGCGGTTCCAGGTGGTTTAATTGGTGTTGGTACTAAGGTTGATCCAACTCTCTGTAGAGCTGATAGACTTGTTGGTCAAGTTGTTGGTGCAAAGGGTAACTTACCATCTGTTTTTACTGATATTGAAGTTAATTATTTCTTATTAAGAAGATTGTTAGGTGTTAAAACTGATGACCAAAAGAAGGTTAAAGTCAGAAACTTAGAAGTTGATGATGTGTTGATGGTTAATATTGGTTCCACAGCAACTGGTGCTAGAGTGGTGGCTGTTAAGGCGGATATGGCTAGATTGACTTTAACTTCTCCTGCATGTACAGAAATTAACGAAAAAATTGCATTATCAAGACGTATTGATAAGCATTTTAGATTAATTGGTTGGGCAACAATTAAGAAGGGTACCACAATTGATCCTATTAATTAATCCAGCAACAAAATTAGTTTTAACTACTTGGTTAAAAGAATTGAAAAAAATAATCATAACATCCACTGATCTCTTTATAAATTTTATATGGATGGTTCATCTCTTGTTTGTTCTCTCTAAAGGATAGAGAGCAATGTATATTTAGTTAAGTTTTTTTCTTGATATAAAGTAATCCTTGTTTTCAAGCATTCATGTTACAGATTATTAGTACACATAAACTCTCATGTTTTAATATTATTTATAACTTTTTTTTGGCTGCAGGTAGTAAGCCAGTAAAAACAGTAAAAATTACACCAAAGACACAGCTTTTATTGTTATATATAATTCAAGAGGCACAATTTTCTTTATACTGTTTGGAAGCTAAAAATTTACTATATGAATCAGTTTCCATCATTTTATAAACCTTTCTTTTAATTTCTTCATAAAACACAGCAATATCATATAAAAATTTGAATTTAGGACCAAACAGAATATCAGTTGGTGATCTCAGTGCAATTTTAGTTTCTCCTGAATGCTTTAAATTCAAGAATAGATTTGGTTGAGCCTCGGTAAGTTTAATAGTTGATTCATTTTTTGATATATTTCTATTCTTTGTATACAGACTATTAGAATGGAAGATTTGACCTTCATTTACGTTTGTGGCATTCTCATCTCTACTAGTAGCATTATTCTCGGTATCACTATTATGTTTATCACTATTATATTTCTGATTATTACTATCTTCATTTTCGCTGTTATCAACAGTACTAGTACCTTCATCAAAATCTGTGCAACCAGTAATACTCAACCGTTTTCTCAAATCAGAAATATCCATTAAGTTAGTATCAAAATTAACTTTGGATTCAATATAATGTTGAATTTGAAAACGTAGTTTAGAATCAATATTAACCTCATTTGGTGCATCTTGTGAAATATACATTGTAAAAATAGTGTAGACTTTCGATAAACAATATTCTGATAATTTATTAATTGCTGTGTATATTGTTAATTTCTTACGTTTCAAAACATTTGATTTTGGTTCATCAAATACTGCATCATTTTTAATCTCTTCCAAGTATTTTTTCTTTTCTCTGTTTTTCAAAGAAATCATCTTCTTTAATATCTTAATCTTTTTCTGGAAGTCAATGATGTCATCAAAAACATCCAAATTTTCAACACACATATTGTCAATCATAAAGTCTCTAAACAAATATTTCAAGCCCGGATCTCTTAGAATATGAGTCAATGAGAAGACTCTATCATTTGTCAAATTAACTGAACCAATTGAGCTAGAAGATTTACGTTTATTATCCGAATCAGGTAAGGTATTCCATTTAACTAATTGTTTCCCCAAATCTGTTAATACATACAAGGAATATTTAGAGCCAACAAAAACCAAGTTATCTGAAGTTTTGCATGTGATCAAACCGAATTTCAAAAATATTTTGGCAATTTTCAAAGCATCTTTAACATAAACTAAATCAGTACAATCCATTAAGTACTGTATCAATGCTTTCCCAGTAAAACAATCATCAATAGTGATATCCAAATCGTTTATTTTAATAGACTTTTGTTTAAAAAATCTCAAGCCTTTATTTGAAACATAATATTGAATGTGTGAGTCCGAGTCTGGGTTTGTAAAAAATCTATGGTAAAATGGTGAATTCTGATATTTTGTTTTTAAAGAAGTAGATGCAGTTTTTATATTTCCTGTATTTTCTGGAATTGTTACTTCTTCATCACTTGATGACTCCATTTGTCTATGTCTCAAGTAGGCTGAAAAAGCCTCTTTATCTTCTAAAGGATTAGCATTAGTATTTGTACCGTAAATCTGTGCATTCATTGATTTTGACTTTGCAATCAATTTTGAACCGAGATCTAATATTGGCTCAGCATTGTTTTTAGAAGACCAAACATTTTTTTTTGGACCCATTATGCGTATAAATAACAATTTACTTGAATTTTCAGTATGAATGATATTGTCAGTTCTAAAATGTCTATCAAACATCATTAACTGCATTGAATTAAAAGTTGATTTCAAAATAGGAGGTAGTTCTAAATTTTCAACATTAACTATTCCCAACTTTAAGCAAAATTGATGTAATAATGCAACACCTTTTGGAGTTGGTTGTAAAATCGTTGATGTTTTTACAATATTTTTGAGGGTCTTATCATTCGGAGAGTGTAGTAATTTTGCAGTATAAAATATTTGTAACAGTTCTAACGCAAATTTGGATTTGATTTCATAAGTGAAAATAGTTAATGTTGTGTTATACTGTAAATTTATGTGCAAACCAGCCATTACATCAATAGCTTGTTGAACAGTAAATGCATACGCATATTCTTTTTTGAAATTGAATTTCAGCAATGACGCTGAAGATTTCGTTGTTCCATCATTTAAATTTAAACCAAACAATAAAGTTGAATAAATATTTTTTAAATCTTGATGATAAATATGACCACTTGGAGTTCTACTCAAAGAGTTTAATGAAACTTGATTATTGAGTTTTTGCTTAGTATTCATGGCAAGCAAACATACCAATTGTAAGAGCCAAAGTTAAAAACATGTAATAAATAATGTTTATATCATAAAAAACCAAAATTCACTAAAGATTTTATAGTCATCTGTTACCATCTAGGAACCACCTGCACATCTAACGATGATGAATACGCATCATCACTAAATCTGAAACACATGTTATTGTAAAAAGTGAAAAAAATGAAAACGGTTTTGGCTATCTTACTCCTTCCTAAAACGGAAACCGCTGTGTTTCATGTTTCAACTTGCCGTTTCATATACCAACAATTTTTTTCTATCAGAAACAAAGATTTTGGGTTTAAAATTTTTAATATTTGCTATAAAGTGCAAGGAAATAGATGTACATACAGGATGAAGAGGAAAAGATAAGCAAAAAAAAAGAATAAAAAAAGAGACCACAATTTCTTTTTTCCTCTGTGTTTGCTAAGAGGTGAAATATACATAAAAATAAAAATAGTAAAAAGCTTTAATCAATATGTTAGCAAGTAAAACAATAAGAAATAAAGATTTTTTTAAATGACATGCAATTATCTAATAATATATTCAAAGGTTTTTCTTCATGTTTTCCATGTTGATCATGTGTCTAGCCATCATTCTTGCTCTTAATTCAGCAAAGTTTCCTGGCTTACCAATGTTACTGTATTCAATATCCTCAGATCTAATAACAGAACCAACACTCATGAACATACCAAAAAATGCACCTGAACCAAGAATATATTGTCCTAGGGTATTAACGACACCGTTTGGCGCACCTTGTTTCAAGATTGCATAACCACCGAAAACTAAACCGGAAACAGCACCAACGGTACTCTATAATAATCATTATTGGTAATAAAGAAACATAAATGTTAGTATTTAGTTCACCGATAGAATCGTATTTAGTGTAAAAATGTAGACAATAAAAGAAAGATTTGTGCCTAGTATTTTTTCAGTGCTTGAAGATACTTACACCCATGAGAAAACCCATCTTTAGCTTATCAAAAACAGATTGTTGTTGGTATTGAACTTGGACTTGTTGAACTGGAGGCATGTTTTCTCTTTTGTGTGTGACTTTTAGAATTTTGATGGAGACGGTAACCTCTCATGAATTGGACAAATAAGCCAAACCAAAATATTCACCAACTTTGATTCGCACAAAGTGAGGGCTCTTCTTTTCTTTCAATGTTTTATATGCTACACAAATGTTTATAGGTATTTTATCTATATAAACGAGTCTACACATTCCATCCAGACCAGTTCATATTTTGATTCTGCATCGGGTGGTTTTGCTGTTGCTGTTGCTGTTGTTGCTGTGGATGCTGATTTTGTTGATTCTGAGGTTGCGCTGGCCATCCCCCAGTTTGTTGTTTCATAAAGCCTTGAGATGGATACTGTGAAAAGTTTAGCTGTTGTCCATATATTCCAGCTGAAGGAACCGTTCCATTATAGTTTTGTAATCCTTGCAAAGCAATATTACTAGTATTACTAGTATTTAAATTTGACATTTGTGTCAGTTGGTTAAGCTGGTTAATTTGGTTAACATTATTCAATCCAGTCATACTATTAATACCATTCATGCCATTAATGTTATTCATACCAGAAATGTTATTCATACCAGAAATGTTATTTATATTCATATTAGACATGTTTGGTGAGCTTTGTATATTAGGATTATTCATGCTTCCCATATTATATTGATTAAAACTATTTGGACTTGGACTCGAGTTATTATTAACTTCATCAGAAACTGATAAATACTGCTTCTTTTGTTTAGCGTTTAGCATAGGTTTTGGTGGTAATGTAGGATTTGAATTATTGACACTTGGTAATGGAACAGGTGGAGGTGAAGAAATTCTTCTGGATCTTGGAGGAACGGGAGGTGGGGGAGATACCGAACTCGATGCTCTAGATCTTGGTGGTGGAGGTGGAGGCTGTAAAGTGTTTTTATTATTGGTATTATTAACACTAGAAGCAAGTGAATACATTGATTGTTGTTGTGGAACAAATCCAAAATAATCTTTGTTTGCATCAGATGTTGCTGCTGTTATTTCAGAGTATTCTAATTTTGGTTTCATTGGTGAGATAGGTGGCTGTTGGTATAATGATTGTTGTGGTTGCTGTTGTGGTTGTCCTTGTTGGGATTGCTGTGATTGCAATTGTTGATATGAAGATGTTGATTGATTGACAATGGGCACAGATCCGAACATACTACTATTGTTTTCTTTTTTAGATGGTGACACATCAGCCACCAATGCAGAAATATCATTAAAAGTATTACTCTGGTTATTAAAATTAAACGTTTGTTCAAATTGTTGCATAAAATGTTCCTTCATTGATTTTGATGCACTTCCAGTTAAATCAGCTTCTAAAGCTTGTAGTTCATCACCAGAGTTATTTTGAGAGACTCTTTGTGTAACACTTTTAAATGTGTCAATATTGACATCCTTCAATTCTTCCTCTTCATTTTCAGTAGGTTTAGGTATGGTGGATTGTTGTGATATTTGTGACTGCTCATTATTGTTATTACTTGTTGCTTCGACGCCTCTCAATTTATCTAACAATTGATCCATAGGCAAGGAAAAATCCAAAACATGTTGTTGTGGTGGATTGGTAATATATGCAGCACTTGGTTGTGCTGGTTCATTCATTTTAGGAGACGAGGAAAAGCTTAAGACTTCTGAAAACTTAACTTTTTTATGTGCATTTTTAGAACTTTTAGGTTCAAACGATGGTCTTTCACCAGTTAATAAAAACTCGGTAAAGGAATCAATGTCTAATTTCTTTTTAGGTGCATTTGGATCTTCTACCTTTTTGATCTCAGCATTGGAATCACCTGATGTATTCTTTCTTTTACGTGATAAAATAGGTGTTGGATTTGGAATTGGAGCCGGAACTCTTATCAACGATCTGGTTAATGGTTTACCATAAAGTGCATGGGCTAGCAATCGCATTAGGGCAAAAAATTGTCCAATGTTCAAAGAACTTGCCCATTTAGCAAACGATGATTTCATCCTTTCCTTAATGGCTTCTGGGATTTTAAAGTTTTGTAAAAATAAAAATACATCGTCAATTGTAACAATTTTTGTCGTGCTTTTTCTATCTTGAATATTTTCATACCATCTTAAATAGGTTTTAAGTTCTTTTGAAGACATATCATTAATTGTTAGTGATAACGGAATAGAATTATCATTATCTGCTATAAGTGTATCTGTACTACTTGAATGTGTTGGATTTTCTGTAATTTTATGTAATGTTGTACTAGGTCTGTTTACATTACTTCCCATTCTATTCATAGTATCAAGGGTATCTGCACTATGCGATCTTGGAACGGTACCAATTTGCATTGAATTCAAGGCGGATGCTAAATGTGTATCTGAACCCTCAAGATCTTGAGGTTTAGCCAAACTAACTGGTGACTCTGAGAAATGCGGAGTATTAATAGTAGGCTTGAGATTATTAGTGGACGAAGTGTTTTGTGATGTCAGTAGCTGCTGATTGAAAAAATCATCAAAATGATCGGTACTACTTTCTCTTTCATTAGATGAAGCATGCATCCCTGGGATAGTATTCCAATCGAAATTGGTAGACATGTTGTATGTACTGTTTCTTTTCTTTTCTTTTGATATGTATGATAATATATTGCACAATAAGCTGATATGCAAAAGTGAGAATTCTCTGGTATAGGATAATCTATATTTAGTATGATAGGTTTATTATATTTTGTAAAAACACTGGTTATCAACGTATAAGAATCAAAATCTAACTGTTCAAATATTTATATGTATTTAAAACGTTATATCTATTATCAACAACCAAATTGTACCCTTATGTAATCAGAAGTATATCTAATTGTGCAATTGTACTTTGAGCAGTAGCTAATAAAACAACGTAATTGTCCTTTATTAATCTAGCTGCAGTGGAAACCGGATACGGTACGAATTTCAATTTCCAGCGAGCACTGAAAACTAAGAATTGAAAACGGAATATAGAAAATAGGAAGTGGAAAAGCGTAGAGTATATTTGTCGCACTAGGCTGCAATATGGATTTGGTAGGTGCTACAGACCAAAGGCAATCTCTATCTTACTGAATATTCTTATTGATTAGTTAATGTACATAAACCGTTTCATATACGGGTATAGTAATATTACAAGTTTTGCTGGATTTCCAACAATTCGCTTTCAGATAAGTGTGAATGGTGATGTGCATGTGGTGAGCATGCAGTAATCGGCACGTTTTCAACATTTTTAGGTCTTGCTGTTCTGTTTGTAGTCTTTTTAGTGGTGTTTGCCTTGTATCTGTTCTTTGGGGACGTTTTCTCTGCTTTGGTAGACGTGGTTTCAATCATGCTGTCAGCGAGGTATTCTAAGTAAAAGTCATTAGATGGTGAAGTTACTAGCCCTCCGTCCAATGCTTTTATACTTTTAGCTTTTAATTTTGTAATACTTTTAACTTTGCTTTTTGATTCACATGATCCTACTATATCATCCCATTTCTGATCCAGAAGCATACCACTGTTTAATAATTCAGATGTGCCATGGGACGAATCAAAGAAACCATCACAACTGACATCATCACTTTTAGAATCAGCATACTTTAATTGTTTTTCAAACTTCATGAGCTTGGAATGATCAACAGAAGAGAAAAACATATTTTTCTTTGCTTTGAATTCTTCTTCAGTTTTTGAAACTTGAAGTTGAATCCAATTTAATTTAGTGGACGCATCTAGTCCCTTATCCAATGCCTCTATTGGTCTTTGTCGCTCAGGGTGTTGTTGTGTATTGTCAGCTAAATTTAATTTATCATCCAAGTTGTTTAACATTTCTTGAATTTCATCCTTCTTTAATAACTCATAAATATCAAGTGTTTCACCATGTGGAATTGGATGTGGATTAGATGGTGTTATACAGTCAAAGTCAACTTCTTTGCGCAATACGTGGTCAATATCAACACATGAAAAGAATGCACAACTCTGTGGAATATTTTCAATACCTAATTGAAAACAAAACATACCTCTTGTCCACAAATTAGCAATTTGCAGTAACATGGCACATTTATATCTATCTTCTTTTTTAGTCATATACCTAACTTCATCATGAACTGTAATTGCTAATCTTGCATCAACGCCATAAATATTGCACAAATATTCCATTGAAATTAATAGTAAATGTAGATAATCGACACCAGAGGATTGAATTGCCCAATTGATACGTGATGGTAAAAAAGATTTTGTATTCAAGTTTGTTCTATTTAATGCAGCAGTAATACCAGCTCCTAAAACAGGAGTTTTGGGTTCATCTTGTTCTGCAATACTTTCCAATCTATTGAAAACAACACTTTCAGAACCACCATACCAAATCTTAACTCTTTCACCAGTATCTGAGACTTTAATCATACTTGTTTTACCTTTCGTTTCAGCATATAGTTGTTTTGCAACTTCATCAGCCTTTTCATCTGTTATAGCAGGGTTAAATTTCTTCAATAATGATGTGGCAAATTTGACTCCAGCACCATAAATTCTACCATAATTAAAAACTTTAGCTTCGTTACGTGAGATTCCTAAAATTTTTGCTGTTTTAGAGTGTAAATCTGTACCTGCATTTTTAGTACCTTCAAGTGTCATCCAACCCAATGCCGTACCTCCGTGTAACCTGAAAACAGAATCACCAACCAATGATGCAATCCAAAGCTCTTCACTGTCAACATCAGCGCCAACAAAACAATAACCAGGTGGTGCTTGAATTAGTGATTTAAGTTCTGAGCCTAAACGTGTCTTTTTGGCGTTTGAAGCAGTAAGCCAAGTTTTCTCAACTGCACGACGTGTGATTGTACCCATTGGAACAATTTGTGGGATAATAAAACCCACATCTTTACTTTTATTAGTATCTGGCTTTTCTACATTCAAGTCCGATTCATAGATCACAAATTGGTTCATAATACGCTCTCTAGAAGAAACCCAATAACTGTTGGTAACATTACTCTCAAATGCTTCTTTCGCTAGTTTATGTTTTGATGATAAAACTCCTTCTTCATAGTATCTTAAAAATGGTTTAGAAATAAGCGATGTAACTCTAGCATCAGCTCCATTTTCATGAGGTATCTTAAACAAAACTTTGTTACTAGAAATCAAATTTTCAAGACTAGCTCTTACAATAGGATCCTTTTCTAAAAATTTGATTGTTTCACCACTGTCGTCAGAATCGTCTGGTTGTACTTCCTTTTCTTTATTTGTATTTTTTTTAGTTTTTATTGCTTTGATTTTCGGTTTTGATTTTTTCGTCGTTCCTTTTGATTTCTGTTTTTCTTTAACTTCCTCAGTCATAGATAGTATATCCTCCGGATCAAATTCAATATATTTTTTCTCATTAAATTCATCTCTATCTAATTTATCAACAATAAAACACCAGCCTTTTGATTCTGTCCAAAATATAGGCTTATTTTCCCACAATAGCTTTAACAATAGTAGAGTTATTCTACTTTTGATAGTTAAATTTAGCACATCTTTGACAACAAGCTTTTTGTACCAATCAGGATAACAAGGTAATTTTTGATTTTTGTAAGGTTTACCTGACTTTGTTAATTTAACCGGGGTTATTTTCCAATTAAGTTGACTCAACCATGGATCATCTCTCCAAATATTGCTATCACCATTTCTTAGACTTACTACCTCTTGACATATTTTGTGAACCTTTTCTTCCACTTGATTTTTGGAATCTTGATACATCTTTTCACAGCGATGAATATAATCTTCCCAATCAGTTGATGTCGGAAGAAATGATGTATTAATGTGTCTTAAAGCTGAGAAACTGACTGGATGAGGTACTAAAATTTTAAACATTGGATAAACTTTATTGTAAACATGATATGTTGCAAGTACATCATTGGCACAGTACTCCATTAATTCTTGAAACATATTTCTAATTTCCTGTGGTTCTGTAGTGGCAAAGTGATCACGCAGCTGTTTTTCCATTTTGATATCACAGTGTAGTTCAGCAACATCACTTAATTTATTCAAACTACTACTTTTCATCCACGGATCATTTTTAATTGCACTATTGACATCACTATCATCATCAGCAGATTCTGAGTCAAGCACCAAATTTGACATTGTGAATTTTAATTCTTCATTTTGAATCATATCTCTAAAGTCTTCCAATGTTTTTTCTTGTGATTTTATCTTTTCTTTGACATTTTTTCTATATTTCATCCATGTACCCCTTTGACGTGAACACATACCACTCACTGCAACATGTAATGACATTGTATCTATGTAAAATGCTTTAGAAGAATTAAGACTATATTCTTCTAAAACTCTTGCACGATCAAATGACACATTATGTCCAACAATAACACACTCTCTTTTATCTGTACCAAATGGAATCAAATGCTTATTTTCAGTGCTCTCTTTTGTCAAATATGGTGAACACCACGAATACCATGCCTTTGGAGACATACATGTTGCCATAACTGGATATGGTGACATTTTATACATGACTTCACAATCGTAAACTAACTCATCTTCGAGTGGATATTCAACAGATTCTGGTTTCTTATTCGGTGCATACCTTGTCCATCCTGATTTGAATACCCATTCTTCGGGCTTGGATAATGGTGTTGCACCAATATTAAGTAAATTTTGAACCAGATTGTCATATTTTTCACTGCTTTTCTTACCAATGTTATAAAAATGCTGGTTGATGTTTGAACCTTGTAATTTAGGTAATCTAAAGCTTATTTCCGGATTTACTGAACATGGTTTACCCAATAACTCATTATCTTCAAGATATTTTAATGCAACCTTGGTTAATGCTGCGGTTGGTTTAGGTAATTGGCTTGTTGGAAACAGTTGTTTATGTATATTATTTGATAAATGTTGAATACCACATGCATTTTTATTTATACTTTTATTATTGAATGTTGCAGCCATGAACACTGTCCCCTTACTGAAAAATCTCAAATATGGTAATGGATATCGGCTTTTTGACAAATGTCGTACTATATACATGATGTTATTTATTACAAATGGCTAAGATAATGACTGGCTAGTGTAGTAATCATAAACTTATTATTGAGGTTAAAAACGCTTAAAAAAAAATAAGAGTACTAGTCGCATCTCAGATCCTGATAATAATACCAATCAAATAGAGCTTTGACACTAAACGTATAAAATGCTTCTTCCTCGACTCATTGGCTACTGTATAAACAATCTAAATTCTTAATATTATTTCAATAATCATAGAAACTCATTCTAATTATCCCCTTTTAACTAATAAAACAATGTTATCACCCAGACTTCGTTTTTAGAAAAGCACTTGGCATTACTATATAAGATAAACGTGTATTTTGCTCTTACCAGAGTAACATTCATTTGTCGTTCATCAGTCATGAAACCTATATCCCTATAATCATTAAATATAACACATGAAATAACAATAACTTTCTTTTGAGATCCTCGAAAGGCATCAAAAAATGCAACAATTAAACCATTAATGTCACAAACAGTAACACTTTGCTTCCTTGTCAAATCTTCTTTATCAGCTGATAATTCAATTCTATAATTACTTGAATTGACAACTGTTTTTTTTATACTTGAATTAATAGGTCTCATTATGCAGAAAAATTTGACTTAACACCAATACCTGATGGTTCAATCTTTGTTCTTTAATTTTTGTTTCAAAAATTTCAGTAACACAACTAACTTCAGTTTTATTAATTCATGAAAAACTACAATCTTTACCATAAATTGAAAATATTCTGAATTCTCTTTCATGAATATCTTGATGAACATGGTAAAATACTCGAAATTTGAATTTCTTTGGTTATCTTTCATTTGCTGTCACACCATTATTTAACTTCTATTGTGGAATTCATGTTTAAAGAATTCAGAAATAGCTGAATGCATTTTATACTGATAGTTTAAAATGATTGTATCTTCACAGATACGATTTTCTAAAAGCTTTTATAGTAATTATATTTTTAATTGTTTCACTTCAATTGACTGGATGATCGAAATTAGAAATTGATTATTTTTAACTCCGGCTGTGGCACAATCTTTAACCTTCTGTGCTTTTGCATTTCTATCTAATATCAAAAAGTGAGTCTCAATAATATCTACTTTAAATAAGGGTGGTGTTAAATATGCTTATAATACTTCAATGAACTCCAAATTTTTACTAAAAGCAAAATAAAAATTAAGTGGATTTGGAAATGAATGTGAATTTTCAAAATCTGTTTCAGTGAATGATGCTCTTGCTTTTTATTCCACTAGATTTTTGGTAAAACATTTTCTCTATTAATCTGTTAAGCAAATTTTAATTCTGATACTTTAGCACGCCAACACGACAGAATTAAAACAGTTGACTTTACAGCTATTTCATCACCATATTTGCAGAGATGATCCGCAACAAAAATTCCACTAAAACCAACACCAATAAAATAAATAGGTGAAGAATACTTACAATTAAAAGCTTCAATTCAAAAATCAGGATATCCTGTGTCAAGATTTAGATACAATGTTGGATCTGGTGCTACATTCTTAAATTTTCAGTCAGAGTAATTTAGTAGCACAATATTATTATTTTTGCCTAAAAACAGTATTTTCATCAATTTTTAAACAAGTTTACCAGAAACGTATGTGAAGATATCAGTAAAACTAATTACAATTGATTATTTATTTTCTAATCCCAAGTGATAACATATTTGTTTACAAGAGAAAATACTGAAAGAGCAATTCCGATTTTTTGGTATTTGAAGTAGGAAAATCTCTCAAAATTATATAATTATCAGAAATTTAATAATTCGAATGAAGTGTTTATAGTTGTTGCCGAGCAAAATATAATATTAGTTTATCTATTTCATTTTTTGAATAATAATTTATTATTTCTAGCGATCTTTTCTTTTGTTTTTTCAAATTCGAAACTGTCACCAAAATGTAATAGCTGATAATCTTCTCAGAGTCTGGATATAAAACAAATGTTTGCTTGATTCATTGATTCTCTGAGATGTGAAATTGAAAGTCTAATAGTTTTTGGGAAACATACTAGCCTCAATAACAAGATCTCATCTTATTAATAGGAACCAATATTGGTTCCTTTCCCCTTTTTTTTTTATTGCTTCTAATGTGCCCTTTCAGAGATCATTTTACTTGGCCTCTTCAGCATCTTTAATAATTGAAGACTCAGCGATTAATAAAGTCGTAATCCAACATGTAAGGAATTTCATGATTGAGGGAAAGTAAATGAGATTGTTTAAAAATGTGTTTCGATGCACAATATGGTTCTATTGATGTATTAGCCCTATAGAAAGACCTCAAGCATACCATACATTCTTTACTGGAATAGTAGAACCCCTTAGTCTCTTACTAAAGCAATGAGGCGAGCTTGTCGAGAATAAGAAGGCTCATCAATTTCGCACTTTGCGGTGCACAGAAGAGACGTGTGCGTCGGTCGTCGCTATTGTTTTTCATCAGAATTGCAGTCCGCAAAAGTGGCTGCTTAATTCGCAATATCTCTACTCCTAACATGAACTACTTTGTTTTTGGTACCTCTGACAAACAGCCACAATGTCTTCTGCAAGAGCACTTACTGATGATCAAGTATGTATGGGAACGAATGATTGACTTTTACTTTACTTTGGAACCGAATACTAACGTTTCAACCACATTTTTCTTCTGATTTTTTGTCTTGCAACAGGTTCAAGGTGAACTTAAGAAAATGGAATCCTTCATAACGAAGGAAGCTGAAGAAAAGGCCAAGGAAATTCAATTGAAGGCAGATGAAGAGTATGAAATTGAAAAGGCTTCCATTGTACGTTCTGAAATTAATGCCATTGATGCATCTTATCAAGATAAATTCAAGAAAGCTTCACTAGCTCAACAAATTACTAAATCTACAATTGCAAATAAGACTAGATTAAAGGTCTTATCTACCAGAGAAGAAGCTTTAGAAACCATTTTCTCTTCCACTTTAGATGAACTAAAGAAATTGGCATCTAACAAAAATAAATATAAAGCATTACTTATAGGTTTAATTGAAGAATGTCTTTATTCATTAATGGAAACCACAATCACTATTCAAGTTAGAAAAGTTGATGTCTCAATTGCCGAAGAATCTGCAAAGGCTGCAATTGAAAACTTTACTAAGACGTCTGGTCTTTCTGTTGAGTTCTCAATTGATCAATCCAATTTCTTAAATAAAGATCTTGCAGGTGGTGTTATTATCTCCAACGGTACTGGTAAAATTTCTGTTAACAACACTTTAGATGAAAGATTAAAACTTTTAGCTGAAACTGCATTACCAGCAATTAAATTAGAAATGTTTGGACCATCAAAGACCAGAAAGTTCTTTGATTAAGAATTTTATCTCAGTTTTATCAATATATCAGTTTATATTTTTTTAACATTAATTTTGTTTGAATTAATCTACTATGCACTCACTTAAATACACCATTAAACAAGTAATCGATTATTTATACACGGTGTATTAGATGTGTGTATTTCAAGTTAAAACAAACGGCGTTTAATCCTGAATCGTTTCATTGCGAAACATAAAATGAAAAATCAGAAACGGCACATCTGCAACTTTTCTAGCATAATCTACGTGCTCCTTGTAAAATATTCATCTAATTTCTGTAACACAGAACATACTATTATCATCAATAATGAATAGAAAGACAATACAGACGATAAGGAGTTATATATCCATCTTGAACCGACCGCAACTAAGAAATGGACAAAGAATATCATATAAATTATATACGACATCGGTTTTGTCTTCCACATCAAAAGTACTAAAGCCTATATCACCAGATGTCTCAACAATTTCATGTACACTTCTTGATGGGAATGGTACAGTACGTGCAGTCTCTAAAAAATTTCCGAGAACTACATTTTTACAGCAAAATAAACTATTCCCCAGAGACTTGAGAAAGATTGATTCTTCAAATGTTGATGTTGCTCCGAGTATAGCTGTTAGAAGTAATGGTATATTAGTCAATTTGTTACATATTAAAGCATTGATTAAAAGAAATGAAGTTTTGGTGTTTGATACTGCATCTCCCAAAGCTGCCGGTAGATTAAGTTTATTTATGTACGATTTAGAAAGTAAATTGCAAACTCGTGTCGTACATAGTGGTATGTTGGGAATACATGGGCATAATTCAACATTAATTAATCAAAATTATGAATTTAAGGCTTTGGAATGCATACTAGTCAACGTGATGGCTATTTTAGAAACTGAATTAAGAGAACATTTAGAAAAAGTTGACAAAATTTTAAATGAATTGGATTCTCAAATAGATAGAGCAAATTTAAAAGATTTATTGGTTTATTCTAAAGGTTTAACAACTTTTTATCAAAAGTCTTTATTAATTAGAAATACATTAGATGAATTACTTGATAACGATGAAGATCTGGAGAATATGTACCTTACTGAAAATTATGAAATAAAAAAACTAATAACTGATAAAGAAAATGCAGAAAATCTGAGCAATAAACAACAAAATATGCATAAAGGAAGTTTTAATAATACTGAAAACGTGCATATGAACCAACATGTAAATAATAATGATCATTTAGGACAGGAGACTATTTTTGACTCTACACTGAATACACAACCAGAAACACTAAATTTAACACAACAAGGTAGTGAAAGCCGTGATACTGGAGAAGTGGAAATGCTATTGGAATCTTATTACAAGCAATGTGATGAAATTGTTCAACAAGCAGAGCAAATGATTAATAATATTAAATCTACTGAAGATATAGTTAATATCATTTTAGATGCGAATCGTAATTCACTCATGGTGTTTGAATTAAGAGTTGCAATCTTCACATTGGGCTTCACGGTTGCTACTATACTGCCAGCATTTTATGGTATGAATCTTAAAAACTATTTAGAAGAATCAAATCTTGCATTTGGAACGGTCACAATAGTTAGTTTAGTGATGGGTGCAATCATGAGTATTGTCTATATGAGGAGATTGAGAGATGTTCGTCGTATGACTATGGTTTCATCAAAGCAACTTGACAAGGTTGATGAAAAAACAAAAAAGACATTGTTTGATCAACTACAATTACAGAAAATTACCCCACCTGGTGATAAAAAAGATAAGGCAGAAAAGGAAGTTGTCTGGAAATGGTTATTGGACAAACATAAGTAGTTCCATGTTTGTCTTGTATTTATATATTATAGGTCTAGTATATCTTTGTGTACATACTTCCCAATTTGTAAAAAAGAACAAAAATCATGCTCCGCATGCACGTATCTAGGCACCGATAGAGAGAATGAGAACTGGCCACGCTCTAGATGGAGCTGTGTGGAACAGAACAATTGTTGCTTAGAATTCATAACAAAGGTTAGGTTTAGAAAAAATGGTAACCTCCAGGACAGCAATGCCGCAAGTAGTCAATCCTGGTGATAAGGATAAAGCCAACGAAGCACCCAATGAAATACAATCCCCGCCAGCATTGATTGAACACGCAAAGGTAACCCCACGAATAAAGACATTGTTTCCAATAGATGCAAAATTATTTCAGTATTATTACACATTAGAAAAGATAGATCAGTTTGAAGTTATTGTTAGAAAAGTTAAGGAGTCACAGAGAAGGGACAATTCTCCAATTGCAGATCCACAAGCTATAATGTTATTATCCGGCGTAATTTTTAATATCAACGATAACTTTTATCGTCGTTCAGAATTATTACAAAACTGCCAGAAATATAATCCATCTCAGAAAGTTGATGTCCCCTTTTCATTAAGTCCAATACATTTTGACTCACTGGAAAATATTAGTAGAAATAGCCCGGTTGGTCCTTATGGAATACCATTAGATAAATTAACACCACTTCCAAATAAAAGAAAAGCGTTAGAATCAATGGTATTATTAGAAATTTTATTACATAGTGTTAAGGAAGTTATAAAATATAAATTTGAAGCAGCACTAAAACAATTCAACAATCAACATAAATTAAATGAAACAAGACTGTCTCTTCAAAACAAAACAAACAAACTGGAATTTATTGAATTAACTATTATCGAGAAGTTGTCTTTCAAAGATATACCACAGATTGACATTAAAAAGCAAGAGAGTGTTTTGAAATATTATCTAAAGTCACAATTCGAATTTTTAGAATTAAAATTAGCAACATTTCAAAATATCGTAGATGAGATCAAAACCAACAGTCATTCTTCCCTTATGAAAATTGCAAAACAAAAACAAAATCTGTTAGAAAAATCTAATATGTTGAGTCCGTTGTATATCATTTACTTATTATTACTTCGTGTGGCAGATATTTATGCTGAAGTAAGAAAAACCGGTAAAACTGTTTACTTTCAAAATATTAATTACTTTTTACCATATTCAAAACAACGTAAAAACTTACATGAAATCTTACAGAGAAACACTATATTATTTACAAAAGCAAAGCAAAATGGTATGATATTAACTATTATTTCAAAATATGCAAGACGTACTGAAATCAGAAATCTGAACTTAGATTCTAATATTTTTGTATCTGAATTTAGAAAAGTGTCCACTGAAATGATTAAATTAATTGAACAAATGATAGCTGCATTGAAAGACTTACATAACCAATGGTTTATGCTTGTATCAGAGGGTAAAGATAATGATTTCAATAAAGAATATCTGAGAGAAAAATTGAGGGAAAGGGTTGCAAATGATAGAATGAAGAGAATGAGCTTGGCATTAGAAAGTCAAAATGAGCTAAAGCTTCAACTTCAACATCAATTATCTGGTAGTATATTGCCAAAAGACATGGAACATCATAAAACTGGTAATAGAATTAGTTCAATAAACTCAATTGACGAAAATACAAAAAAAGAACCATCACCATCTACAGTTAGATCACCATCTATAGTTAGATCACCATCTATAGTTAGATCACCATCTCAAAGAATTGCATGTTCAAATTCTGCAAAGAGCAGACCGGCATCAATTATTGGAGTACCAAAATCTTCACCTGCTCCAAGTTCCAGATTATCATCATTAACTTCAGCTTCAGCTTCACCATTTAACCGACAGAATTCAGCAGGCTCTGGCTCTACACCATCTTCAAGGACAAATTCCTTAACTAGAACAGATAATCAAAGACAACAGGCACGTAGATTGAGCGTTGGGGATGTAAAATCTGCATCTGCTAAAAAATTATCTGAAATTCAATCAATATCCGAAGGTAATGATGAGTTTCTTGAACCTCCCAAAATTGGTGGTTTACACTCAACTGCCATTCAAAGAAAGGCATCAAATGGTTCATTAAATTCAATGAGTTCACCAAACAGATTGAGAACGTCATCAAATACCCCATCTGTTACATCAAGGTCAAATTCATTAACTTCATCACCTAGTATTAGAAGAAACGAAATGTTACAAAGACGCTCAAGTGTGAACTTGTCCAGATCGGTATCATCTTCGCAATTAAACTCATCACCAGCACAAACTAGGCCAGTTAGTGGGTCATCATCTAATGCAACTGCTGGTGCAAGTACGGCATCTGTTAGAAGAAGACAATCTATAATAGGTTTAAAATCAGTCAATGATGAAAGAGAAAGAGAGAAAGATGAACATGCAAGAGCTGCCGCATTTGCAATATCAAAGAAGGCACAGCCACATTTAACCGCACAGCAAAGATTGCAGAATCACATCAAGAAATCAGCTGAAAATGGAAGTGTTTATAGTAAACCTTTAGAAAAAAGGGTAATGACGACTAAAAGTTCAGCATTATTAAGCTCAAATTACAATAATTCAGAATCACCGGTAGAAGAAGAAAGCAATAGTGTGAATTCTATTGAACTTGAAAAGACTATTGACCAACTGATGGGTGTTGACACACCTGTGGTGGAGATAACACCATCATCGCCATGTGCAAAAAAGAAATTAGTTTTTGACGTACTTGATGAAGATGAGGAGGATAAAGATAAAATTAAGACTTTAAATGGTGCACCATTGGAAGTCCTAAATGGAGATGATTTATTTAATGAGCGTAAAGACCAAGCATCTGAGATGCCAAGTCCATTAAACTCATTAAAAGGTACATCACTGGAGGCACAAAATGCGTTAAAACTACAACGTGTCAATCGTAGTCGGTCGAATTCAAATTACACAAGTAATAATGGGACACCAAAACCTCTAAAAGTGAGATCAAATGGAGTCTCACCAACAAAACAAGCTTCATCAACAGCAAGTCCAAAAACAGCCACACCCACCAAGAATAGAAGTCGAAGTAACTCGGCGGCTTTAAGACCGAGTGTATCATCCAATGAATTAAGTCGTCAAAGTTCAATATCTAGAGTCAATACAAGATCAAGATCAAGTTCGGTTATTTTAGGTAATGTTATAGTTTATCCTTCAACCGATCCTAATTGCATACACGAGGAAGGAGAAGAAATGTTTAAAAAAGTCAGGTTCACAGGTGTTTGTGAATACAATGATGACGAAGATGCACCCACCCCATTACGTGCACAGAAACAAATCAAACAGAAGTGGGCAGCCTATAAACCCCTCTTCCGTAAGCTCAACTCACAAGAGGGTATGGTATTCAAACAGAACCATGGCGAAGACACTGACGAGCTCTCTATATCACCTCACTCAGATCAATCGTTTCAATCCACGCAGCAACCTCTATACACACTCCGTCCACCGACCACTGCACCTGTTCCCACCTCCAGCTCCCCCAAACCGACAGACGCTCAAATTCATGTTGCAAGTGCGACACGAAGATTGTCACGGATATTCAGAAGAAGGTGATGTTCGTTTTGGGAAAGTGGAAAAAAATTTTACACAATTTTTCATTTTTCATCTTTTTATAGAGTTTTATTGAAACTAATTATTGTTGTATAGACTAATATTCTAACACATTATATATAAATATATTTATCCATAGGTACAACCATGTCTGCAGAAGTTACTACCAAGAGACGTTTTTCAGACTCCAATGATACTGAGCCAAATGTCATTAAGAAACGAAAATCCGATTCAACGATTGATTCGAAAGTTAGCATAATAGATGAAACTACAGGACTTTCCAAATGCTTTCATAGAATCAGAGCAAAGATGTACTTATCACTTGCACCATGTCATTTAGATCACCCTATCGATGGTTTACGTCAACAGCATCTAGATCCACTAATAATGACATTCAATCGTAAAGTTGATGGTATCATTATTTCATACGATAATATAAAACTTGCAAAGGATCAAATTAAGAAAAATGAAGATAAAGAAGATGATAGTGATGAATTTCATTATGTTGCAAAAGTTGCAGATGAAAATCCCTTTTCATTCCTATGGGTTTACGTTGATTTTGTTGTTTGGAAACCACGTATTGGAGATGTATTAGAAGGTTATAGTATTATGCAATCTCAAAGTCATATCGGTTTGCTCATTCACGATGTTTTCAATGCAAGTATTAAGAAGTTTTACATTCCAGAAGATTGGTATTTTGTCCCAAATCAAGCAGATGAAGAAACACATGAAAATGAAGAATCTGCAAATAATGATTCAAGCCAAAGCTTTAAGAAATTAGGGTACTGGTGTGATGAAAATGGTGTTGCAATTGGTGGTAAGATTAAATTTATTGTGCGTGCAATTCATGTTAATGGTAAAGGTTTAGCAGTTGAGGGTACATTACTATCACCTGGTATGGAAAGGGATAGTAAACCTGTCGTTATGGCTGAACAAATTAAAGAGAACATTAAAAATCATGTCAAGTTTGATTCTGAAGATATAAATGGTGATTCAAATGAAAATAACGATGATGAACCAACTAATGTTATTATTGATGATGAAGAAGCAGAAAAGGAAATGAAAGAAACACTTCCAGTAATTGAACCAATACATGAAGAAGCACCAGTCTATAAGGAAGATTCATCTGATTCCGATTCTGATGACTCTAGCGATAGTGATAGTGACAATGCAAAGACTGCAGAAGATACGGGTGACTCAAGTAACGACAGCAGCAGCAGTTCTGATGATGATAATGAAAATTCAGAGTAGTCATGTTGATACATGTGTAACATATTATATAGATTTAAAATACAATCCGATATTACTTTTTTTAGATAACGTAATGGACATTGTCTGATGTCATTAATTGCATTGGAAACTGATTTATGTGTCTAAAATAATAGAAAAAAGTGGTGATCTAGACTTTTAAAGACAAAATTCTCAAATTGGAACATGAATTTGTTTTGACTTTGAGATTTGAGAAAACACCAAACACTTAAATCTTCAAAATACTTTCCTCTTTAGGTAAATTCAATAACAGTAAACACAACCCAATAACACACAATGGATGAAAATGAGGTGGGATTTAAATCCACGATGTTATTGGTAGAGCATTTTGGGTATCAACCAATATCTGTCATTGATGATATAATCAATGTTATTAATGAAATAATGTATAGGTGTACCGAACAGCTTGAACAAACATTGATTAATCAAAAGATAAATATAGATGAACAACTTAAATTAGAGAATGAGGAACACAAAGTGCAAGAAGCTAAAGATGAAATACTTGTTGATATGAATAACAGTAGTGATAATGATTACAACTATGGATCTAAATATTCAATTGAAGACATTCAAGTAGGTACTGCGACATTAGAATCTTTCCTAGAACATACAATTAATAAAAATTTTGATAAATTTGAAGTTTACTCATTAAGAAATGTTTTTACTTTACCAAAAGATTTAGTTGTTGGTGGATATGTGCGATTGAAGCATCATGAAGGATTGTATGTGGTCAATGATGTGAATGAAAAGGATAAAGAGCTGACAGAAAAATTACTTGAAACTGTTAGAGAGATTAAATATCAAACAGAATTAAATAAAGTGTTATCAGAAGCTGTTAAAAAATTTCAATCACTATTAAAAATGACCAAATTCGTTAGGTTAAAACTACATTCTTTGAAAGTAAACCACAATACGAGTACTGCACAAAGAAAATCAATTGCAGCAGTGACCCCACTATCAGATACATTGTTATATTTGATTACACAAGTGCGAACTATGAGTAATAAAGTGAATGAACTTAAAAATTCAATTGGAGATGATAATTTAAGAAGAAGTGTTTTGGAGGAATCAAAAGAAGAACAAAATTTGAATAATAGAATTAATGAAATAGTCGAAAAAATTACAAAAAAACCACCAATTTTATCACCATTGGCAGACATTGACGAAACCAAGGCTAAAGAGTTGGTTAATTTTTTCACCAACTAGAGATGAAACATTTTTGTATGATATTAAATCGTGTATATTATTGATTTGTAAAATAAACAGATAAAATAAAAATAAATGTTAAAATTTTGAAATGATATATTGGCAATGTATATAGAGGATATATATGTACAAAGAAGGGCATTGTTATAAGATTAATTTAGTGTCTTCTTGAAGAAGTGAATAGCAGTTGGAACTGCCCATAAACCAATAGCAACAAGACCAGCCAGCTTTAGAGTAAGATTAGTTTGATCTTCTTGTGCCTTTTTCATCTGCTCTTGATAAAGCATAGCATTTCTGATTTCTTCTTCACTGTAACCGTTCATTGTTGGATGATGTTATTTGTATGATCAAAAGGAAAACTGTTGTTGACCTAAAGTGAATGAAATCTTCATGACAAATTCTGAAGTTGAAATTGAAAAATCGCTGAGGGCGATTTGAAATTAAAAAAATCAAGCTCCAATTTGTTAGATTTTCTATTTCTATAAAAAATATATGCTTGCTTCTTTAAAAGTATAGGATATAATATCGAAATACACAATGTCAGAAGCAGAAACCAGAACGCCAATACCAGAAATTTCAGCTGATGTTGAAAACACGGAATTAGAACAACAGCCAGAAGCAGAATCTCAGCTTCCCCCAGAACAACAACTGGAGCAAAACGAAGATGCACAAGAACAATCTGTTTCAGCACAAAAAGAATCGTTACAAGATTTGCAGGTGGAAACTGAACACGAGCTCTTAAAAGGTGATCAACAACTTAACGAAGAACAAGGAGAACACGAACAAGAACAAAAAGAGCACGAGCAAGAACAAAAAGAGCACGAGCAAGAACAAAAAGAGCACGAACAAGAACAAAAAGAGCACGAACAAGAACAAGAACAAAAACAAGAACAAGAACAAGAACACGAAAAAGAACAAGAATTAGAAGAACAAGAACAAGAATTAGAAGAACAAGAACAAGAATTAGATGTTGATGATATTGATTTTGGTTTTGAATCGGATAGTAAGACTAAACCTGAAGCAGATCTTGAAGAAGATGTTCTCAAATTGAATAAATTTAAAAAGACAAGCAATCCAGATAGTACCACATCAGCATCTTCATCGTCGGCATCCCCATCAAAGAAACATGCAAGAGAAGAACTAATTGATACTAATGAAGAAATAGATAGTAATGATTATGACCTTGAAGATGAACAAACTCGTAAGAGAAGAGAATTTGAGGAAAAATTTAATGCATTAATTAAGAAACCATCTAAGAAAAGAAAGAACAATGATGTTGATTTAGAATCAATGCAAGACGAAGCAATTTCACATCTCAAAAACATGATGAAAGATGCAGCATATATGGATATTGATTGTGTTAATAATAAGAAACCAGCAACTAATAAACTGAAATTATTGCCACAAGTTAAGGAAACATTATTAAAGTCTAATTTATATGATTCCATTTTAGATAATAATCTACTTGAAGCAGTGAGAATTTGGCTAGAACCATTACCTGACGCTTCTTTACCATCATTTGAAATACAAAAGACATTGTTGAATGAATTAGGGAAACTGCCAATTAAAACAATTCATTTAAGGGAATCTGGATTAGGAAAAGTTATGATTTTCTATCAAAAATCTAAAAAGGTTGATTCAGGATTAAAAAGAATCGCTGAAAAGTTAATTGGAGATTGGACAAGACCAGTTATGGGTAGATCAGATAATTATAGAGCAAGAGAAATTCCAACTGCAAATTTTGATGTCGAAAAATACCGTACCAAAACTAAACTACAAAGTAGTCAAGATGAAGCAAACAAAAACAAAGTTGTTAGAAAATCCTTATATCAAGAAAGTGCAGATAGAAGAAAGAGAGCTGCCGCACCTGAAGCTAGAACATCGGTTTATACTATTGCACCGCAATCTAATCTGGCATCATTACAAGCACAAAATTCAAGTGTTTTGTCAGTTGGTATTGGATCCTCAATCAATAGAGATGAAAGATTCAGGGCAATCAACAGAAAATTGACGAAATTATCACAAAAGAAAAAAGCAGTAAAGAAAGATGGTGTCTCTATTGAAGGTAGGGGATTAAACGTGTAATATAAATGAGAAAAAATGAAAATTACTGAAGGACACAGCTTACGTACGATAGATTTACTATCTTTTGGTTTTTATAATTTTAATAGTTTTAGTTTTAGGAAATAAAAATGTATGATATAATTGAATCGAAATCAAATAATTAAGAAATGCAAACATGTGAATGGAATCATAATTTAATAAGCTGATTCTAAGTCAATTGTAAAATACATTTTTTAAATTGAAATTAAATTTTTTGTAACTCTTAGAAGATATATGTGTATTAAACAGATTGAAATGTATAGATTTGGAAAAACTTTATAAAGTAATTAATAACACTAGACACAATTATGATCTTGGCTTTTCCTTCTTTTCCTTCCATAAAGCTAATAAAGAGACACCAGAGACTTTGACAACCTTGAATCTAACACCTGGAATATCACCCTTAGCCTTACCTCTTCTACCGAAACCAGCTAATAAAACTTCATCATTTTCATCAACATAGTTTAAACAACCATCGTTTGGAACGAAAGCGGTAACTCTCTTACCGTTCTTGATTAATTGAACTCTGACACACTTTCTAATAGCAGAGTTTGGTTGCTTGGATTCAATACCAATCTTTTCTAAGACGATACCCTTTGCGTGAGAAGAACCACCGAATGGGGAGAATTTGAAAGCAGTACCTAAAAGTCTTGCCTTATAGGATTGATCTGCCCATTTGTTGTCTCTTCTGTGAACTCTCAACTTTCTTGCGGAGTTTAATCCTCTTGGCTTACCTTTACCCATGTTGAATCTTGTGCTATAAAAGGTCAAAAAGAAATACTAATACAACTTGTATAATCTGAAGGTGTGAAAAATGATACTAGTGTTTTGCACCATGAGCAACTGCGGACTGGATTGGATTGTGGATTGACAGCGAGAATAGACGCTGAAAGAGACATGGCCGAATAAGGCATATCCGGTGCGCGGGTGAATTGACGCACACGGTTCAAACAAAAACCAATAATGATGTGATTTTTTACCCACCTGTTGTGCACGTGATTGTTTAGCATGAGGGTTATGGCGGCTTGGTTGTTTCAACACACGGTGATCTGAGATGCAATCGATGGGTACATGCTATTTAGATCTGCAAAGTAACACAGGATCAAGGACCCCACACAATGGCATACGTTCCACACATAAATGCGCTGATTGCAGACTACCTCTCATCCAAAGGGTATATCTCCACTCTTACGGCGTTTGAACAGGAAACAAACCATAAATTCACCACTTTAGCTACGGATGAGTCTTTAGAGTCAATTATCAACGATAGAATCAACTTTTTACAATTGTCTTCACATCGTGCGATCGGTGCAGATGATAACATAGATACTGCTATAAATTCATTAGATTCGTTCTCACATTCAGACAAAATCAAGTCTAAGAATATAGTATTACCTAACTGGGCATTGAGATGTCCCAATAGTTGTGAGTTTATTAATCTTGGAACACTCAGTTCACTGATAATTTATTCCTCTTTCTTCAAAGCAGTTGTTAACCATAAAGTATATGATCTGGCACTATTTGTGACAAATACAAAGAACTTTTTTATCTTTGATATCAATGAAAACCAGGTGCTTTTATCTTCATTTGACGCACTTGATGGTCAGCCAATTAAGATTGTTCAAGGTGTAACTTGTACTAACCATATTATTGTATGTGATATGAATGGTAATTTAACTACGATGAGTATAGATATTGATGAAGAAGATAATTGGTTCTTAAAAGGTTCAATGAAAACAACTTTAAAGTTGCATAGAAGATTGATCACAGACTTTAAATATCTGCCTGTATTTGATCAAAAGGATCCATCATTATTAGGTTATTTCGCATCAATTGGTTGGGACTCAAGAATTACCATTGGTTATATTTGTAAAAATAGTGATGATGAAAAGGGTTTGGATGTTTGTCTTGTTGGGGACTATAAATTATTCACGAATCCAACTTCGTTGCTTATCACCAGAGACAGAGGTACAAATTTACCCGTTGTATTAGCTGGAAGACTAGAATCTACATTATTAACTATTTTTACGATTACTTCACCTCCAAAGAATGATTCAAAAGTTGTAGAACTTGCTAAACTATCATTAAATGATTCAGAGTTTTCAAGTCATTCATTTCAACCGATGTCAATTGCAGAAATCACATCTCCTAATGAAGATACAATTATAGCGGTTGCCACTGATCATGTTCCATACATGAGATTGATTACCCTTGCACTGCCTTCTATAAATGAAATATTGAATTTAAATGATTCAAACTCCTCTGAATCTGTCTATTTGCAATTGTCTAAGATTGCGTCAGAGAATAGTGCCAATACTGAATCATTTCAATCAAAAACTCCAATTTTAAGAAACTATATTATTTCTAACTTTAATTCCTTATCGCCTCAAGATAAATATTCAAATGCAATTATTTTAAGTCGACCAAATTGTTCAGGCGTTTGGATCCCTGGTGATGATGGTAAACTTAGAGGTTTTGATTTAAGAACGGGAAATGTTTTTGAAACACTAAATTCAAACGATGGTCGTGCAAAAACTGCATTTATTGGTACATGTAAACAGGATTCTGAAGTTATAGTGGTCTGTGGTGCTGTTGATAAAAAAATATCCGTTTGGAAATGCTTATGATTCGTTATTATACAAAGGTTTTTACCTATATATCAATATGTATCTTTCTTTATTTTTAGTTATTTAAAATACCACATCATCAGGCATCACATGCACTTTACGTCCATTACCTCTAATTGTCTCATTCTTAACATCTCTTTTCAAACTTATTCTCATATCGTACGCATCATTATCATCATTCTCCTTCTGAGAAGTATTATGATTTTGTGGTGGACCAGTCTCATAATACCTCATAACTCTTCGAAATACGCTGTACCCTAATTTCTCATATAATGTAATTGCTGTCTTGTTTGAACATTTAACAAATAAATCAATAAACCAGGCATGAATTGGTCTAATTGGTTCAACCACAATTTTCAGTTGATCACAAAGATAAGATCCTAATCCAACACGTCTATAATTTGGATCAACCGTAACTGCAGATATATGTGCATGCCATTCTTTGGCCTTGCCTTCTGTTTTTGCTAGCATATATCCAGTTGGTTCTTGTTCTGCATTAACTGACTTGTATGACAGGGTTGGCCAGGTATATAAATATTGATGATAAAAATATAAGTAGAAGTTTTCTGTAAGTGGGTCTAAATTGATTGGTGTCAATTCAAATAAATCAGTTGCTTGAAATGGTTTAATTGATGACATTGATAGTTGTTAGATTGATGTTAAGCAAAGAAATAAATGGTTTATATTGCGTCATTTCACATTAACATTAAGAATTATCATAAATTCATGTCGCTGAAAAGCGGCCATATCACTATCTTACTCCAACTGGATGATAGATGTTTTAGTTACACAGTGCTATATAAAGTTTTATGAGTCAACAGCATCTAAAAGGCCTTGAATCTTATGATTTAATTCATCAGTTATCTGCTCTTCAGGAATACGGCGTTTCAAAGTGCCCATGCACCCAATAACGTCAAATTTATATTTATTCCTTCTGTCCATCTTAACTTTAGAAATACTTAATTGGATAATATCCAATAAATTAATTACTGTAACTGGAGCATGTGAAATATATGGATCCATTAAAACTGTTAACAAAGTATATATTATGGGCTTTGATAATACCATTGAAAACTGATCACATTCAGCTATGAATTTCTCTGTTACTTTCAATAATTCATTCAACACCTTGATATAATCCTTACATTTTCCAATAGATGGTAATATTGTATCATTTAATAATGCACTCATATTTGTATAATATTCCAACTGATCAGTTATACTTAATTTGAATAACTTGAAGATTGTATCGTATGCGATTGGCAATATAATTACACTTTTTGATTCAAGTGTTAATGACGGCAGTGCTAACAATAATGGCTGAATGGCAATTTTAAATAGTGATAATGTCTGAGATTGTTTGATTATATTTGAGTTTGATGATTCCAGTAATAATCTATCACATATCAAATTTAAAGACACACATGCTTCTGTCTTAACCATGAAATCAGTATCATCTAAAAATGACAACAAAATAGGTAGAATAAATCTCCAATTTTCCCTAATGTTAGTATATTTTATTAATACATTAAGGTGACCAAAAATTAATAGGTTTTTGACTTTGAATCTATCCATTTTATCCAATATTTGAGTGTAATTTTGACCAATTAACTTTTCTCGTATCTTTATACGACTTGTGACTTTATAACCTATCACATTTGTACTATTTGCTAATCCAGAAGCTTTCATATCTTTTAAAACATCCTGTAATTTAATAATCATGATATTTTCTAGATCGTTAGGATTTTTTTTATAATACTCATCAATGAAATCAACGGCTAATCTTCTAATTTCTGCGTTAGTCCATGGTGAAATAGATCTTTCATTATAGTAAAATGTAGACATAAAGGCAATTCTTTTGGCACTGTATTCCTTGTTTGAACTTATTTGTTTGACTAAAATATTGAACTCTGATACAATTTTCAATTGTTGTCTCCAGGCATCGGTTTCTGCATCATCTTCACACCAAACCCAATTTCGGTAAAATTTATTTATCAACGAATCGATTTTATCATCCAGTAACATAATTACCAAAGTCCTTGGACCATGTTTTAAAGCCGAGAATGAATGCTCATTGGTACAAATCAATAACGGATACATGTTGATTTTCATTTTTCATTTTTCTCATTTTTTTGACAAATCCTCATTGATTTTCTTTAGTTCCAGAATTGTTTTCTTTCATATATGACATCTTTACTTTCTGTTAGAAACTTCAAAGAGGTGGTCTGTCAACGTATTTAAATATTATCATGGATCAGGCATATTCTAAATCTTCTGGTGAAGATAATAGAGTGTTTTCTGTCTTTAAAAGATTTAAAAGCAAGCTAACAGACACATTTGGAAATAATTTACAAACACAACAATCAAGTCAACCTCAAAAACAAACTGAAAAAGAAAATGCTTCACTTCATTTTAACGGTAATATTTCATCAACTTCCGTGAATAACAGGAGCAGAAACTCGTCATTTCAAAATAATTCACAAAATCAGATTACAGCAAAACAATTAGAAGATTATTATTTTTCATTAAAAAAAGAACATGAAGTTTTAGCCGATGAATTAAATAAGCCATCAGATCAAAAGCTATCAGGCAATGCTGACTCAAATTTTAAAAGTAACAATTGGAATAACGCAGAATCAACAAACCTTGAAATTGACAATAAAACTTCAAACAATGAAGATACCAATAATGTTGATACTAATCAAATTGTATTATTTGATGACGATAAACCAGTTTCTAAGATGGATGTAGACGATGATTTCGAAGATTTTTTCTCGATGTATTCAAAACCTGATGCATTAGAACGTGCCAATTTAGTTCAATTGAAAAAAATCATGGAATTAGAGAAATATAGAAGATATCGTCTGAGTTATTTACGTGAACACACACGTCATTTGAAGAAACAACCAAATAATAAAGTTAGTAAATTAATTAGAAAGGATAAGTTATTAAAATACTCGAAGAAGTTAGATTTAAAGAGTTTACCTGCGAACAGAAAAAACACTTCTGGTACTTTTGGTATTAGTTTATTAGATGCTGTTGATGATGATGAATCTGATGATTTTGTCAAACCGATTGATACCAATGTTAAGGATAAACTTAAATTTGCAGATGCAAAGAGCACTACCGCGTATTTTGATCCATCTTCAAAACCAAGAAGTTTTAATCCAGATCTAAAAACACCAGTAACTAAAAGTGATGACAATGATATATTTAAGTCAAAGATTGAAACTACACAAGATGTTCCTAAGATTATGGTCAGCTCAGAGAAAAAGCCAATACCCGACGTTGTTACACCAAAAACTGATGTGTCAATCGACGACAAACCATCAGTTGCATTTAACTTTAGTGCGCCTTCAAAAGATCCATCAAAAGACACGAAACCAGCATTTGAATACAATTCCTCAACAGAAAAGGAAGAAGGTAAACTCAAGGCAAGTTTCAACTTTGATAATAATACCAAAAATCCCGTGGTATTAGAAACAGTCCGAGACGAAGATGGATTAAATGATCCAAAAATGAATTTTTCAAAGAACTCAGAAAACACAAAACCATCTTTTAGTTTCAACACAAACTCATCAACAGACACTAAAAAAAGCCCATCATTATTTGACTCCAAACCAAAGGAAGAAAAACCATTTTCACTTAATATATCTAAACCAGCAACAGAAGAAAACAAAGGAGAAGCCAAACCAGTATTTTCATTCAACCCACCAAAGCCAAATGTCTCTTCTACCGGTGGAGCTAAGCCTACCACTACATTTTCATTTGGTAAACCAGCAACAGCAGAATCTTTATCGCTTTCAAAATCATCAGTTGTTGTCAGCTCTGGGAACACGGCTGAAAAATCAACGCCTGCATTTACATTTGGAGCATCAGCACCAACAACCGATAAAAAGTTTGATGATAAAGAAAAACAGTCAACACCAGCATTCAATTTTAGTTCATCAACAATATCATCCGATAAGAAGCCTGAAGAAAAAGAAAAGCCATCGACACCTGCGTTTAATTTCGGTGTTCCGACATCTGTCAAACCTGATCAAAATGGGTCATTATCAGTTCCACATTCAGAGAAATCCAAACTTACATTTGGATCATCAGCTAAACCTGATGAAAAGCTAGATGTTAAACCATTATTTGGCGGTACAAAGGGAGATTCTACAAGTACTGACAAAAAGGATGATACTAGATCAGCATTTGGTGGATTTGGTAGTAAGCCTATTGACAACACTTCTGCATTTGGTGGTTTGAATGCAACAAATGAGAAAAAGGATGATTCTAAAGCTGCGTTTGAAGGATTTGGTACAAGTAATGAAAAGGAACCTAAGATTACCAAATCTACATTTGATAGTTTCGGTTCAACCACAGATAGCAAGCCTGTATTTTCGTTCAATAAACCATTGGGAGAAAAGAAAGATGAAAAAAATGACAAGCCATTCAGCTTTGGAGGATCAACTAGTTCAGCCCCTATAAGTTTTGGTAAATCAGATTCGGCCACATATAAGCCAGTTTTAAATTTTGGTATTAACAATACAGTTCCCTCATCAACAAACGGTAGTTTAAATGGCAATAAACCAGAAACTAAATCAGTTACTGGTGAATTTAATTTTGGTAAGAATACCAGAAGTGATGAATTGTCACTTCCGGAAGCTAAAAGGAAAGCGGTGGGATCTGGTGCATTTAATTTTAACAACTCATCAACGGCCTCTACACAACCAGTCACAGATTTTGGTAACAATGGTTTAACTAATACAAAAGCAAAATCTATGGCAGCAACATCATCTTTTGCATTTGGGCAAAACTCTGGTGATGCTAATCCAGTAATCGCAGTTGGTGCTCCATCAACATCATCAACAAGCGATACTAAACCAATCTTTGGTGGAACTTCAATAACACCCTCCTCCTCTGGTTTTGCATTTGGTGCCAATAATAACAACAACAGTAACAATAGTTCTGGATTTGGTCAAAATACTGCACCAGTAAATACAAGCTCAAATTCTACAGGCCAAACTACAGGTAAGATATTTTCATTTAATAACAGTGCATTCCCATCTTTAGATAATGTTCCAAAGCCACCTGGGTTTGGAAACACAGGACCATCCAATTTCAGTTTTAGTAATAACACAAATAATAATAATTCTAATGGTGGATTTGGTGGTTCTGGGAATGGATTTGGAAATAATGCTATGTCCAATAATAATGGTAATAATGGTGGTGCATTTGGTATAAACAATAACAATGTTAATAATGGAAGTGGTACTGGATTCAATTTTGGTAGTGGACCAAGTTCGGTAACTACAAGTAGAGCAAGTACACCGAATTTCAACTTTACAGGAAAAACAAATGTTGACCCATCAACTATCTTTGGAGCTACATCTAACAACAATAATATTAATAATAGTAGTAATAGTAATACAGGAATGGGTCAAATCGTACCAATAAACCCAATGGGTCAAATGGGTCAAATGAACCACATGAATCAAATGAATCAAATGGGTCAAATGGGCCAAATCGGCCAGATGGGTCAAATGAATCATAATTTACCATCCAACATTCAAACCCGTAAGAAAGCATATCCGAGACGTAGACGTTAGTATTATATATTGCATTGTTTAATTTTGATTCAACTAGTTGTAAATGATGTTTTTTTGTAACAATATTAATATTTAATGATAGAGATACCACTGTCGATTGATAATAGATGATTCCAGAAGAAAAACATGAAAATTTGAGATTCTCAAATTTCCCCAAACAATTTGTTCGGTGGCGTACACGTTGACATAAAAGAATGATAATTTCCTTCTTTTACTTGTTTTATTTCTTATTATAATTAGTAACCAACAGTCAATAAATACAACATGGCACCAATTGCACCTGAAGGTATGTTAATTTTTCTTTTTATGTCGGTCTATATATGACAAATACTAACATTCACTTTTTCCAATATTTAAATTTGTTCTATTTTTAATAGTTTTATGGGCACAAAGATCAAGTGATTCTGATCCATTACGTAACATTCTTTATGTTACAATCAACGTGAAAGATGTTGATGCATCAGCATTGGATTTCCAAATTACAGACTCATCATTAACACTCAAGGGTAAAAGTACAACAAGTGAAGAAGAATATGATTTAAGTATTAACTTTTTCAAAGAAATCGATTCATCAAGTGTTAGAAAGACAATTACCGGCTCACATATATTTTTAATTATTGTTAAGAAAGACTTGGATTCTGAATTCTGGCCACGTTTAACATCTGAAAAGATTAAATTTAGAAATATACGTACAGATTTCGATAAGTGGGTTGATGAAGACGAACAAGATGAAAAAGATGATTCAGCAATGGATCAAATGGCAGGTATGGAAGGCATGGGCGGCATGCCAGGTATGCCAGGTATGGGTGGTATGCCAGGTATGGAAGGCATGGGTGGAATGAATGGCATGGGTGATATGAGTGAATTATTGAAAAGTATGGGTGGTGGTGCTGGTGGTCCAGGTGGCTTACCAGACTTACAATCATTCTCTAAGGATAATTTAGATTTTAGTGAACTTGCAAAGCAATTTGGAGGTAAGGGTGATGCCGGTGCAGGTGAGAGTGGACCAAGTCAATTTGGTGATTTCAGTGAAGCAAATTATAGCTCAAGTGGTAATGAAGAAGATGATGGTGACGAGGATGAATCACATCACCATGGTCATTCACATGCACATGGTGATGAAGGTCATTCACATTCTCATAGTAATTAATTAATGTAGTATTGCTGTATAAATATATTAAATTTTCTATACTTAGCTTCAAATAAAAAATTCATTGATCATTAACGAAAATATCAAACATTACTTACACAAAAAGAAATTGAAAACAGAAAGTGAACAAAACAAAAAAAAAAGAACTAAAACTTTAACTATTTTTTTCTAAAACAAACGTAAAATTAAAGATGTGATAATTTTTCGTTTATAACAGTAACTTGTTTTAATAATGAATCATATTCGGTGAATAAAAGGTCATTATTATTATTTTCGTCTCTTAATTTTCCAAAGATTTCAATATATTTTGCAGTAACTTTACGTTCGTTGGCAATTTTCTCTTGTTCAGAAATTGAAACATCTCTCATACCAAAAACGTAAATGGTCCATAGTCCATAAAATGCAGTCAAAGTACAAATTAATAATGCAATGTAACCCTCCAATGTAAAACCTAATGGTAATGGTTTTGGTTGCAAGTTTTCACCGTGTAAATCTAAGAAATCCTTTGAATTACCAGCTGCATTACCTTTAATTGGAACACCTGAATCAAGACACACTTGAACATGATCTTCTGGCAATTTAGCATTAATTAATTCAGGTGCTTCAATTAATGTGATTGCTAAACCTTGTTCAAGGTGAAAGTCTAAGTGACAGTGGAAAAACCAAACACCTGGATTGTTTGCTTTGAATCTTAAAACTAAATAACCATTACCTTCAACATGAACTGTATCTCTAATTAATGGGAACTCGGGGAATAATAATTTCTCTGAGTCTGGATCATAATGTACGGGTTCCTCAAAACCTTTTGATCTTTGGACAACTTGAAATTTATGACCATGTAAATGCATTGGATGTTTATTATCATCTTCATTATTTACAACAATTTCAATAATATCATTTGAATTTAGGATGAAACTATTTGTATTTGAACCATAAATTCTTGAATCTTTGATTAAATCTTCAGGTGCACTTAAAACTGTTAATAAAGTTGGAACTTTTGGACTAACGTAAGTATAGTTGTTTAAAAAGGCATAATTAATGCCATCGCCTAAATTATCCATATGTAAATTCAATTCAATTCTATGGTCTGGATCTGGTAATAAAGGTTTTGATTCAAACGGAATTAGTTTCATTTCATCAACAAGCAAATCAGAGAAAGAATCTTGATCATTTGCCCATTTTGGCAACGCTGGTAATGAAAGATTTTCATCATATATTAAATAATTTAATGAATTAAGCTCCAAATCTTCTGGAACAGAATCAAGCATTGAAGTTTCCAATGAAGTTAAAATTAGAATATTTGATTTTACATCATCCTTTTTAGATTTCGTCTTTAATAAAATACTCATACGTTGACCGACAGTTAAATAAGCCATTTGAGCTTTCACTGGTTTGGTATATGTACCATCAACTTCGATGATTTCGAATTCATAGCCTGGAATACTAAAATATTGGGAAACCATAATTCCAATATTAGCGATTCTAATTAAATAAGTTGTATCATAATCAATTGGAATAGTTACATTTCTGGAATCATTAAATAAGATATTTTGAGGTAATGGTTCACCACCAGTTGGATTATATCTAGTTAATTGTTTTTCAACTAATTCTTTACTCTGTAAATGATACCAATCAGATATACTCCAATTCAATTCATGATCGAATTTATAATTCTTTTCCCTTTCTTCATCATGAACAACAAATAATCCACGTAAACCATCACTATATTGACTTCCACTATGACTATGATACCAGAAAGTACCTGATTGTTCAGCAATGAAATCATATAAGATTGAAGAGCCAGGATGTATCGGACATTGAGTCACGCCTACTGGACCATCCATATGATTTATACCTTTCATTTTCAAACCATGGAAATGAAGTGATGTTGAAGCATCTACTAAACCATTGATTAAATGTAATTTAACTTGATCACCCTTATTAACTTCAATTGTTGGTAATGGCCATGTGCCATTAAATGAAATAACCTTTTTAGGAAAAACACCATCTGGATTAGCAGTTGCATATTCTACATTAAAATAAAACTCATGTAGTTTTGCATAAATTGGCGATATCAATACGAATATGTATGACAAGATTCGGATATTCATTTTGTTTTTTATATAAGTATCTGAGATATGTGTATTATTATTGCCCCTCAGACTTTTCGTATGTCTTTAATATCTAAAGATAGTGAGTAGTACAAAAAAAAAAAAAAACGTCACAATAAGAATGACGAGAAAGAAAAACAAACTTCAGGGATTAGCGTCAAACTTAAAATTCTGAAACGAAAGGAAACGAAACAAAATGTTCTTGGTTTAATTTGATTTGATATTCGTAATTAAATTTTATAAATAATTTAAAAAACTATATAAACTAGAAACTAAGTGTGTAAAATAAGTAAATCAACTCATTCCAACTTAACGAGTAGCCATTGCCTTGGTAACAACTCTCTTTAATGCTAATTCAGCCTTTCTGTAATCATCAGCGGTTGATTCTTCAATTTCTAATGCTGCTAAAGCATCAGATAATGCAGCTTCAATCTTAGCCTTTGAACCCTTCTTGATCTTTGCAGATAAGACTGGATCAGTAACGGTACCTTCAATAGATTGAACGTAAGCTTCTAATTTTTGCTTAGATTCATGTCTCTTGGAGAATTCTTCATCAGCCTTCTTGAATTTATCTGCATCATCAATCATCTTTTGGATATCATCGTTAGATAATCTACCAATAGAGTTAGAGATGGTAATGTTTGCGGATTTACCAGTTGATTTTTCAACAGCGGTAACCTTTAAGATACCATTAGCATCGATTTCAAAAATTGCTTCTAAGACTGGTTCACCAGCTGGCATTGGTGGAACACCCTTTAAGTCGAATTCACCTAATAAAGTGTTTTCAGTACAGTTAACTCTTTCACCTTGGTAAACTGGGAATTGAACAGTAGTTTGATGGTCTGCAACAGTTGTAAAGGTTCTTCTCTTAATAGTTGGAACAGTAGTATTTCTTGGGACAACTGGAGCAAAGACATTACCTTGCATTGCAACACCTAAAGATAATGGGATAACATCTAATAATAATAAATCCTTGGTTTCATCAGAAGTAGATTGACCGGTTAAGATAGCACCTTGAACAGCAGCACCGAAAGCAACAGCTTCATCAGGGTTAATAGATTTTTCTAATTGTTTACCATCGAAAAAGTCAGATAACATCTTTTGGACCTTTGGAATTCTAGTAGAACCACCAACAAGGACAACTTCATCAATTTTAGATTTTTCTAAACCAGAATCCTTTAAGACTTGTTCAACTGGGGTTAAAGTAGATTTGAATAAAGTAGAGTTTAAGTCTTCGAATCTTGCTCTGGTAATGTTAGCAGAGAAATCTTCACCTTCAAATAAGGAATCAACTTCAACAGTAGTTTGAGCAACAGAAGATAAAGTTCTCTTTGCTCTTTCACAAGCAGTTCTTAATCTTCTTAAAGCTCTTGCATCATTAGAGATATCTAAACCGGTCTTCTTTTGGAATTCCTTCTTGAAATGTTCTAATAAGTTAGTATCGAAATCTTGACCACCTAAATGGGTATCACCGGAAGTTGCCTTAACAGTGAAGACACCACCATGGATTTGTAATAAAGAAACATCGAAAGTACCTCCACCTAAATCGAAAATTAAAATGTGTTTTTCAGTTTCAGTCTTACCTGCACCTAAACCGTAAGCAATTGCAGCAGCGGTTGGTTCGTTAATAATTCTTAAAACGTTTAAACCTGCAATAGAACCAGCATCCTTAGTTGCTTGTCTTTGGGAATCATTGAAATAAGCTGGAACGGTAACAACAGCCTTGTCAACATTTTGACCTAATTTTGCTTCAGCAATTTCCTTCATTTTAGTTAAAACCATTGAAGAAATTTCTTGTGGAGAGAAAGTTTTAGTTTCACCAAGGTAAGAAACTTCAATTTTTGGATTACCAGCATCATCAATAACTTTGAATGGCCAGGTCTTAATATCTTTTTGAACGGAATCTTCACTGAAAGCTCTACCGATTAATCTCTTTGCATCGAAAACGGTGTTAATTGGGTTTAAAGCAGCTTGATTTTTAGCAGCATCACCAATTAATCTTTCTTCAGGAGTGAAAGCAACGAAAGATGGAGTAACTCTGTTACCTTGTTCGTTAGCAATAATTTCAACACCTGTAGTGTTATCATAAACAGCAACACATGAGTAGGTAGTACCTAAATCAATACCAATTGCACCAGCGTAAGTACCTTCAGACATTATGGATGTGGATGGTAGAAGAATAAAAGAAAAGAAAGGGAAAAAAGAAAGACCAAAAGAAAAGGAGGAATAAAAGAACAGGAAGAAAGGAAACCAGTGGAAGAGTCAGTAATGAAAGAGAGAAAAAAGTGGAATGGATGAAAAATGGTGGAAAATGATGAAAAACTGGTGAAAATTTTTTCCAATTTTTTTCACAGTTGAACAGAGAGTTGAGTGTGAAAAAAGAAATGGAGTCTTCCAGTTTTGGGAACTGCGGCACTGCGGGTGTGGACCGTGTGCGCGCGCACCGACAAGCTGGTTTGGCGTACCGGAATGCTAGTTGGTAATAGGGAAGGCGGCCTTCAAGAGGTGGGAGTCGATCAAGCGGACGGCGTGGGCGACGTGGCCGGTGGGGCCGACGATTTGCACCGACTGGGTGGCCGTAGGCGACGGGCCGCTGTGGATGGAGATTTTGACGGACGGGTGCGAGTTTCGGCGGATGGCCTCTATGGCAGCGCCCTTTTTACCGATGAGGTGAGACACGCATTTGATGGGGAGAACAAGCGTGTGCTGGGTGAAGTGCTGGGAGTTTGTGCGGTCGTGGAGGGGCGTGTGGGGGGAGCTGCTGGTGAGAGCAACGTGGGGGGAGGGTTTGTCGTGGTATTGGAAGGCCGATTTTGCTGGGTGCAGATGTTGCAGATTGGAGAGCAGGGAGAGCAGGTTTTGCGACGGGGTGAAGTGCCCGTGGAAGGCATGAAGCAGCTCGGTGGGCAGCTGCACAAGGTAGCCGGGAAGCAGATGGTGGAAGTGGCTTTTGACTGTGAGGTTTGGCCCAGCTGGAGGTGAAGCAGTGTCTGTGAGAAGGGTGACGGTAGCAATGGAGGCCAAGAGTGGCGAGTCTGACGAGATAAGCGTGGCGTACGTTTTGGTGCTTACAGAGAGAGTAACGGACGACGCTGTTGGCTGGTCGGTTACTAAAACAAGCATGGTTGAAAGGAGACAGAGAAGAACAGAAGAAGAAGAGGAAAACAAGAGCAGAAGAAGAGAAAGCCAGAAAAGAAGAAGGTTCAGGGGTGCTGAGCCGTCCGATCGAATTTCCTCGTTGGGAAACCGTTGGTGGCACTTTCATGTCGGCAGAGCTGAAGGCTCCCAGCTGGGGTTTGTTGGGCGTTGTTGAGCGTTGTTCTGCTCCGGCTGTACCTTGTGTCCTGCAACTGGATGGGTATTGCTCATCTGCTGAACACCTTTGGGGCACCTTCTGGACACCTGCTACGGTTTTTGTAAGAGTCCCCATCTCTTCGGGGTTGGCACTCCGTTTCCATCCCATGCGCCATTTACTGTTTTCGGAAAGCGGCCCACCTCTTGGTTTTTGATTTTAAGCGTAGTTCATATTTGATACTCATGACACTATTTGTTGCTGCTTACACCTCTTCTTTTCCTGGATTTCCTGCAAGATATCCATCATCTAGCATAGCTCTCTCATCATGACGGGTGCACCTATGTCAGAGGTCATCTACTCGGCCGCCAAACCAATGATGAGAATGTACATGATCATCGGCACAGGGTTCTTCTTAACAAAGAAAGGTTTGTTGGGTGTAACTACTGCTCGTGCCTGTTCGGATATGGTTTTACTCTTATTCATGCCCTCCTTGGTGTTTCAAAAAGTTGTGGCTTATCTCGACATCTCAGACATAAAAACAATAGGTGTTATCTGCTTTTGTGCCTTTATCATGTATGCGATAAATGCAGTTATTGCGTTACTAATCGTTAAATTCACTCCAATTCCGAAAAATCCAAAGGATAGATGGGTCGGTGGTGCAATGTTGGCAGGTATCATGCAGAATGTTTCGGACTTACCAATTGCTTATATTCAAGGTCTGTCAATTTTCTCACTTGATCAACAGAATAAAGGTACCGCATATGTCATTATTTGGTTAGCAATGTATATTGTTGGTCAGTTTAATTGTGGTTTGTTTCAATTGGTTGAATGGGACTTTAAATTTGCTGAAGAACATTCAGCTGATAATGATGAAGAAATGAATGATCATACCAATGATGACGATAATAATGACAATCACAGTAATGATATTGAGAATAATAATATTAGTAATAACAACATCAACAATAGTGTTAGTACCGAAAGCACCCCAATTGAGAAACTAAATGAAAAATTAAATAATAACAATCATAATAAGATTTTAAATAACAATGATTCTAGTCTCAGTACAACAACATCACACAATACTAATAATGAAGAAAATCTTGCAGCTCAACTATATACGACCGAAAGTCCAATATCACCAACTTCATCCATCTCATCAGGAGCTTCAACACCAATTGTTGAAAAACAACAATCTAGAAGATACAGTCAACACAGTCAACACAGTCAACGCAGTCAACACAGTCAACGATTAGATCCAACTCCCTTAACAATTATACCATCAAGATTATCACAACTAACAAGATCAACTACTCATACAAATGCAATCTCTCGTATACCAAGTGCAAGAAACAATTATGATGACTCTGATACAATATCTCTTAATCAAGAACTTATTAGAGAGTATTCAAGAGTCGAACCTTACAATCAGAGAGTTTCAAAGACAATGAAAATTGTCACTGAAACTAATTTAACAGGTAACGACGTCAAAAATTCAGGTGAATCGATACCTTTTATCAAAAAATATAAATTACATTATTTTGTCTTCTTTTTACAAAATTTTAAAAAGCCAAATTCTGTTGCTTTGGTGATTGCAATTATAATTGCCTTAATTCCATGGTTGAAAGCTTTATTTGTTAATACTGGCAAAGTTCAATTACCTAATGCTCCGGATAAGGAACCTGCATTATCTTTCATTTTAATGTATGCAGAATATTTAGGTTATCCATGTGTTCCAATGGGACTATTAATTATCGGTTCTTCCTTGGCCAGACTAGAAATTAAAGATTTACCAGATGGTTTTTGGAAATCGGCATTATGTCATACAGTTTTCAGACTAGGTATATTACCAATCATTGGTACAGCATTTATAACAAGGTTAAAGGACATTGGATGGCTAACTGATCCAATGGCTGTCTTTGTTTGTGTTTTGGAATTTGCATTACCTAGTGCAACTGTTCAATTATATTTAACTGCTGGTGCAATGAAACCTGGGGATACAACATGTGCCCCATTAAATTGTTTTGGTTTATATCTAATTTTACAATATATTACTTTGGTTGTTTCAATGCCAATCGTAGTTACATATTGTATAAAAAATACCATGGGTATGTAGAGTGTTTTTTATAGATCTTTTATATATATATATGTGTACATTTTAAGTTGCGAATTCGTTTCTGATATTAAACTAGATGAGAAAATGCGGAACATATGTTGCGACAACATTTCACGACAAACTGTTTGTTGTGATGATTGGTAGGTTTATTTTGCATTTTGCATTGTTAAAGCTCGGAAACAGATTAGTATGCTTTGATTGCTGTTGAAACAAGATCATTACATAGAAATGAGATTATACTGATCAAGTATGATGTAGTGCCATACGGAGCAAGCTAGTTATATTCTTATAACAATCATAAATTTGTCTATATAAGAAGAAAATACCTCCTTATTTTTTCCTTTAGTATTCATATGATCACATAACAAAATCAAAAAATTCTCATTTAATTCAACCGAATCGTTTGAATCTAGTTTAGAATATCATTTAACGTTTTTGCAAACTTAATACAAACACATGTGATACAGACCTTATAATTGAAGAGGAAAAAAATGCTACAATGAGGTAAAAATTTAATGTCTATCTAATATAGTGAAAAAATGGCTTATTCCAACATTGTAATTCCTAGTATATTTCTACTAAGAGCAAAGTCAAGTAAATATTAAAATCAAACAATTCTATTTACATATTAAATCAAAAACAAAGTTCAATCCTGTCGGAATTAGTAGATCTAAGCGAATCTACAAAAAAATGCACTTGGGATTAATAATAGTAACTACTTAACTTAAAATGAGATATAACCGATAATGTTTGTTCCGATTGACTGCATATATAATGGTACAGAAGTAATTCACTATCAAAAAAAAAAAAAAAATATATATATAACAACTATGTACACGAGAAATCAGCAATGAAAATTGAAACTTTAAACTACTACTATCAGTTAACTTATGGTATGAACCGAGCAGCGACAAGTCCAGTAGTTTTAATTTTATTCTTTATCTATCTATCATTTTCATGTGGAATGAATTGCATTTTAGATAAGAGGCTAAAATATGCAAACATGCCCAGCCAAAACGTTATTATAAAGAGAACAAAAACAGGTTGTATTTCCTGTCGACTATACAGAAAAAAATGTGATGAAATAAAACCACAGTGTTCATTATGTATTAAAAAAAATATTGATTGTATTTGGTCAACATCGTCACAAAGTTTAACACAATTTATAAAACAGAATGGAACACAACTTTTTGAAAAACAATTGAAGAATAGACCTAAAAGAGTACGTTCAGGGTGCACTCAATGTAAGAAAAATAAGAAGAAATGTAACGAAGTAAAACCTTCATGTGCAAGCTGTTTGAAAAAACAAATTACTTGTGAATGGAATGATGGTTTGACTGCCGACGCAACACCAACAACAGCAGCAGCAGTAGCAAAAACAACACTAAAACATTTAGACATAGCACCACTTATACCATCATTTTTAAATACATCAATGGATATCTCATCTATGTTTTTATTTAATACTTTTTTTAACTTAATTATCAAAACTTTAGCTCCAATGGCTTCTTTGAGCTTTATATCCGAAATGACATTTGAATCGTTGCAGACAAGTAACGAATTTCAAAAAGTTTTGGAATCATTATCTGCATCTTTTATTTATAATATAGATTTGTCCAAACGTGAATTAACTGATTCAATGCATGAAGATGCAATGTCGGCTGTTTTGTACACAAAATTAGACCAGGAAACAATTGAATGGAAACTCCATTCAATTATATTTTCAATTTTGAGATTTTTATATACAGACGTTGACAATGAGAAATTATCTTCACATTTGAAAATGGCGTTGAATTTAATACTACAATATAATTTAGATAAAGCAACTCAAAGATTTTTGGTATTAGTTGAAAGTTTTATTTATAATTTCTCTGTTTCAATAATTGTTGCATCTTATGATCTATTGAATTATATGGATCCATTTATTGTTTGTGATTTACTAAGGTCATATTTTCCTGATAAACTAACTGCATCTTCAAATCCTTTATTGGAAGAATCATTAGATATATTCATTTTAGTTGCAAAAGTTTCATCATTGTTTAGAAAACAAAATTCAACTACTGATTTAAAAGTTTGTTACAAATTAGTAGAGACTTCAAATAAATATTTAAGTTTGGAGCCAATGAATGTATTGGATTGTTCATCTGATAATCTTGGATTGTTCATATCTGTTCCAATCTATACTACACGATATGTTTCCATTTGTGCATGTAAATTACTTTTATATGATATGTTACCTGGAAATTATGGAAATGAAGTAAGCCAGATTATTTATAAAATTGTCTTGATTTTAGAGAATACAGATATTTGTTCGAACAATTTAGAAATTAATAGTTTATGGGGCCTTTTTATTTGTGGCTTGAAGTTTAACAAGGGATCACATCAAACCCTTTTGATTAACAATTTGAAAATGATTTGGAAGAAATCTCATAACATATTATTTTTGAAAAATATAGATAATTTACAAATTGCTTGGAAGAATGACCTAGGATTAGATTTTTTAAGACATAGAGATTACATGAAAAACGTTGCTCTAAATTAGTTTGATGGATTTATGAAATTTGTAAAATTGGAACCTTATATAATAATTAATATAACGTGATAGCTCTTTTGCAATAAATGAATGTTAAAAAAAAGGTAAAAATAAGATGAGTTAATAATCAAAAAAAGGGACTGAAGGATAATTTATATCAACACAAGTTTCTAGAAAAGAACTTGGTGCTCTGTGAAATCTCCAATGTAAGAAGCGCACAGGAAAAAAAAAACCTTTTATATCCATGGAAGGGGTAATTTGAGGTTGCAAGTCTTCTTAGGTGTAATCATGTTATAAAAGTTTATAGTCTATTTAGAATTTAATACCCTATTAATAATCATCGAACAAGCTAATAATTTTTCATCTTCAAGTTTAGGAGCAACAACTTGAATGTGTCCAATGCCACCATGATAGTTTTCTGGTTTATAATGTGCATAAATAGTTTCCAATTTTTTTGGATATTTTGCATTATCATCAACATCAAGTTTTGAATCAACTCTACCAAAAGGTATTATAATTGCAGGAAAATCTGCAAGATTCCACGCTGTAGTATAAGGTGCAATACCAAATTCGTCATGTGGTGGTGCACTACTTGGAGATCCAGGTGCAATTATCACATCATAATCTTTAAACACTTTAATCCAATTATGTACAAACATTTGAGATTTATCTTTAAGTTTAATTAGTTCATCTATATTTTTTGGACCCTGACCGTAAACACCTAGACCTGGTAACGTTAATGATTTGATTATTCTTTCGCCAGTTGAAGTTAATTTTTGAAAAGCAGTTGAATTTTGATCAAGTTGGAAAAGTTGCCAGGCTAATTCCCACGCCGTGTCATATGAAGGGAAGGTATCAATAAACTCAACCGAGTGGCCAGATTCCTTTAACAGTTTGGCTGCTTCATTAATAATTCTTTTTAAAGATGGATGGACTGGAAGTTTTGAATCTTCTAAAATAACACCAACTTTTAGTTTTGAATCCAATTTAATTAGTGGTTCAATGTAAGGCAATCTTAAAGAATCAGCATCATAGTTCCAAGGTTTTTGATTGTAAACATTCCTTGTGATAAAGTCAATATCTGATAGCTCATAAGCAAGCGGGCCAGAAACTGGAGGAATACCAACAAACACGTCTCTTGAACAATCTGCTTGATTGGCCATAGGATATCGACCACTTGTTGGACGATAACCATAAACACCGTTACATAGTGCAGGGATACGAATTGAGCCTGCAATGTCAGTACCAATACCAATTATAGAACCCCTCATTTTAATTAAAGCACCTTCACCACCAGAACTACCACCTGCAGTCCATGTCAAATTAGATGGATTTAAAGTTCTTCCAAAAATATTATTTTCTGAATCGCCTGTCATAAGAGTTTGTGGAATGTTGGTTTTCACATAAAAATTTGCACCTAGATCAAGTAAAAGTCTTACCATATCACTTTCGATTGTTTCGGGCTTGCCAATTTGTGAAACAAACCCTAAAGTCGATTCATAACCAGGAATTTTAAAACTGTCTTTCAAAGAAATTGGTAAACCATGCAAAGGACCATAAGGCTTTTTGTTTGTTTTTAAATAATCATCCAAAAATTTAGCTCTCTCAATACCATAATCAAACATTAATTCAGTACAGCAATTAGTTAATTGTGTTGCAATGGCAGCTCTATGAGAAAATGCTTTGATAACATCAACGGCAGAAAACACGGAATTTGATAACTTTTCGACGAGCTCTTCTGCACTATAATTTTCAGTAATATCAAACTCAGCCTTTGATAAATATTGCTTTGGGATATCCAAAACACAGACTGTTTTGGTTTCATCATATTGTGATTTAATCTCAACTGGAAGACGCCATTCTTTTGGAATCACAGCATCAACGGATTCCTTTTTGGCTTTTGCGATAACTTGCCAGTTTTTAGTACAAGTCATTTTGTTATCTTTTTGAATACTTCTTATTTTCTTGTTTGAAAAGATCGTTAACCAACAAGAATCGTTACAGTCTTTATAAAGCTACGTTTATTCGGCAGATGGTGACATCTCTATTAAGAGATATATCTGTTGAATACCGCAAGCGACATGTTGTCAATCTAGACCTTCCTAATCTGGTAATTAGTGATCTTATCATCTGAAAAGCGCTTACGCTTTTTTTTTTCTTGGATTAGATGAATCTATCACACACTTCAATATTATATTTTTGCGTCGCTTGCGCTACTCTTCAATTACATCTTTGTGCTGGCGCCTAATGGGAAAGAAATTCAGTAAGAAGTTTATGGATAAGACTATTTGAATAGCTTTCTTGTAATCGTTAATATCCAAATTAATTTTCGATACAGATACGAGACGTTGTTTTTGATTTGAACTATTTATACCTTCTATGTTCACCTTTTTATTGCCTTTGTGTTAATGTATGCTATCAGTATATCACTTTCTTACTATATTTTCAGTTAGGTTTTTCAACAAAAAGAGTTTTTAACAAAAAATGTTGTTTACAAGATCAAAAGATTTATTGAGTGATATAACTGTTCCGGGAACTACAGTTTTAGTTGGTATTGAAAATGAGGTTAGGGAATCAGGCTTAAATAGTGCAGGGGAAGTTATTCTTTTTCCACAACCTTCTGCTGATCCAAATGATCCTTTGAATTGGTCTTTATTGAGAAAAAATTCACACTTTGCTTTGTTGTTTTTCTTTTCACTTATTCTAGCTGCGGCATCAAATTATTTTGGTCCGATATATCAAGTTCTTAGTTCACTTTATGATGTTAGTTTAAATCAATTGAATGTCGGTAGTGCTTTAGTTTTTCTGTTTTTGGCATTAAGTTGTTTAGTTTGTCAACCAATTGCTGGTAAATTTGGTAGAAGACCAGTTTATTTATTTTCCACAGTTCTAGCTATTGTTGGTTCCATAATTTTTGTTACTGAACAATCATATGGTGGTTACATTGGCGCATGCATTGTTTATGGTATTGCAGCAGGTCCAATTGATTCTCTAATTGAAGTTTCTATCACAGATATATTTTTTTTACATCAGCATGGTAAATATATTGGTATCTATTCATTTACTCTTGGTTTAGGTTCAGCTTTTGGCCCATTTATTTCTGGTTATGCAGCTGAAAACCTTGGTTGGAGATGGCCTGGTTATCTTGTTTTGATTATTGGTGGTGGTCTTCTTATCTTTGAAATTTTCTTTCTTGAAGAATCAGCTTATAAGAGAAAGTTTGATCAGCCTGAAGTTGATCAAAAATTATTTAGTATTTTATCTAATAGCACACATTTAACTAATATTAAATCCAGGGAGCATGTACCAAATCAGAATGAAAAAAATAGTGTTATTGTCAACTCAAATATTTTTATTACTGAAAGTAATGATGAGTCAAATATCCCTAAAAAAACATATGTTGAAAAATTAAAACCTTTTATTCACACTGATGAAGAATTCTCAGTTTTTAGTATTCTAAGAGTTCTTAAAGTTTTAAGATATCCAGCTGTTGTTTGGGCAGCTTGTATTTACGGTATTCAAATTTGGTGGCTTTCCCTTATTACTGTGTCTGAAGCTGAATTTTTTATGGCTCCTCCATATAATTTTTCTGCAGATTCACTTGGTTTATTAAATCTTGCTATGGTTGTTGGTACTTTTTTTGGTGGTGGTTATGCTGCATGTTCTGATAAAGTTCAAATGTTTTTTACTAGAAAAAATAACGGGATTTTTGAACCTGAATTCCGTCTATTGATGCTTCCAATTCCAATTTTTTTAAATATTGTTGGTCTTTTTATGTATGGTCTTGGTCCATATTATGGAGTACATTGGATTGTTGGTGCTATTGGTATTGTTTTTATTTCAATAGCATTATGTAGTATCTCCTCATTATCAATCAATTACGTTTTAGAGTGTTATCCAAAGCAAGCTGCAGCAACTATATCCTCAGTTTTAGTTGTTAGGAACTTAATTGGTATGGTTTTTACATTTGTTTTCCAGTATTGGCTTGACAATGTTGGCACTGTCGGTACAACTATCATGTTAGCTGTTTTCTGTTTAATTTTCAACCTATCTTTTTTTATTATGTATGCAAGAGGTAAGAATTTTAGAAAATATACACAAGAATGGTATGAAAATTCTTAGTTTTTCTTTTTGATATTATCAATTATATTATTTTTTATTTTATTCAATATCAGTACAGCTATTTAATGTTTTATTATATCCTCTATTTAAACTTTTAAACTTTTACCGAATCCCCCACAAAGTACTTCCAAGTACACAAAGTTTGTTTAGAACTTCCAAAATTTACTATACAATGTTGTTAAAAGACCTTTAACCTTCATTTACTCTTTATTCACTCTTTATTCACTCTTTCAAAGGGCAAAATTTAACGAATTTCAGTTGAATCTTTTAGCTAAGCTTTGAACTTCAGCAGGAACAAATGAAAAGATAAAAATGGCCTATCTTTTTGTTTTTTATATAATTTCAATCAAATTTATTTTCAATACAATAATAAGATTAACTCTATCCATAAAAATAACAAATTCATCCACACATATGCTTTTTAAGTATAGCAATCCTCAAATTGCAAATAAAAGTGCAATTTGCTCTTTTGATTTTCACCGGCCAAGAATGCTTGGCCTGACTGTAGTGATCTAGTATACTTTGTCACGACATTTAACGTTAACCTAGAAAAATTAAGTATGTTATTTGTAATAAGTCACTCAACTCATTTTCCAAAGCTTGATTTAAATTATTATAAAGGCTAATAGAGTGTTATTAGACTTGGTCTGAAATTCTTTTAATCCCGACTTTATTTTCAATAAAGTTAATTCTGCGTGTTCTTTTGTGATACTTTGTGTACTTGCAATTTCTTTAGGATGCAAATTAATATTATAAATCACATTATCAATTTATTCATCATTTACTGATGGAAGGTTTGTTTCTTCCAAAATCACAAAGTTCAATGTACGTTCTTTTAAAAAATTCTATTTTTCAGTCGATTTAAAAATATGGATATTGAATTTATTAAGGTCAGATTCAAAGTTAGCGTGAACATTATCTAATATCATAACGTTATTTTCATTAAATTCAATATTTGAAGCAAATGGTTGGATTGCCTTTCCCTTTTTCTTATTTTTTCAATATTACAGATATAGGAACTATTTCAAAACTAGTAATGCTTAATTGATATAATAGCTCTTAATTTTTTAAAACTTTTCGTGATTTATGAAAGCATTATCCATCAACTTGTACCATTGCTTTTTCAACGGTGATTTTAGTTTTTATGAAGTTATTTGAGTGACCAGTTTGTCTACAATTCAAATTCAAAAGACTTTATTGTTAGATGAAATATTTAAAGATGAAAAACGTGAAAAGTAAAAAGAAAGATTGAGTTTTTATGTTATCAATTCAGATGATTCAAGCATTAGAATACCAGTTTTTGTTGCGCCATATGTTACTAATTCTCATGAAACAGGTATGAAACTTCCTGTTCATGACATAAAAGACCACCAATTTTAGTAAAAGAATAGGGGCCCAAACTTCACAGTTATTTGTACTGTTGATTCAGCTAGTTTGGAAAACACAATTGAAAATAAGCCAAATATTTTCGATGGTATAAAATGAATATGAACTCCAAGTTTCTAAAAGTTTCAAGGAACAATTGAAATTAATTAAAGTTTCAGATTTAAACCTTAGAATTTGATATTGTTTGGTTTGACGACGATATTATTAGACTGCACCTATTCCAACTATTCATTAAAATCTATGTGAGATTGTTTCATTTACCAATGAAGATTTTCTTGTTCAACTACACCCATCTTGATAAGCTTTTGAGTAAATGTACATCATCATTAGCTCAAATTGCAAAATTTGTTAATTGTAAGTGTCCGAAATGCCATAAACCTGTGAAGAGGGATACCGATACGATAACTACATTTATGAATTTATCACCTTATATATCTAAGTTTTCCGATAGCTACTATGATAAACAGATTTTTGATGAAAAAGCCACAACTGGATATCTGACAATTAATCAATATATTGCTAGTGTTGAAACTGCGGTTTTACATTGAGTATATTCAAGATTTTAATGTAAATTTATGAATGACATTGGATGTTATTGGGATGGAACAGACGGTCTGTCATTTAAACAAGCAGTTGCGCAGGTTTTGGTTTATAGTAGATCGTTTGTTGATTCAAATAATTGTAAACTTTTAAAGTCTAATAAATATACACTTATATCGATTGTTGATGTAATTATTAAGAAATCAGATAAAATTGCTAGTACTCCAAACAAAAATGACAAAATGGACATACAGTGGTGTATATCCACCAGAATATACCACTAATAATAAACTAGATGTCAATAGGGCCTTTTATTTCAAGACCAGATTCAGCACTTGATACATGTAAAAGATATGTGTAGAGCGATAATTTGCCGTAATAAACAAACTATCTTTTCTCTGTTATCCGCATCTTTACAAATCATCTATACGAACTTACCGTAAGGGCGATGATCACTTTTTAATCTGTATATTGGATTTCTTATATTATTACTCGATACGACTTCTTAGTTAATCATTCAACCAATCAATTGGATATTTGGAATAGTTGATTAAATCTCCAATTTGTTTTTCTCAATCGTATCATAATTCAACTTGTGTTCTAAAATCATTGATGGCACATCACCCCAAAACATTAAAATCAAATACAAGTTTTTTCTACTTTTAATTCCAATTCATTTCAATTTACAAGTTGAAGGGAATTAACTTATTTCGATTAAATTCTTCCCATAGGGGGAATTATAGTACAAAATACAGATATATATCATTAAAACATCATTTTAAAAATTTTTTAAAAGGTAAGAACTCAAAAGACAAGGTCTTCTTTTTTTTACTAAATAAACAAGCTCAAGAGAAACATTATAATAGAATACTAAATAAATATAATATGAATCAATCAAGTGGAGATCCTAATAGTAATGCGCAAGAAAATGGGGTTTCATTCTATATAATGAATAAAATCATGGGGGCTTATAAAGCTACAAAAGAATCACCATATGTTAAATCACTTTATCAACCTGAAGATGTAGATTCATCAAACGTGAATAAATTACCTGATTTTACATCAATTACAATATACCCAAGCTATAGCAAATTCGAAAATGGTGAATATTTTACAAGGGTTAAAGGTATAGTCACTTCGTCATCTCCATTTTTATCAAGAAAGAATAGATTTTTATTGAGTATGGCACGACGAATTATCAAAACTAATGATACTACTGATTCAATTGATTCAAAACAATTTGAACATGATATTCAAAATGCAATTACGAATCAAGAAACTGTAGATAACAATGAATTGGATGATAATACTAATGATAATCAATCAACTTATAGTTCAAGTTCAAGCGCAAATTTAAGTGTTAATATTGATGATACTATTAAATTAAGAATGAAAGGTATATTTGCTAAATGTATTGCAAATACACCATTAAATATAACCATTGGCTCAGATGAGCCAGTTGAGCAATTAGTGGGTGCCAATTTAACAACTGATTCATTTGGCATTTTCCAAATTTCAATTGTGACTTCTTATAAGCCAAGTTATGTTGCAATATCTTCAATTTTAGACTCTTCAATTTTACAAACTTGTCCCATTCAACTTATTGGTTCCCATGGTGTAAGTGTGATTACTGATATTGATGATACAATTCGTTTAACTGGAGTTTTAGGTGAAAAAAGAGAATTATTTAGAAATATTTTTTCAAAACCTTATGAATCTTGTGAAATTAAAGGCGTTGCGAAATGGTTTAACGAGTTACATGATTCTTATAACTGTCCAATTCATTACGTTTCTAATTCACCCTGGCAAGTGTATAACATTTGTTATGGATTTATGAAATATTTACAAATTCCAATAACCTCGATTCATTTAAGACAATATAGTGGTAATTTGGTTAATTCATTTACTCAACCAAGTGCTGAACGTAAAAGACCATCATTGATAGCATTATTCAAAGAATTCCCAAATCGAAAGTTTATTTTAGTTGGTGATACAGGAGAACAAGATTTAGAGGCATATTTATCATTGATACCTGAATTTAAATCGCAAATACTAGCGATTTATTTGAGAATAGTTCCCAACTCTTTTAGCTCATTTAATAATGATTATATGGCATTAACTGAAATCAGGAACATAATCAGTCAGAATAAAGCTGCTAATTCAGCTGAAATGAATGAATTTTTGAAAAATCCAACAGGTGTAGATTCTGATGATTCAGACATAGACTCAATATCTAATTATATTGAACCTGTCGTAAAAACTAGGCGCCAGTCAAGCTTAGATGTGGCCAGGAGTACAGTTAAAAAGTTAGCTCCAATTGTACCAATGAAACCTAAGAGTTTGAGGGGTCACAAGGTTATAAAACCACTACCAAAAAATGGAACAACTGAAGTTGGTTCATTTAAAACTTTAGCGAGAGATCCACTACCACCACCCCCTTCTCCCCATCCTCCTCCTCCACCACCCAGACCGTTATCTGAGCGTAAACACAATACTAATGGTGTTTATATGGACTCCAATGGTAATATGACAATTGATGATAGTAATGTTGAAGTTGTTGATAAAAGATTAAGTTTGTGGAGAATACGAGCATATAGAATTGCAAATGAAATTCCAGATAGTATCAAGTTTGAGTTTTGGGATGATTCGAAAAAAGTTTATGATGATAGTATTAAATTAGTGGATAAAGAACTAAAGTAAGTTCAAGCATTATTTTTTCATTTTTCCTATTTTGTAACGTTTATTCTTTCATGTATATATATATCTAGAATTTACAATCATTAAAAAAGATTTTACTGATATATAGAAATAAAGATACACAAAGTCTATTATATGATTTTGAGATTAAAGAATCCACACTCTTAAAAAATTATTATTAAATTATACCATGTTTGCTTCAGCAAAAGCATTTGAACCATCACCATAATCTTTAACGGTTGGTTCATTTCCATCTTCAATTTCATCAATCTCTTTCTTAAACTGGGACATATCAATTTCTGTACCATTATCACCATTTAATTCTTCTTCTCTTAAGAATTTATCTTCAAATCTCTTCAACACGATTTCTCTACCTGTTAGTTGATGCTTTTCCTTTGAAGTTTTATTTAATCTTTGTAACTTATGTTCTTTCTTCCATTTTGCAAAGGTTTCTGGTGTAATTGGTGTTAAATTATTCTTTGGTAGCTTATCTCTTTCAGTTTCGATGAATTCTTCAAGCGTTATCTTTGGTTGATTTTCAAGTGCTGTCTTTTCTAATCTACGTTGTTCCTTTGTCTTTAAAACAAAACCTTGTGGTAATGAATGTCTATATTTACATTCAGTTTTAGTCTTCGTATCAGTGTTTGGACATACCCAAAACCAACCATACTTACCATCTTCGACAGCTTGAATGAAATATTTACAAACTTTTTCAGTTGTAGTCTTTGGATTACCATGTTTTGATAGAATGACTTTACGAAGTTTTTCTTCATCCCAATCATCCATTGTATCATTTTCCTTTTCACTTTTAGCATCATCTTTATCATCAGTATATAAATCTTTCTTAACTGCTTTTCTTGCAATATTCAAATCATGACTGAATTTACAGTTTTTACCTCTTGTACAAGATCCAAGTTTGAAAAACTCACATAAGATACTCTTTGGATCTACACCGAATGGAATTTTTTGAACTGGAACTGAACCTTGAAGTAATTTCAATGCTTCCTTCTTAGCTTCTTCTGCTGCCTTCTTTTCGGCAGCGCGGCGTTTTGCTAATTCCTGTTGTTTCTTTAGATCAGGCGGAATACCTGCCTTAGTTTGTGTGATATATTCTTGAACTTTCTTAGACTTATTCTTATTTTTCAAACCAAAAGTTTTGTCCTCTGCATTTCTAGCCTTGGATTTTTGTTTGGCCTTTTTCTCGGCGTCCTTTTGTTGGTTCTTTGTATTTTTCTTTGGAGGCATTGTTGTTCTTGCAAACTTTTTTTAAGGTTAAAGTGAAAGACTTCACCCGTAGAAGCTTCCAAAAGTGACGAATATGAAAATTTTTGAAGTGAAAAATAATTTGGAAACATCTGTGCACTGCGTCCTTTCCCACCAAATCCTTACAAGAAATCTTATGCCAATGCTCAGAACTAATTCACATTTCACGTTTTTTTTTGATAATCAAATAATCATTCCAGCTTCACTAACAAGGCAATTATTATTCTGCAAACTTACAATTGCACTTTTACAATGTTGACTATTAACACTAGTCTTAAACCTCAAAGACAAATAGCCAGCATCAGTGGAACCCGTTCCTTGCATTATCAAATTAGACCAAAAATTGTATACACCAAAATGCGTAGAGAATTAAACATTGCATTAGTATCTGGTTTAATATTAGGTACTTCATATTATGCAATAATGAATAATGGTATTCATTTAGATTCATCTAATGGCAATAAAAATTCTAACAACGTTGGTTCCGGTAATCATCAGTATTTTTCAACAACTACTCATACAACAAATTCGTTAGGTAATGGTGGTACTAATAAATATGGTATACCTGTGTTTACTGATGATCAAGTTAATAAAATATTAAGAAAATATGAAGAAAGTTATATAGTTAATAGAGGAAAAGGTGTTCATAGGTATGATATTTGTCAATTACCAAGTAATAATCCAATTGAAGATGATAGATCCGAAAAACTTGTTCAAATCCCAATTCAAGATATTTTCAATAATAATGAAAGAGTTGAAACAGATTGGCATTTTTGGACTGTTTTTGATGGGCATGCCGGTTGGAATACTTCTGCCTATTTAAGAGATAGATTGATTGATTCTGTTATTGTTGAATTAAATAATGTTTATAAGCTTACTGAAAAGAACCTACGTTTAGTTCCGTCAAATGAAATTATTGATAAAGCAATTAAGCAAGCTTTCATAAAATTGGATGATGAAATTGTTAATAAAAATGTTCAAAAATTGCTAGATTCGCCGAATAAAAATAAGGCAGCTGAACTATTAATGCCTGCATTATCAGGTTCATGTGCCCTAATGACATTTTATGATACTTTCAGTAAGAATCTAAAAGTTGCAGTTACTGGGGATTCACGTGCATTACTGGGTAGTTTCAATGAAGAAAGCAATCAGTGGACTGTTGAAGCTTTATCAGTAGACCAAACAGGTTCTAATCCAACAGAAGTTGCAAAATTGTTGAGTGAGCATCCAAATGAACCAAATGTTGTACGTAACGGTAGAATTTTAGGTTCTTTAGAACCTTCAAGAGCTTTTGGTGATGCACGTTATAAATGGGCAAAGGACATGCAAGCAAAAGTTTATAATCAATTTTTTGGACGTCAGTCACCGGCAAATTTAAAAACTCCACCATATGTTACAGCTGAACCAATTATTACAACTCATGAAGTCAATCCATCTAAGAACGATTTTATGGTTATGGCATCAGATGGACTTTATGAAATGCTTTCAAATGAAGAGATAGTTGGATTGGTTGTTAAATGGATGGAGAAAAAGAAAATGATTAAACTAAATAGAAGTTTATTTAGTTCAGTTTGGACAAGTTCAAAGGATAAGCAATTACCAGAAGTCGTTGACATCTCAGATAATTCTGGTAAACCAAAACAAAGATATAGAAGATCAGAACATATGAGTGGATATTTACTTGAAGATGAAAATGTTTCAACTCACTTAATTCGTAATGCTTTGAGTAATGGTGGTCACAAGGATGATGTTAATTTATTGGTTAGTATTCCAAATCCGTTGAGCAGAAGATATAGAGATGATTTAACTGTCACTGTTGTTTTCTTTGATGATAATGAAAAACTCACTGAAAATGTCGATGGACTACTGGAAATAAATAAACCTGCAACTTATGGTGGATTAGACGAAGCCGTCAAACCAAAACTATAAGCACAGACCTTTTTATTTTTCTTTTGATATATTACATCATTTTTCCCATTTCTTCTATCTCATTCACTTTTATAGTATTGTATATTGATAATGCTTTTTTTTACGAATTTAATATAATATTTAAGAAATATTTAAAGCCTATACCGATAATATGAACAAAAAAATGTAATAAAATCAAGAGAGAAAAAAAGAGAATAACAATAAAAGAGAATTGAGTAAAAAAGTACAACATACTTTAAAAGAATTGTTTTTGAGCATGTTATTTATGGCATTTGTACTTTAACAAGAACAACCATTATCAGCCATATTATTTTGGGCTGGGGCATTTAAATCAATTCTATTATTTTGAGTTGCTGGTTGAACTTCTTCAGGTTTAGCATTCTCCATCTTTGTCAATAATTGTTCAGCAATATACACAAAAACTTCATTAACATTATAAGAAGTCTTAGCAGAGGTTTCAAAAAATATTGCACCTTCTTCTTCGGCTAATAATTTACCTTCTTGAATTGAAACTTTCCTTGCTCCTTCTATTTCTTCTCCGGTTTCCTCATCTAAAATTAAATCAAATTTATTACCGACTAATGCAACAGTTATATTTTTAGTGGATTGTTCCTTCAATTCTTTCATCCAATGTCTTGCTTTTAAGAAACTTGAAGGTTTAGTGATATCATAAACAACCAAGGCAGCTTGTGCATTTCTATAATATAGATGTGCTAGATTGGCAAAACGTTCTTGACCTGCTGTATCCCATATTTCAAACTTAATGGTTTTATCATCAATCGTACATCTCTGAGTTAAAAAGGCTGCACCAATGGTTGGTTCCTTATTTTCTTGGAAATCGTTAGAAACAAATCTCAAAACAAGAGAAGATTTACCAACTGCAGCTTCTCCTAAAAGAACAAGCTTGACAGATATCTGTGTGGATGCGGACATGTTGCGTGTATGTGATGTCTTTGCAACCCTTATCTAAGATGGCAATGTCTGTCACCAGAGAAATACACAAAAATTAAAAATTGAAGATTCATGTTCAAATTGGGAACGATCATTTCAAAAAGCCGCTTTACGTAATCATTGGCGAAAAGACATGAATCTAGGTTTCCTCCTGAGGCACATTGACCTGTCCTAAAGAGGAAATACTGGTCTTTGAGACAATAACTCATACAAGCGTTAATTGAATGTGGGAATACATGATCGTGAAGTTTTATTTTGAATATGTTTTAGGCTGGTTTGAGATTAGTGTTTTTTGGTAGAGCAGTTACTATGTCTAAATATCCAGTATTAGTATACCAACAGCAATTTGCTGTACCATTTTCATTTGAACAAAGGACATACCAGGTTTTAGAGCTTCCCAATAGAATTAGGGGTTTAGTTATAACGGATCCTGCTGAAGATTTAGCGTCATGTTGTTTATCAGTTGCTGCTGGACATCATTCTAATCCAGATAATATACCAGGTTTAGCTCATCTATGTGAACATATGATCTCTTTGAGTTCAAAAGATCATCCCCAAATTGATGGTTATAGAAACGCGGTTAAACATTTAGGTGGTTTGTGTAATGCACTGACTACTAATGAATATACGAGTTTTTATTTCAGTATTCCACTTACTTCGAATTCAAACACAAAAGAATCGGATTTTGAGAGTATTCTAGATGTTTTTACTTCTAATTTTGATCAACCGAATTTTGAAGCAAGTTATTCTAATCGAGAAATTTTTTCAGTTGACAATGAACATGCAATTAACAAGGCAAAAAAACACAGATTGGCATTTCAAGGTTATAAAATCTTAGCAAACAATGAACATCAGTTTTCAAGATTTTCAACTGGTAATTTCGAATCATTAACTGAAAGTTCAAAAAAGTATAACATTTGTTCAGAATTAATTGAGTTTTATGGAAAGGAGTATACACCCGACAAAATGGCATTTGTTTTGCGTGGGCCTCAATCATTGAATTATTTGCAAAGATTAGCAATAAATAAATTTGGTAAGATTCGTAGTTCACAATCCTTAAAAAGTTCACTACCTCAAATTAGGCCACAAACTACAACAGATGATTTAGATTTTGATACGCTTAATTTATCTTGGTTCTCAAAATATACCAATGATGCATTTCCAAAGGAAAATTTACAAAGAGCTGTTCTAATCAATAAATATTTTGATCCTTTATTACGTTTTGCCTTTCCTGTTTGTTTCAAGAATATGAATTTCAAATCGAGAACACAATTTAATATTTTTACTAGTTATTGGTGTGAACTATTTGGTTCTGAATCCAGTCAAACGATTGCATCTGTTTTGTTTGCAAAAGATTTAATTTCAAATTTAACGACCAAAACATCAACTATCACTTACGATACAATTTTATTAGAAATTGAAACTTTTCCAACTGAATTAGGACTAAGTAACATTACAACAATGATTGATGTTATCCTAAATTATGTTTCTCTTTTTAATGCGTCAAATGAGTCTAAGTTTATGAAGCATTTATCAAAATCCATGTCTCAATTTAATGGTATCCAAATTTATAATTTTTTATATGCAGACACTGAATCGCAATCTATTTTAGAAGCTCAAAAGTTAAGTGTTTTATTACTTTCAAACATCAAATCGTATGGGCAGTTTTTTGTTAAAGGTTTATCTTTATATGACCAAACAACTGAAAATTTCAAAGGTTCATATAGTGAAAATAAAGAGGCAAAGGAATGGTGGCTAAATGAAGCAATTTATTATTGTCAATTCATAAAGAAGTTTATTAATTTAGAGAATTTAGTTATTAGTTTAGTTGGTGATTTGTCCAAGATAAATACAGATTGGTTGGTTAATTTATCTAAAAGTTATACAAAGCAACAAGATTTTGGTTTTGAGTATAAAATCGGTAAAATAAATACAGCTATTTTTAATCTGCACAATTTTAAAGAATACGATCTCAAATTATCTCCACCAAATATGTTTTGTGACAGTATTGTTAACAGTCAAACCAAATTATTACATCTTTGTGAGAAAACAGTTGAAAACTCACAAAATGTATCATTGGGTTATTCAGTTAAAAATATTTCAACAAATGATGTTCCAAAATTATTTCATCATGATAAAGGTTGTCAATTATGGATCAAAACAGAAGTTGATAATATTTTTAAAAATAAAATCATGTTAACATTGGAATTAATAAATACAAAGCTTAAATCAAGCCCAAGAAATGTTAGTGTTTTGGAAATATTGGTTCAATTGGTTAGATTTAGAGTTAATGCATATTTATATCCTGCTTTAACATTAAATTATGTTTACGATTTATTTCCATCGTTTAAGGGTGATAATGGTATATTATTGCATGTTTCTGGCCCACGGGAAAATTTTTTGAAAGTCTTGATGATTTTAGTATACGAACTAAAGTTGATCACTGAAAATTTTGCAGACTCTGTTTCAGTTAAAGAATTTGAAACAGCCAAAAAAGCAATTTTGTTGAAGTATGAAGTTGGTAGTAATTTATCATCACTTGAAGCGTCTTCTTTAGGCTTGCTTGCGGCTTTGGAAGAAGATACTTGGTTATTAACGGAGAGGTTAGATGCATGCCGAAGTATAAGCAGAAAAAATGTTTTATGTTTACTACCAGAATTGTTTACAAGTTGTTATCTATCAATATTCTTACAGGGTGATATTAATAGTTCTTCATTAAAGAATGATATTTTACCAATTGTTGCAAACCTTGTCACCAAATTTGAGGGTGAAGACCACGAATTCCCATCAACGGTTTATTTACCGGCCGAATCAAACTATATTGTGCATTCAACAACAAATGATACAACCAATGGTATTGAATATTTTATTCAAACCTGTAAAAGAGATGATATTTCAAATAAATCAATTACTAAATTTATCAGTTTTTTAATGGGAATTGGTTTAGGAACTAAAATCAGGACTGAATATCAATTGGGTTACATTGTTTTGGTTGGTTTAAGAACGCTAAGAAAGTCGCAAGGTATTCATATTTCAATAGTTAGTGGTGGTTATACAGCTAGTGAATTGGAATTAAAATTGGAATGTTTAATTGTTGAATGGTATGAACAAAGCACTAAAAAAATGAAACAATCCCAACTCAGTGAATTAATAGATAAATTTATTGCAATGGAAACTGCAAATGGACAATTAGAAACTATAAACGGTAATTCTAGTATTTTATTTGGTGCAATGGGTAATTCATTTGCAAGTAAAAAGCTCATAAAGCAACATAATAATTATTGGGAACAAATTGATAACAAAACGTTTTCATTTTCTAATAATTTGCAAGGTGAAGATTTAATTGATTTTAATTTAATTAAAAAAATTAGTGTTGAACAAGTCAATAGTTTTATTGAGTTAAAAATTTTGCCAACATCAAATAAAAGAAGTAAATTTTCAATTCAAATAGATTCAAATTGTCCTAAAAAAGAGCTTAAAAAAAATAACAAAAGTATTCAATTATTATTGTTATTATCATCATGTGGGTTACCTATTAGACCAGATCATTTAGAAGATATTATATCCAAAACAGGAGATTCACAGATTGTTTTATGTAAAAATTTATACAAATACTACAGAGAAAAGGGTAAATCAATTACATTAATTGCAGCAGTTATGGCCAAAGTTTCATCATCATATATATTCTCTAACTCTCGTACCGCAGTCGAAGTTGTAAATGCAGTTCCAGAAGTTAATATTAATATACATAAATTAAAAGAATGGCAACAAAAGATGGGATATATTAAGGACAAAATTTCAATGAAGGAAAAATTAGATTCTTTGCAACAGTAAAACCTTTTCTAGCTTTTTTTCTTTAAAAACCTTATAATCGTAGACTTTATAATCCTAATTTTTGTAAACTTTTCTTTTCTTACAAACCCAGTATTCGCATTTATAATTCCAGTTACCCATTGATCTTGAATCATTGCCATAATTTGAATCGATACCTGATTCATGTTCAACAAATTCAAATCCGATATCACTTATTAAATTCAATAAATCATCTCTAGTTAACTCCAAACCTTTCATGGGTGTGGATATATTTTCGTAATCACCATTTTCATTCTTCATTTTCACTTCATAGTTTGAATCATTGTTTTCAAAATGCCATAGAAGAGGACCGAAATTAATCCAGTATCCATCTTCATGTAAACAATACTTAATAGTTTCCAAATAATCAATTATATTTGTTGCTGTATCTATAAAGTAGCATGTTGACACAAGATGAAATCTACCTTCATTTTCAGCTCTAAAATTATTAGCCATTGGATCATTAGTGTAAAGTTCTGACATCATAGGCAAATCTGGTGGTCCATATAAATCAACGAAACCTCCAGCAACCATTGACATTAGGTCTTGCACTGGAATTGATGGATATTCTATATTGATTAAAGATATGTCACCGGGATTATAATCAGGAAAATATACTTGTCTATTTTGGTAGTTTCTTTTCACAATGTTAGAACTTTTATGAATAAATGGACATAAAACATAATTATTAGCACAAAAGGTATTATTTAATAGAAAATTAGAATTTATCAACATGTGATAAGACAATTCATTTCCTTCGGTTCTAAAGCCCCGTTTAACAAATTCAACAACCAGTCGTCCTAATCCAGCACCTGGAACTAAAACATTGACATGTTGACGATCGATCACATTAGGGAAAAACATTTCAGCAGCTTTTAATATCCTACCAAATGAAATATCACGTTCAACTTCACCTTCCGATGACCATTCACGTAAATACTGCACCATTACAGCACGTATTTTATCAAAATCTGTATCTGACGGATCGGCCCATGTTTGGGGATCTTGTGCAGACCAACTTTCAGACATTAAAGCTGCAACATTGTTAAAAAAAGATGCATTTATATTAATTGAATGGACCAACTGATTCAAATATTCAGGATACCATTTCAGTAAACCTTTCTCACTATCCGGAAGGGTTTCAAATTTGACCCTTTTAGATTCAACAATACTCTTATGTGCCCACTGTGCATAATATTTATGTGATGAAAGCACGCTAGTTAAAACTTTATACTCTTCTGGGTCTAAACTCATTTTCAACCAGTACTTACTAATCTCTTTTATTTCTGTAAATTATTTATCAAAAGAATGAAAACTTCATTTGAAAAGGAACGCGGTGCTTCTCTTATTCGGGCATTTTAGCGATAAGTTGTATTGGATATACTGGTACTTAGCTACAACGTTAAATAGACATATTCGACTTGATTGATGATACATAAAATGACTTAACTACTTGAATATAGACACGGAAATTGGTGCAAATATGTAAAAAAAATCATAAACCTTCATCAGAAACCGTACCCCATCTATACAAGTTCCAACCTAAAGAACCAGAACCGTTTTCATATAAGAGCTTACATTCATCACCTCTTGAAGCACCAGCAGCGACAATTGCAGGTAATAGATGTTCATTTGTTGGATGTGCCTGTCTATAATAACCAGCCCATTCAGGGTTATTTGGAAGCTGCTTCAATTGTTGTAAGACTTCATCTTTAATTGGGTTTGTCAGAATACTTGATAAAATTCTATTAAATGGCTCAACATATTCTAACGGTTTATTACCATTGGCCATTGCACGGCCCAAATCTCTTAAGTTGTGAACTGACATACCCGAAAATAGAATTGCACCATTTAAGTCTCTATATTTACTTAGTACTTCGCCTAATTTATAGTGAATTTCAATATCATCAGTACCGGCTAATGAAACTTGGATGACTGGAATATCAACATCTAATTTACCAGAGTCTTGAACATCAACGTCACCTAATGCAACTTTCATTGGAACAAAAGCCCCATGATCGATACCTCTCTGTTGAGTCTTAGCTTGGAACCAATCTGATTCTTTTAAAGTTTTGACAATATCATTTGCAATAAAAACATTTGGCACTGTGTGGAATTGGTTTTCGTAAAATTTGCTTGGGAATCCATAGAAATCATAAATCAACGCATTCTCTTCAGGCCTAATTTTCTTTGAAATAGTATTTTGGGTATACCAAGCTTCACCTTCGCCTGCAATTGAAACTTCAATTTCATCAGGTTTGTGAGTTTGCCAATGTGCAGAGATAACAATGATGAAATCGGGCTTAACTTTGTCCAAAATATATCTACCAACTTTTTGAGTTGTGTTCCATGCACCTAAGTCACTGCCCATTTTATCATGTTTATCAGCAAATGTTGGACCACCATGTGAAAAGAAGAAAATAGGTAATGGTTTGTCAGATTTCTTGAAAATGAAATGTTCGGTTTCTGGCATTGTTAATTGTTTCAGTTGTTCTACTGATTTGTTAATTGTAGGTTTTGCGACTGTGTTGTACAATTTGTAAAAATATGACATAAAAACAGTAATAATAATTAAAAATACTGTTAAAATGTTCATGTAAATGACTTTTGGTTTTTAGTGGGTTGATCTATTATGATAGCGTTAGCATGATTAATATTAACGTTGTAATGCACGAGGAAATCGATGTGCTTATATTCAATTCATGTTATTATGAAAATAATATTCATTTTTGACGCTGACTAAGAGCGATTACAAATCCATGTCACACAGATATGTACGTAAGCATATTCAAGATTTCTTTTAGATAAATAATACAACAGCTTGATGACTTAGATTTATTAATTCACGCTAACATTATTTTAATAATTTGAAGTATATCCGTTGTAAAGGACTTCAAAAATTCACTTTCTTTGTAATCATTGAATGATATTACTAAGGAAAACAGAGAGCACTCTTCATAATTAAACTGATATACCTTACAAAATTTTTGTGAATGAGATAGTATATAAACACGTAAAACTAATACCATTAATTCAATGTGAACATATACACAGAACTCATTATAAAATTATATCATACGATTTCTCAATTCTGTTTGTAATTCTTGATTTTGTTTGATTAAAACTTCCATTTTAGAAGATAAAGCATTAATATGTTCAATAATTTCATAGCTTTCAAGACTAACACCTTGGTTACTTGCCTCCTGAATCGGTGGGACCAATTGAGTTAGCTTTTTATTCCATGCAGGGAAGTTAATCGCAAATTCTGGTTCAAGATTTTCTGCATTCATTTGTCTATCAATTGATTGGGAAACTCTTCTTCTGTTTACATCGTCATCGACATCATCATCGTAACCATCGGTTAATAACCATTCTCTGTTTTCTTCATTGGCATCATCCGGTAAGTTAAATTTTCTATTATAATTGATTCTCTTTGCAATTCTTGATTCATAATTTGCAATAATAATTAGAACAGGAATATTTAAGAAAATCAAAATTCTATTGCAGATGCTATTATAGAGATGACTGTTCATCCACCAAGAAAATGGTATATCAAGTAAAAAGATTTCAATTAGATTAAATGGTGGGGTAAAAATCTTAGAATCTGGTGCCCTAATATACTTCAAAACTCTAGTTGCATATTGGTGTAAATACTCATCATCTGCATTTTCAATAACATCGGCATAAGCTTGTGAGAACAATGCAATCAAGATATTCAATAGAATAACTGCAACCAAGAAATTGTAAATGTAATACAGAATACTACCATATGGATATGCAAATCTTTCAATTGTGCTAAAATCGGGACCACTTAAAACGGTTTTCAACATATTTGTGATGATTAAATAAGTTAGATCTCTTCTACCGTCTGCTTGATCTAATCCGATAAATGCTTGCAAGAAACCAATAATAACCACAGACAACAAAAAGAAAAAAATAACTGCCTCCTTCATCATCTTATTAATGATAACTATGATAACACCGAAGAATGGATATAGATCACAGAATAAGAACATTCTAATCCATACAAAGGGTGCAGCAACTGCAATGAATCTTTGAGATGTGAGATTATACAACTCTGCATGCTCTGGAATTTTTGAGGAAATTGCTGCAAATCTAAAACCAAAACTAATATATAGAATCAGGTAAAGTATATCATTAAATGCACTGCCAAATTGAACATAACTTGAACCCAAGTGATAAAATCTTGCAAACTCATCTAATGAAAAACCAACTGTGAACAAAAGCAAAATAATTTCAAAAACGTTGAAGGATTCAGGAACAATATCAATGTTTGCATCAAGTGTGTAAAAAATCAAGAATAAAACTGCAAAGGAAATTTCCAGTGCATTTTGATATAACGGAGTTTGAATTCTATCCGGACTAAAATGTGCCCAGAAATTAGTATCTGATTTCTTGTTATATAAAACGTACTCAGATGGATCATTTTTTGATTGAATAATCCAACCCTCCCATAACCATTTGATACATCGTTGATAACCAGATGAGGAAATAATTAATGAATGGGTATCAACTGCCAATTCTAATGCATTTTCAGGATCTGAATCTTCGTCGTTAAGATTAATTGAGTATCTATGACATAACATTGAAAGAAAAAGATATTTGTCATCTTGTTCCCTTTCAATTAAGGTAGATGCTAGAACTTGAGCAACTAAAGCACGGGATGCGTATAAGTCATTGTTAGTTAACTCGGCTTCGGCTAATGTGTCATACCAGCCTGAGACTTTCAATAAACAAAATACCAAACAGGCTTGATATCTTCTACCCGAAGATGCTGCATCAATACCACTACCCCCAGCAGCTCCATAAACTGCAGTCAACGTAGCTTCTTTTGGAATGTTTAAATCAAATGATTTAATTTTTGCTGCTTCCAGTGGTAATGGCACAACAGTATCAATTAACTTTTTTAAATTGATTGCAACCCTAAGTGCTTGTCTAGGAGAGACCGGCTGATAATCATTTGATTCTTCATCGGCGTACACTGGTAAAACAGGCATGGCTGGTCACTATACTTTTAGTAATTAAACAAAGAAACACAACGTTCCTTTAAATTGACTTTCAATTGATAATTTTCAGTACCTTTGTTCTTTGTGTTTTTTCTTGTGGTGCAGCCACACGGTGAAAACTGAAAACGCGTTTTACCTGTTGTAAAAAATCCAAAATCCAAAATCCAAAATTCAGACTTTTATTTTTATATCTGCACATATCTTTAAACGTTGGACATGTTCATTTTCCTGACTTGTCGCAAACAGATAGAAAATGAGAACTTCAGAACTGTCACAATTGCCAAAAAATTTGCAATCAAAAATATTAGATGTTGTCAAGAAGTTTCCTGAAAGCGAATCAGTGTTCAAATCATTAATTCAGCATTATGAGAAAGACCACGATGATAAAAAGAGAAAGAAAATAGATGATGTGACATCAACCATAGATGAACAAACAGTAAGTACGCTTGAAGGTTCCAATATAATGCTACAATTACCAGAGCTCTCCATTCAATCACCGTTTAGAAAAAAATTGAATTTGATCTTTGGGGCATTCAAAGGTGAAAAAAAAGCGTATTTAGCATTAACTAAAGACAAAATTGCTAAACCAGAATTAATAATCAAAACATTGACATCAGATAATATAAAATTTGCAGCTATTCTTAATGTTCCTGAAAAAAAATCTTTAAGGTATTTGTTGATTGATTATAAGGAAAATGATGGTAATTTATTCAAGAATGATCCTGTTCTAATACAATTTAATAATGATACCCTACAAGATCAATTTGGATCTATTTTGGGGAGTAAAACATTTGTTCAATATTTAACATCACAATTATCTTTAGTTGATTTTAAAATTTTGGATTGTACGTCTAACGATGACACCTTTTTTGTTCAATGTTATAAAGGTAATAAGGAGGGTAATCTATATTTCTTACCGAACCATGTTATTTTTGGATTCAAAAAGCCAATTTTATTTTTTAATTCAATTGATATTGAAAGTATCACATATAATTCTATTACTAGACTAACGTTCAATGTGTTATTTGAAGTTCAAATTAATGGGATTACTGAAAAGTTTGAATTCAGTATGATTGATCAAAAGGAATTCGAACATATTGATAATTTTGTTAAAACTAAAGATGTTAGAGATAAATCAATGGCAGACGAACAAAAGGCACAAAGACAGTATAAGAGTAATAATGATGCACCTAGTGACCTTGCAGATGCGGCAAAATTAGTACCTGGTGGTGAACAATTGATTAACAACACAGGTGCTGATGATGATGACGATGAAGAGGATGATAATTATCAAATTGGTGATAGTGATGATGATCATAGTGATGCAAGTGAACGTGAATATGGTGGTGAAAGGGATAACAATGATGATGGTAATGAGGAGGTGGATAAAGACGATGAAGGTGATGAAGAAGAGTACATTGATTATGGAAACAATACAAGATATGGTGCAAGTACGGGAACCTTGACACCAGGTACATTGGCAAGTATTGATGGACTCAATGTACTTGATGATAATCTTCAGCAAGAACTTCGAGATTTACAGAAGGATTTAGATATTGACATCGATGAACTACAAAAAGCAGGATATATCAATATGTAAACTAGTTGTGTATTTTTAAAAACGAAAACATGCGTCTTTTTTCTGTGGTATGATAGTTTTTTCAAAATCGTTAAGAATAATAAATATAATAATAGATATAATAATAAATATAATAATAAATATAGTAATAAATATAAATAGTGTAGGATAGATGTATAATGTGAGTAAAAATAACGCTCTGATGGTATAATGAGTAGTCTATTTCATAAAATATGTGTATGAACCATGTTACAATGTGCATAAAGATAAAGTGTATATTTGATAACTATATTAAAGAATATGTGAGTATAGGATGTGGTAGTTGTAGTTGTTTTGAATTTTTTGATTATAATGTATGGATTCAAGCAGATGCTTCTCTAAGTTTCTTAAGTTTAGCTAGTCTTAATTCTAATAATTCATCATTCTTTGCAACCCAAGATTCGAAAAAGTAGCCCACACCGGTGGTAAAAGCAGCTGAGTAAACAAAACCCATTGGAGCATGAAGTAATGGAGCTTGTCTGATACCCATTTGTAAGGCTCTCACGCCGACACCTGTAGTATAAAACGATGATTGAAATGTGGTAATTATGTTAGTATTCTATCTACATAGTGTAATATAATAAAATCATTGAAACCTCCGACTGAAAACAATGATAATTGATGCATACCGAAAGCAGTCCAAGCTAATAACATTGTAGTTTGTGTATTGTTGTCTAACTTAAAGGATGTTTCAGAACTTTACATGTTATACAGCACCGTATTCACATCTTCACCATAAAACGTTGAAACATGCTCGCATCCTCCCCTCTCAAAAACACGCGCACGATGCAAAAATGGCAGTGGTTGTTACAATTAAAATTGTTGCAGTTTTAACATGTTTTTGACTTATTTTGCCCAACAGGGAAATTTTTTTCTTTTTTTGCAAAAAGTTCCTCTTTCTTTCCTTTTGCAAGAGAAACATTGCAATGTGGAAGGATAAAATATACTGTCTAGGTATTTGTAACATTTCACTGTTTTCAGTGGCCTCTTATATAGCGGACTGGTTGGTTTATATGTTGCTGTTTGTGTTTGCTTGTTGGTGGGGATGCGTAGCAGCTCCCAGAGAAAGCGAGTTCAGTATAACTGATATTTCCATTATGCATAGTTACAGGCCAGAAAGTGAAACATATGCTCCAATATGGTACTTGTTGGTTCTAACTGTAATTATTCCAACTATTATTATTCTTATTTGTATACGTTTATGTTTGAGGGATAAAAACAAAAGAAGGATGCTTTGGGATACTCATATGGCTATTTTGGGTAGTTTCGGATGTGTTGTTTCTCAATTGTTCCTAGTTGTTATCATCAAGAATACCACTGGAGTTCCAAGACCGGATTTTCTCAGTAGATGTGAGCCGTATTCTTTAAAATTAAGTGATGTAAGTTATTTATATTCCACTGAAATTTGCCTTAATGAAGATATTGCTTTAATTCATGAAGGTCTTAGAAGCTTTCCAAGTGGCCACACATCAACTGTGTTTGCATCGCAAACATTTTTAGCCTTGTTCTTAATAGGTAAGGTTAAAGTTATTTCAAACAAATATTTTAGTTGGAAACTTGTGATTGCAATTTTATACCCATTGACAATTGCAATAAAGGTTTCATTTTCACGCATTTCAGATGCTCGGCATGGGGTTATTGACGTCTTGAGCGGTGGTTTCTTGGGTTTCTGTTTTGGCTTCTCATTTTACTTTCTATACTTTACAAATCCATTTGATAGTAAAGTTTCACTTGCAATTTCACCTAGAAAGTTCAATTTGTGTAAAAAGAATAATCACTGCTTTCAAATTGAATTGTCCACTTTTGATATCGATAACGATGATGCCGTTGATTCTCATAAAGAGGCATATACTGAGGCCATTGACGAACAAAATATAATGGAATCATCAATTCCAATAAAAAAGCAAAATCATTCGACTTTACCTGTGGCTAAAACAAGAAGGCCTGGTAGATGTGCCTCTAATCCTCTATGCACTAATTATTTTAACATTGTTTAAAAATAATATAAATATTGTTCTACTATATACAGAGTGTGCTATAAAATTTAATAAATATTTTGCTTCTTTTTTCTTTATTTACCAATACAGAATTTTGAGAACACAACACCTAGAATTTCTTCAACCCCAATTGCTTCACCGGTAATCTTCCCAATACCAATGATACTAGTCTTCAAACCTTCAGATGCCATAACTATATCATCCATATCTTTAAAGTTATGAAATTCAGAAAACCCAAATAAAACGTCATTAATCAAAATGTCCCTTGCTCTTTTGGAAATTGTGATCGGATCGTTTTCATCAGAAAGCGTAATTTGTTGAAAATTCTTTGTAAATTTACCAATTAATTCATCAATACCATCCTGGGTTGTGCAACTTATAAATGTAAACTTATCTTTATCGATATCAAATGTAAATGAAAGTTTTTCTATCAATATATTCTTATCGTTATCATCGATTAAGTCGGACTTATTAATGATTATCATCGTTTTCTTATTCCTATCATTTATTAATTCCAAGGCATGAGTTAAAAACCCAGTGTCAATGTTCAAATCATTTGATGGTAGAATTACAACGTTTATATCCGATTGCAGTGATTTTTTCATCGCTCTTTTTATACCTTCATTTTCAATTTCATCAAAGCTTTCCCGAATACCGGCGGTATCACTAACAACAACTTTAAAGCCATTAACATCCAATGGAACCTCCATGGCATCTCTTGTTGTACCTGCAATACTACTAACAATAGCTTTATCGTCGTCAGCCAATATATTAAGTAAACTACTTTTACCTGCATTGGGTGGTCCGATTAAAGTTAATTTTATGCCATCTAGTAAAATCTGTGATCTCTCAACTTTCAACAAATAAGACTTAATTTGATCCTCTAATTCTATTATGCTTTTTGAAACATTATGAAATAGATCATCAATCTCTTCAATATCATGATCTTCACCAAAATCAATAACAGTTGTTAAGAGTGCAATATTTTTAACAAGCTGCTCTCTCCATTTTTTGAACATTACGTTAGTTTGTCCCTTCATTGAGGTCAATGCACTTATTCTTTGCATCTCTGTATCTGCGTGAATTAACGTATTTATACCTTCAACTTCAGTCAAGTCAAACCTTTGATTCTGAAATGCACGTTTCGAAAATTCACCAGGTTCAGCTAATCTGATTGGCGTATTTTGTGTGTGAAACCTAGAAATTGTTTCAACTACTTTATTTATTACTGCTATACCACCATGCAAGTGCAATTCTAATAGATCTTCTCCTGTGTACGACCTAGGTGCTTGGAAATAAAGAATTAAACATTCATCCAACAATACTTTTTTATTATTTTGTTCTGATATTATACCATATATTTTTCGTACAGTTGCTATTCTATGTTTTGGTAAGTTGCTCGACTCTGTTAATTTAGTAAATATTATCTTAGACGCCGGGCCTGTAATTCTAATCACGCTGATTGCGGATCTTGCAGGTGCTGTTGATAGTGCATAAACTGTTGAGGATAAAATTTGTTGTTTCCAATATGATGATGTAGATAACTGTCGCTTTGAAAATAAATATCTAAACATTATTGTATATATGTAATGTGTTTATCAACTTAAGAGGTTGTATTATTATTATTTGTGAAAAGTTGAGTTTTTTTCTCGATTTGCATTTTCAATTTTTGCTTCATATATACTCATGTCAAAATTGAAAAGTAAAAAAGTACTACTTTAGAGTAAAAGAAAGAAATACATGAAGATTTGTATAATATTATAAAAAGGTAGCATATTAAAAATGGAATAATAAAGAAAGAGAGACTATAATACAATTGAGAGCAAGGAAAGTGCTAGGTATAAGTAAACATATTAAGAGAAATAGTTGTGTAAAGAAATGAGTGAAAATACCTGGATATGATTAAAGCGCATGATAAGTTTAAAATGCGTAAGGAAAGACTGGGGTAAGTTATATTAGTCTTCAAATTACTTTTGGTTGAAAGAGAGAAAGGTTTGAATAGTTAACCCTTCCTAGCTTCTTTATTCTTTTTGTAAAATCATATTTTGTATTTTTCTTTTATTTTTTTCTAAGTTGTGACAATCTGTAAGAACAAATATTTGGTGAAATAAATAGAACATTATTGATCAAATAAATTGCAGAAATTGACTTTTTTAGTTTTTATATTGTTTTTAATATGAGTAATGACATGAAAATATATACTGAAGAAATAAGTGATAGAAATTTCTTACATTTAACAAATTGCACAACAACCTGATGCTTGCTTTTCAACTGGTCTAGCAACTAAGCTTGCTCTTGTGGCAATTTCAAAAACATCATCGACTGCCTCTCCTGTTAAAGAAGAGCATTCGATATACTTCTTTGCACCTATATAATTAGCAACACGCTCAGCATCTTGAGTTTTGACATATTTCTGAGAATAATCTGGATCAGAGCCATCATCATTTGGTCTAAGATCCTTCTTTAATCCAATTAATATTGTAGGAGCATTAGGGCAGTATTGCTTGACTTCTTGAGCCCACTTAACAGCTGCATTTTCCAAAGAATCAGGGGCATTCAATGCGAAACCAATTAAGATTATATGTGCTTTCGAATAAGAAAGTGGTCGTAACCTTTCATATTCTTCTTGACCTGCAGTATCCCAAAGGGTCAATCTAACAGGTTTGCCATCTACACGACAGTCAGTTGCATAATTTTCAAAAACTGTGGGATGATACTCAGTTGGGAATTCACCCAATGTGAAAACATATAAAAGTGAAGTTTTGCCGCATGCACCGTCACCAACAATAACAATCTTTCTTTTAATTACGTTTTCAGATGGATTTGCAGACATTCTTGAAATTTTTTAGATGATTACCAATATATGATTGTTGAGAATTAAATATCAAACACTAAGCTAATAAAATTCAACTAATTGATATTTCTGTGGCAATGAATTGCAAAAAATAAAAGGCTGATATTTAATTGATAGAATGAAATATTGCTATAGTTTCTTAAAGCAAATCTAAAGTGATTAATATGGGTATAATGTAGATAATGATCTACTTTAAAAAACGCACAATAAATTGGCCAATTGTAGGACGCTGATAATATGAAAACAAGACTGAAAACACAAATAAAACCCGTGTGTGAAGGAATTATCCAAAAGGCAGTTATTTCTCTACTGAAAGAAGGGTAGAAGGGACAAAGACAATGAGCCTACAAAGACACACAATCACATCCAGAACAAACTGAAATGCACACATGTTGATGTTTCACACTTCAGGAGAAGCTTGCGCGGTTTCATCGCCACTCCTGCAAGGGCTTTCGATTTTAAAATTTTATAATTTTGGATTGTATCCACGATTAGTTACTATATACACCTTTAAAAGATTTTGGGACCTGCTAGCTGCCCGAATTAAAAGAAGTCCATGGCGAAGGAACTAGCGGAGCTGGTGGACTGGAAATCACACTAGGGCTTGTTTGGTCTTGAGTTTTGGCAATTTCTGTAGGAGGTACATAATTTTGTAGATTCAAATCAAGACCTGGAATGTTACCTGGAAAACTGATACTATTCACGTTCTGATTCATTTTCAAATCAATACCATTCATATTCATGTTGTTCATATCGCTTATACTAAACCTATTCAAGTTGTTCATGCCAGTATGCGTGCTTCTTCTAGTTTGGTCCAAAAATGGGCTCATACTATCAAATGATCCCATATTCATACCATTTAGTACATCGCTATTCAATGAAATATTATTCAAACTCAAGTTATTGATATTTTCATTGAATCCATTTATATTCATGTCTACGTTCACCGGTACGTTCATTGGAAAATTATGCATCGGGAAATTATTCATATTCATGGCGCTTGGAACAGTAGAATGTGCTCCTAACGTAATATTTGTATTATTGTTTACCTTATTAAGTGTACTCATTGCATTTGACTTGTCGCCTGAATTGAAAAGATCTAAATCTATGCCAGTGTTAATTGCGGCTTCATTTAAGTTTGATTCATTCATGACAATCTTAGCATTTTTCCCAGATGTATTGCTGTTGGTTACTAATTCAAAATGAAACTTTAATTTGGACTTTAAATCTGTACTTAATGCCAATTCAAATTGTTCAATTGTTAAATCAGGAAGCATAGAATTAAAAACACCTTTGAAATAATGATATAATAATGGAAGTGAGTATGTATTAATATCAACTTGTGGTAACTTATTAGAAGATCTGTAAGCTTCAACCTGAATCATTTCAACCTGTGAAGGAGTTAATATATTAAATGATGGCATGGTGATTGCTTGTGAGCTGTCTATTTTTTTATTATTCTCAATGGGTTCTAATAAACTAGTTTTATTAGTATCATTCCATGGGGCACTTGAAGTTCTAATACCTGTCAAATTGTTTGATCCCCAAATTGATCCAAGCCTTTCGGTATTCTTTTCATTCAACTCTCTATTAAAACTGTTTTCTATTGTCTGTTGGCCCCAAATAGGTTGTGATATCGACTGCTCAAGGCTATTGTTGTTTAAGCTTCTATTGTCAAATAAAACAGAATTAAAAACTCCACTATCTTTGGTTGGAGTAGTAAACTGTGAATTCAACAATTCATTCTGTAAAGTTAACAGACTATTTCCAGTTGGAAATTGATTACCAGGCAAATTGTTACTTGGATTTGACAACAAAGCTGTTTGGTAACCTATGGTGGAGCTAAAAGTTGAAGGAAATTCAGCAAATCCGTTGATATTGGAAGGTACAGTGTTTATAAGTGGTGAAAAAGAGTTCATACCTGATCCAATTGGCTCATTAAATGTTTCAGAAGTCGAAGAAACGCTAACTGGATTTTCTTCTTGCTGTATTTGCTGTTGATTATCTTGTCGTTGTAATATTTTTTTAGATTGTTTGATACTGTTATTACCTTGAGTTTCTTGACTACTAGCAACATCTTTAATTAATTTCTCTTTTTCTTCCTGTTCTTTCAAAAATTTATCTTTACGTTCTTTTTCCTTTTTCAATTTTTCTTCACGTTTCAGCTTCATTTCTTCTTCCCTTTGCTTTTTTGCTTCTGCTCTTTTTCTTTCTTTTTCTTCCTTTTCTTTACGTTGACGTTCAAGTTCAGCTTCCTTCCTCTTCTTTTTTTCTTCTTGTTTACGTTTTAGTTCTTCTTCACGTTTTTTCTTTTCGGCTTCTTTACGTTTACGACCTTCTTCTGTTTTGCGTAACTGTTCTTCTCGCAATGCTTTTTCCTTTTCCTCTTTCTCTTTTTCAAGTCTTAATCTTTCTTCTTCTTTTGCTATTTTTTGCAATCTCTTCTTCTCTTTAACTTTTTCCTTTTTGATTCTTTCTTTTTCCTCCTTTTCCTTCTTTAGTTTAGCTTCTCTTTCTTCTTCTAATAACAAACTTTTAGATATATCTTCAGCACGTTTTGATTGGAATGAATCATGTAGTCTTTTACGCAATATTTTAGATAACACAATTTGAAGCATTTTGTAGATTTCAACTTGTTTTCTTTTGATAGCAAATTCCTGATTGATATCATCCGAAAAATCAGATTGATTATCACTATCGTATGCATCTTTTTCCTCTTCCTCTTCCTGTGACTCTGCCCCTTCTTCTTCTTCTTCTTCTTCTTCTTCTTCTTCTTCTTCTTCTTCTTTTTTTATTTCCGTTCTCTTTTCTCCGTTGACGTCTCCTGAAATCGCCGATGATCGACTATAAATAGAATTATTGCCTTGTTCATTATTAACCTCAGTTGATTTATCCAATTGTAAAATTAAATCTATGAATTTTTCACCATTGTTTTTAACCAAATCATCTGCAACAGATAATAATCCATTTACTGAATAATCTCGTTCATCTACAGTTTCTTTTCCAGTTTCTTTCACTTCTTCTTCTTCTTCTTCTTCTTCTTCTTCTTTTTCTTCTTCTTCTTCTTCTTCTTCTTCTTCTTCCTCGTCTTCTCCTTCCTCGTCTTCTCCTTCTTCTTCCTCTTCTACTTCAGTTTGAGTTATTTTAATTTCTTCAATAATACCTAATATAGAATTGATAAAACTTATATTAAACTCAACTTCATCTATACCTCCAAGTTCTTCGAATGCTAAATATCTGGCATTTGAGAAGCTTTGATAAAGGTTCATAAGTTCGTGAGAAATGAAAGGTTTCTTATTTTTACATAATTGGCAGGACTGATTCATTTTCATTTCATCATGAGCTAACAACATTACATCAAAAAAGTTAACATTTGCAATTTCTCTTTTCTTGTCATAAGGTAACTCTATCCAATATTGAATCATATCTTGTATATCATCAGGAAACTCGAAATCCCAAAAAAAGTTACCCATAACTGGAGTTTCAATTATCTCCAACATTTCATGTGGTGATATGTTACCAAAGCTCAATTCCTGTGTATTTGAATCTGAATTAAAGTTGGAATTATGGTATTTTTTCTTGTTACTAGGACCATGTCGATGGCAGGAACATGTATGTCCGTCGTATTCTTCATCTTCGTCATCATCGTACTCTTCTTCATCCTCCTCCCCTTCTTCTTCTTCTTCTTCTTCTTCTTCTTCTTCTTCTTCTTGTTCTTCGTCTTCTTCGTCTTCTTCTTCACTAATTTTATGGTGAATCCCTTTTCTACAGTGTCTATGATAGAGGTAATGATCTCGTTCTACTTGTTGCTGTTTAGTTAATTTGTCACTGTCCTCTTTTGGCCCTTCAAATCCTGCTCGTATCATTTTGTTCATTAGCCCAAGATTAACTTCCTTGGTAGACGCAATGTCATATTCACTTTGCTCATACTGATGGTCCTCTAATTCTTCTTCTTCTTTTTCTTGTTCTTCTTCTTCTTCTTCTTCTTCTTCATTATAATCAAATATTTCTTCTAATCCATTTCTGCCTTCTCGTACAACATGCTTCTTACCTTCATCGTCATAATAAACACGGATTCTATTGTTATTGGCTATCCTTTGAACAATAACTTCACCACCAGGTCCTTGTTTGATTACTCTTGAAGATGGATAGTCATCATTTGAATCATCAAGTTCTACTTCAACTGTTATATCACGGTGTGGGACATAAGCTTTGTCAATGGTTTCATTTTTTAAGCTATAATTCTTAAAATTCTTAGATTGAAACTTTATATTTTTTGTTGATATATTATTTTTCGCCATGATTGAAAGGTTTTAAAAACCACTATTCGGAGAGTTTTATATACAATAAATGGTTGAAATTTCTGATTGAAGTTAATGTAAGATAATATATTTATAAATGAATCCAATCTTTGTACTATGAAAGTATATTAAAAGAAGTTCTAGTAGCAATTAAATGAAATCCAACGCTTCAATGATATCTTCAAAGGCTTAGTTTACAAGCTGAAATATCAATTAGAACACTGGAATCTATTGCTCGAAAACCTAATCGGCCATCTTCGAAATTCATGAAAAAGTTGAAAATTGAGAAAACAGAATTTTGAATTTCGAAGTTTGAAATTTGAAATTCTAAAATTCTCATAAAAGTAATCTTGTGGCTTCGAACCACGGCTATATTGAACTTTATGCTTAATTAGTGATATATGTTCAATGATTTGATAGTAATTAATGGATGAACATAGTATATTTTTTATAAGCTTTTTATTTCAATGGTATTTCTTTTCGAATTTTTTTTGGTGAGTTTAAAAAGGTCTTTGTAGTAATATTTTTTTGCATCTGAATTTAAGAATCAACAGCACTTTTTTTTGGACAATAGCACCTTTTTTTTGAACAACAGCACCTTTTTTTTTGGACAACAGCACCTTTTTTTTGGACAACATCACATAATGTTTACCCTTCATTTTTAACAAGTGAAAAAATGTTTGCCTATAGGAAGGTAGTTAATTTTTTCGGCTCTTTAAAAACATTTTAGCCAAATGGTTAATTTACTTGGATTACTTTTTTGACGCGCGTTCATTTCTCACCTTTGTAACAATCAAATCTTCAAATTTTCACATATTGCACTTTCAAATTTCAACTTTGAACCAACATCTAATAATACCTTGATATCAACAAATTATAATTATTGTTTCTTATGTTTTTTCTCTTTTTACCAAATAGAACAAGCCAAAGGTTTGACGATGGATTTGCTTACATTTGTCAATCCAGCAAGTGTGCGATCTTTATTAGTTCCAGTAAATGAGCTTGATCAGAATGATTTTGAAAAAATATTAGAAACACTGAAAAGAGTTAAAGATATAAGAGCTGTTGATCTAGTTAACAATCCTGGTAAATTTAATCCACAGGCATATCCACAAGGTCATATATATTTGAATTTCATTACTAAAGACGAAGATTCTGAATCACTGTTTTTACATGACTTTGAACCGTTCAGGAAAACTGCAATTATAATTGGAATTGCTAAATGGAATACTGGATTAACTGATGATAAAATACGAAAATTTAAATCTGAATTAAAGAAGAAGTATCCTTCACCAATGAGTCATTTTACTATGATTTTTGATTGTCCAATTGATTACCAATGTACATTAAATGAAGTATATACAGTTGATAAAAGTACATCAAATATGGAAACAAAAATTTGTGATTTAGCATCAAGGTTTTTAAGCAATTTTTCAACGTATGCTTCTGCATATGAGCATACCACTTTAAGATCACCAGGAAATTTGAATGGAACTATTCCAAAACCAAAGAGAAAAATATCATCTTCTTTTGAATTAAATCCTGAAAGAGCTAAACAAATGAGTTCAAAGGGAAGGAAATTAAAGTTAAATGCCAATTTTTTTTTAATGGCCGGTAATTTGAAAAGTTCATTATCTGATTTTTGTGAATCAATATTCTATCTTAAATCATCTCACGATTATCTATGGCTAGCGTCTGCATTAGATGGCCTATCAGTTTGTTTATTTTTATTATCATCAATAGGTGCACCGTATAAACTACCGCCTTTTATTGAATCATTATTAGACTCAGGTAAAGATATTGAGAATATTATAGCATCACCAACCTCATCTCCAAGACCTTCAATTCAATTGAGTAGACTTTCAAGTTTAAATAACAATATCACTCCAGAACCGTTGCAACTGTCAGTAGTTCCATTAGAAACAGTTGAAAAGTCAATTTTCAATTGCGGTAAACTTGCATCTGCATATTATGAACATTCAAAGGTATTAAATATTGAGCATGTACCACAAATTGTTGTATCTGAAAGTTTATTACGTTATTCATCGCTAATGGTTTTAATCAATACAAATGGGAAATTTGATTTGAATTTGATTCATGAAACTCTGTCGTCAAATACAGCACTCAATGAGAATTATGTTTCCAATGGTTTTGATTTAGATAATTTTAATAATTTATGTTTTCATGTCTTGAACACAGATTTCAGAGCGTTATCACCATCACAACAACTGAAAATCTACTATACCTTAATTTTTTTGTATTCAAAAACAAGAATGAATATGAAAAAATGTTTAATGATTAAAAACTTTTTTGATCTTGTTGTCGCTTCGAAACATATAATTTCGATCAACAGATTTGATTACAAAAGTCTGAATAATTTACTTAAAGAATATTGTGAAAACTATGGTATTAAAGTAGAGAATTTAGGTAAAAAGGCGAAAAACCCTAACCATATGCAGAAGAAAATTCTGATACAAATTTTGGATTTTTGTGAAAAGATTAATTATTACGACGGTTTTGTCTTTTATAGTTCAATTGTATTATCACAATTTAGATCTTTATTAGCGTCAAAAGAACAAATTGAGATTCATTCTAAACTAAGAGATTATAGAGTTCATGTTGGCGAAGTTTCAAAATATTGGGATTCAAATCTATTTTTAGACTTTAGATTTGATACTGAATCTGACAAAATCGTTGAAGATGAAGAATGTATCGCTCATGTATTAATCAGAAATCCTTTTGCATTTGAAATTGAAGTCAAAAATTATGAAATATCAACAGTTGATAATTTCCCATTGGAGTTATATGCAACTAATAAAAGAAAACTCGATGATTTGAACACCTTACCCACTATATATATGAAACCATTTATGGAAATGGTAATTCCAATTATTTTCATACCAAAGAAAAATGGCAAATTAATAATTGACGGTATTAGTGCAACAGTTGATATATGTAGAAATCAAAAATTTGTTGTTGAAAATTCAGAAAGAATATCTTTTGTACCAAAAATTAAAAAAGATATCATAGTGGAAAATAATAAAAAGGAGTCGTTTAAAACTTGGGAAATATCTGTTGTACACAAACAACCATTATTAAAGATTGTTGATATAAAGTTAAACGACAAATGGTTGATGCTCCTAGATGGTGAAAGGAAACAATTTAAAGTTGTTTTAAAGAATATGTCAAAGACTGAAATAAATCATCTAATCTCAAAATTCAAAGATTCAACTACAGAAAAATTGACAAATGAATTAAACAATAAATCACTACAACCTAATGAATTGTATGAAATTGAATATCAGTTATTGATAAAAAAGCCCTTTAAAATATTAAATAAAGCAGACCTTGTTAAGATTGGAGGTAACGAATCATTCCACTTAGATATTGAAATTATGGGTAAATTAGATGTCAATGAAGCACATTTGGTCCTTGAATATGCACATCAGAAAGAAATGTTTTCTGAATTCCAAAGAAGTCTCACTATACCTGTCAATTTAACTGTCTATCCAAGTGTCGAGTTAGCAGGCTGTGACATTATTTCATTAACATCAAACACTAGGATAAACGAAAAGAATACAGATCAATGCTGGGATTATTTAAAGAGCATGAAGACGCATAATCTTTCCGATTTTTGTTTGTTAGCACTAGATTTTGTTAATATGTGGTCAGAGGAAATGGAAATCTGCATTGAATTAAGTTCTGAAAATTTAGAAGAAACTGCAGTATATGATTCACACGATTCAGTTAACAAAGTTGGAAAAAGAAAATTTAAAACATCAACATTAATACATAGTAGAAAGAATATCAGAATGTTTATTCCATTGTTAAGAATGGATTTTGACGAAGAATTTTTGAACAGAAGAATTCCAAGTTTAAGAAATAAACAGTTTATTGTTGATAATAAAACACCACTTGCAGAACAAGCTTTTATTAAACGTTCCTTTTGGTATAAAGAAGACATTTTGAAACGTATCAAAGCTACATGGAGAATTCCAAGTTCCACAAACAATTCAATACATTCAGGTAAATGTGGTGAAATTGATCTAAGAGGCTTTAAATTTTCATCCAAAATGATTGAAGTTCTAGAAGTAGAAAAAATTGGCATCCAATTAAAAGTTATTGGAGAAAATGAGAAGGAAGTTGATCTTGATAATATTCAAGCAAACAAATTCTATACCATTCGTGTCAAATTAACTAATAGGAACAAGCATGATATTTTTGGTATTATTAGACACATCCCAGTATGTAAAGATCCACCATTCACATATGAAAAGAAAGTCCTTATAAATGGTGTTTTGCAATTCAGTATAGAAAGTCCATTATGCCCAGGGGAACATAGAATTTATGATTTAGGGGTTGTCTTCATTGAAAAGGAAGAATACGAATGGGGTGCCTTGTTTGATGAACTTTCTGATTCTAAGGAAGGTGAGATCAATATTAAAAAGCAACATTTACAAAGAGAACAACTGAAGTTTACTGTTCATTAGAATTTATAAACTTTTGTACAAAACTGTAATGTAATGTATCATTTGGCTAAAACGCAGCATATAGCGTTCTATTTTCGATTTTTTTAATATATTGGAACGATTGTACTGATGTTTGATGGAAAAAAACTCTAATAAATAAAAATTCAACAAACAGTGAGAAGAAAAATCCAGAGGACCTTAAAGTTAAAAACACAGATAGTAGTACAAATAAATATTTTTATAACTTTAAAACTTGATACATGATATTATTTTTCAGTCGAATTGATCAATGAATTTTTACGTTGAAAATAGAGTTCAAGCAAATTAGACTATATTCACTAATTTAATACTGCAAATCGAGTTGATGCTCCAGATAATAACTAAAACGTTACGGAATCCATTTTAGAGTTCAGGTTTTCGTTTTAGAACTCTACTTGCATTGCTGAATCTACATTATCAGGATATATAAGTATAGAATATAATGATGTCAACACCAGAAACTATCATGGTTGAATTTTTAGAATCGCTGTTTTTTATCTGATAATATTTCTATTAAAAACAGACCTCCTTACCTAACTCAAAAATAGTAATTTCTCTATTTCTTCTTCAATTCCAGCCTTTAATCTACCAAGATAAATGTTATTGACACAACGCAAGACAAGATTTAAGCCATTTTTTGTTGTACTCACAACATTTGCGCTGAAAACTTCATTTGGCTGGTCAAACCACATGTTAACAATATTATCGTTTTCTGAAGGAATTATTCCAAGATTTGAAACTTCTAATGATACCTTATTTTGTTTTTTGTATTTGTTTGTAGCATATTGTTTACCATCAACAAATTTAAGTAAACCAATAACAAAACTTCCGCTTTCGGCATTTTGGTGAATCTTATCATTGATATACTTCACGACATCCCAATCAACTTTGCCATTTAAGCAAACTTTATCAATAGATGGTAGATTAATGGATACTGTACCGATATATAATCCATATAATGTTGAAAACGAAGGTCCAAGTATTTCCATTTGAGATTTCTTAAGATAGGGTCTCATATTAATAGGGATTGAAGTGACTGTATCTTTATCATCTTTTGGAATAACTTTTATAATACTTAAATGAATCAAAACAACCAGTAAAGCGGTTATTTTAACGTCGTACTTTCTTGATAAATTAATTAACGAACGAACTTTATCTGGATTTATGTTCAGTACAATGGGAATATTCTCTTCATCCGGAAACAATTGTAGTTGTTTGTATGAAATAGTTTCATATCGAAGCTGTTTGCTATATGGATTACCATCAAAGCAGTATTTAATCCAAGTAGAAATGAATTTTGGTGTTAATTCAGTAAGTAATGTATATATAACATAAGATAATGGCCCATCGGCATTGAGCAAAGCAGTTGGTTTTGGTGTAAAAACATATTTTGACAAATCAATTGATTTCTTGTTGAATACTTCTGTGTCTAAACTAATAGTTATTTCAGGAGGGGGATGTTTTAAATATTTTGAGAATTCAATATGAAAATTTTTTCCAGATGTACCATCAAGTGAAATATGATCACAAAAGAAAACAGAGTACTTTTTATTCACGATCTTAAGTCTCCATAATGGCTTATTTTCGCCAAACTTAAATTTTTCATTTTGATATTTATTCAGTAATTTAGGCACATCATTTAAACTTTCGTCATCAACAAATTCAATAACATCACCAAGTTTGATCGAATCTAAAAGTGAAATAGAATATCCATATTTATTGTTCTTGCTGGATACTACATCTATAGTAAGTTGACTTTGATATTTGAGCATATTTTTGATTGCGTTAAAAACCTTTTCAATTGATAACTCTTCGTTATATTCAGCAACAACTCTATAATTTGTATAGTATCCTAATTGTGTCCTCCAATAATAATATTTTTCTAGATAGTCAAGTTCCCTTTGCATTTTCATACTTTTTGTAAAAACCACTTTTTTTCTAACTGCGAGATAAATTTTTTGCTAAAATGTACAACAAACGAATTATAAGCCAATTCACTTTCAAAACGTAAGAGAAGAGTTTCAGAAGGATATAAGCTCGTTTATCGACTCTATTTTTTATATGTCCCACTAAAAGAACGCTTGTATATTACTGAAGCAACCTTTTAAACGTATAATATCAGTATATACAGTAATAGCTGAATAGTACAGGTGTCATTCCACACAAAAATAAAACGGCTCAAAACAATATATTTCTCTCCGAAATATGCGATTTGTGTTTTCAGTTTTCATGTTGCAATTCTGACATGAATTTATTAAAAGCCTTTGCGACACAATTATTTTTTTTGCATAGATAGATTTTTCTGATAAGTTTGGAACGGCCGTACTAATGATTCCAGGATATTAATAGTACCTTCTTGGAAAAAGGTCTGAATTTGATATATCCCATTTTGTTGGTCGGTAAGATCAACTGCATCAAAAATTGATAAAAGATCCTCAAACTGTTGTAGTGGGATTTAATCTGTTCATTACGATATGTATATTACAGACTTTAAATAATGGTAATGAAGCGAGTTTGCTGACTTTCCATGAAGTTACTACGTTTGTGATTACTTTATGAATGTCATCGGCTTGTTCTTTATTTCAGCTCACATTCAGATTCGCAAATTGCAGAACCCTTAAAACATATTGTAATGAATTACTTTCGATAGTTTGTTCAATAATTTCTTATTCCAAATTAACCCATCCAGTGTAAATATAACCCTTATCTTTTTTACAATAAAAACTGGAAACTATAACTGCAATAAATTTAAATCATAATAATTAACAATTAGCACTACCTGTCTTAGACTTGAAGACTGTGAATCTGCAAATGGTAGGTAAATTTGAAAAGCGCTACACTAGAATAACGAAGTATATTGGCAAAACGAGCATACACATTATATCTATCAAAATGAATCACTAGTTGAAGGGAAGCCTCTTATATATGTCAAAATTTTGTAAAGAGGCGGGTGTTTTTACAGTATTTGTCTTCGACTCCCAGTAGGGTTCATAATTTATAGTTTATAGCAGCACTTTGGCAAGTTCTCACTTCAAGTCTATCGACTTTTACATTTTGGCGATGCATCTTTTGAAAAAATGAAGAATTAAGTCAACAGGAAAGAAACTATTGTGAGTTACAGAATAATTATCATCTGGTAATAGTACAATACAAAAATATATTACTTGGTCAACCATGTCAAGCTCAGTCATACGAGCAGCTCAATGGAATGTTGAGGATGAAGAACAATATTTAGCTGTGAGTCCCAGTGGTGAAAGTGTTTGTCTTTATCAAACTAACAATCAAGCAATGAATGAAGAAGATAATATAGTTAAAATAAACGAAAGAACAGGATTTGAAAACATTCAAAGTTTCAATTATTCAAGTGCAACTCCAGGTTTGGCAGCTGTTGGTCAATTGGATGGTAAATGTTTACTATTTGATATAAGAAATCCAAACCTCGATCCAGTTGTTTTGAAACCTTTACAATCTAGATCATGTACATCAGTTTCATTCAACGAAAACGGGTTAATTGCAATGGGTTATGACAGGGGACGACAAGATCACTCCGTTCATGTTTGGGATATACATAGTCTCCAAAGGGGTGATTTTTCGGGTAAAGCAAATAAAATTTTCAGTTGCATTACAAACGAAAGTATCTCGTCATTATCATTTTGTCCAGGTGAACCTAAAAATTTTGTCACTGGTAGTTACAAATTATTAAGGGAATATGACGTTAGAAGTAATCAACCAATTTATCAAATTACAACGAGGTGTACTCTGAATATTAGTGTTAATCCCTTCAACTCATTCATATTTGCATCAAACAGTGAAGATGGTTCACTTGCAATTTGGGATAGAAGAAAATTAACTTCTGCATTTCAAATTAGTAATGCAAATCTGAGTTCCACATCTGTATCAAACGATGGACCTATTCTATCATTCAATAAATTATTAAATGATTATCAAAGAAGAACAAACGGCTCACCTTATAGATTTTCATCAGTTCACAACGGTGAGCTTGGTGCATTGTTCGATGGAGATTTAGTTAGAAGATGGAAGTTTGATAGTGTACCACCGTTAGAATCAGAATTGAGAGAATATGATCAGTTGTTAGAAAACAAAAAACGTGAGAATTCTGCCTTTGTGCCAAAAATTGCAAGACCTACAGGGACGATGTTCATTTCAAAAGTTCACGATACTGAAACCAAGTATGAAAGAGTTATTTCATTTGATTATGCTCCTTCAAAATCTTCCTCCTATGGTATTGATCTTGTTTGTATGAGACAATCTGGTAGTATTTATAAAATGAAAGTAATTGATAGCCAAAACACAGTTACTTTTAACTCTTATAATGATATTACATTCTGTGGGTCTAACGGATTATATTTCAAATATGTTAAAAATGATATCAATGAAGGATCTACAAATATAAATAACAAAGTCAATAGATTATCAATTACCAAAAAAGATGATCTTGTGAATGACAATGATATGGACGGCAAAAAAGAGGTTATTTCTAAAGAGGAAAAGACTATCAGTACCAGCAGTGAAAGTACACCAGAGGATGATCATAATAAAAAAAACATTGATGTTTATGTTGGCGAAAGTGAAACCATGTGTTTAATCTCTGATACTTTATTAGAGAACGATATGTGTTCGACAGTAAGACGAAGAGCAACCAGAGGATATGGGGTAAATGCTAAATTAAATATGAAAATTTTAGATGAGATGGACATCTATGAAACTCAATTACATTTGAAAAATGCTTGGAAATGGATTGATATTTCACATGAATTAATTAGTGCAGGTAAAATGAATTATGCCGATTTTGATTTTGGATACTTGGGTGTTCTAGGGATATGGAATATGAATAAAGATTTTATGGTTTTCAACAGATACTCGGGATTCAAAAATATTACAGATAAAGACGTTACCAATGCTGCTAAAGGTATAGTCGAACGAAGAGCAAGAGAATGTAATTTACTTGCTAGACCAGTTATTGGATTTAATGGTAGGAGCTCAAAGGAAATTCAAAGAAGATTAGCAATGTATGTTATTGGATGGGATTTTGGGGTCAGAGAACTGGAAGAAAAATATACAAATTTGATTGCAAAGGGTAATTATGAAAGAGCAGCAGGTTGGGCGATTTTTCACGGTGATGTTAACCGTGCAATTACAATTTTAGGTGAATCAAATAATGAAAACTATAAGATCATGTCAACTGCAATTGCAGCATACGCAGCCTTCAAAGATACAAATTCAAACAGTACATGGAAAGACCGGTGCAGGCAACTAGCTTCAGAGTTGGCAGATCCATATTTAAGAATCATTTTTGCATATATTGCAGATGGTAATTGGTGGGATGTATTGGATGAAACTGCATTACCATTGAGGGAAAGATTAGGTGTCGCATTAAGATTTTTACCAGATTCAGACTTGGAGATCTATCTTAATAGATTGGCGGATGTTGTTATTGAAAGAGGTGATGTTGAAGGTATAATTTTAACAGGTATCACAATAAATGGTATTAAGCTATTACAATCTTTTATCGATAGAAATAATGACGTTCAAAGTGCATGTTTGATCGCAACATTTGCGAGTCCGAAATATTTTGTGGACAATAGAGTTGAAACATGGGTTGATAGTTATAGAAGCTTGCTGAATAGTTGGAGTCTATTTTCAGCCAGGGCAAAGTTTGATATTGCAAGAGCCAAATTATCAAGGAGAATAAATGAACAAAATCAAAATATCAAATACGTTTCAAGGCAGCTCTACTTACAATGTATTAATTGTCATAAATCGATCACAAGAGACGAAGGAAATAACGATGAACCACTCACTAGTACTGGTGGTGCTAAAAAGACTAAAAAGAGAAAAGCTACTAACCATTCGTGCCATCACTGTGGATATCCATTTCCAAGATGTGCAATTTGTTTAATCACACAAGGAGTCCCGGTTCCGAAAGAAGTCATGCATATAAATAGCAGTGAGATTAAGAGGGACACAAGAGTTGGAAGCATGGAAGCAGCTGAACTTGCCAGAAGAGAACGACATGAAACACAATTTAAAGAATGGTTTAGTTTCTGTCTTTCATGTAACCATTGTATGCATGCTGGACACGCAGAAGAATGGTTTTCAAAGCATTACATGTGTCCTGTTCCCGATTGTGAATGCAAGTGTAACAACAGGTAACTTATGGTGTATAGTTATGTGTAAACCCGTACAAAAAAGTGTTAGCACTGAAAACCGTTATTTTTACGTAAAGTTACCTCTCGAAATGATCTGTCTCATTTTACAATTTCTTTCCAGTTTTTATTGTTATTTCGATGGATCGAATTTTCTCAATGCAAGAAGGCGCTGTGTTTACTGAAGGAGTGCATATTTGTTATCACCTGTTTCAAATCTCAAGAAACTCTCTGCATCCATACATCCAGCAGCCACATCAGCAGTAATATAAAAGATTGCAGAACATTTCAAAGAGGGATATCACTTACAGCAACAACCATATTCCATTCTGTTTTCAGCTAATAGTATTTGTATCTTTCCGTGCGATCCAAAAGGTTTTTTTTACTTCTATTTTTAAATCAAAGTAGTGGTAACACTTACAGTATCCATTCAAGTTATTTTGGGAATTAACTCAACATTACCAATTGAATTCAATAGTTAATAAAGAATTTTAATATGTCCACAAATACAGATAAGATCAATAATATTTTGAAAAAAATTGATAGAGAGAGGAAATTAGCAGAAGGTGCCAATAACTTGAGGAAAAAAACAGATAATCCTGCAGTCATTCAGAAATGTAATACCCAAGTTAGAGAGGCCCAGAAAAATATTGATTATTTAGAATCCATTTTACAAAAATTACAAATTTCGATGAAAAATGAATCAATTTCTAAAACTTCTGCAGGTTCAGAAATTACTTCAAATAGTTCAAATTCGAAAACATTAGCTGAATCAACTAATTCAAATGATAAAAAATCTTATAATAATCAAACAACTAGACCTTTATTTACTGCTTTGGATCTAGTTAAATATGATTGTCCATCATTAGGTCATAAAATTCAATATATGATGCAATTGTTGGAATTTAAAATCCAAGTTGAAACTCAATACAAGGAGGCTAATGATAAAATGTATAATCTTTACCAGGTAGAAGGCGATAGATCAAGTATTGCAATGGCGCAAAGAGGTAAAATTGAAAGTGACAGAAAAATTCAACTGATGAGAAGAGCATTGAAAGAATACCAATCAATGTATATTGATTTTGATGATATTGCACGTGAAAATGCAATGATTAACACTGTTAGAAAGAATCCACTATCAGGTGTTTTACATATTCAAATCCATGCTGTCAGAGGTGTGGATCACATCCAATCTCCTTTATTCTCAAGAAATCCTGAATGTATTATCAGTATAAAGATTGATGACAATGAAAGGGCTAGAACGAAAGGTTCAAGAAACGATAGATGGGCTGATTGGTTTGACATTAAGGTTGAAAAGGCTAATGAATTAGCACTCACAGTTTATGACAAAATAAATGACCAATTAACGCCAGTGGGTTTATTCTGGTTGTCACTTTCAGATATATCAGAAGAAATTCGTAGGGAAAAAGTTAACAATGAAAGAATTACTTCAGCAAATTGGACGGATGCATCAATTATCAATGACAACACGTTAAAGAAAGTTTCCACTGCTTCAAGCGGTGCATTATTAGATTCACTTTCTGATTTGTCACCATCATTACATAGCCATAATAACAATAGTCCATTGACTGGGGCACCTGAAAATTTACATCCATCAACACCAACTTCAGCATCAAATACAATTTCATCTCCACTCAGAACAAAAAATTGGTTTCATTTGGAACCAAGTGGTGATATTCAAATCTCATTTGGGTTTGTTAAAACGAATGAAAATAAAACAAGAATAGATCATAATAATTTTGCTAATGGTTTGGGCCGTCATGGGGCAATTCGTCAACGGAAAGAAGAAGTCATCGAATCTCAAGGTCATAGATTTGTTCAAAAGCAATTTTATAACATCATGTCATGTGCTGTTTGTAGTGAATTCTTAAGATATACTGGTTATCAATGTGAAGATTGTTTATTTTTAGCTCATCAAAAATGCATAAAGAATATTATTGCTAAATGTATTTCAAAATCAAGTTCTGATGTTAACTGTGATGATACAAAGTTGAACCATAAAATTCCTCACAGATTCAGTCCAGTTACAAATCGTGGTGCCAAGTGGTGCTGTCACTGTGGTTATATTTTACCATTTGGTAAAAAAAATGTTCGTAAGTGTGATGAATGTGGTATAATGTGTCATGCAAACTGCGTTCATTATGTTCCAGATTTGTGTGGTATTCCACCTAAGACAATTGAAAAGATTTTAGAAGCTTTGAGAATTAGCCAACAAAAGACTAATGAAAAGAAATTGTTAACAAAAACCTCATCAAATAGAATTCTTACATCACCTAAGCAACCTAAAAAGCTGATGAGCTCACCAACAAAACCCGAAAAACCATTACCTGTTATTAATCAAACCAATAGTATTGTTAGTACAACAAATAACACTATTAATAACAACATTATTAACAATAAAAATGCATCCTTATCAGAACCTCAAGTAACCAGTCCTGAGAGAAAGCATGATATTCCATTTGAATTAGGCAATCAACCCGTGGCATCACCAGTCGATAAAGTTTACCCATCAAATGCAGTTACAAGAAGTAGTGTTGAATTAACAAAAGAAACATCAAGGGATAGTGAAGAAAATTTTAAAGATAAAGCAACCGTTGATATCAATGATGGTTCTAGAATTCCACAATATCCAGATGGTTTATCAGATAACAAAGATTTAGATAATTCAATGATTGTATCAAATAATGAGCCTGTTCATCCAAAACATCAAAGCCGTCATCAAACTCAACATCGTCACCATAACCATCATCATCAAAAACGTCGTCATCGTCGTAGATACGGTTTAGATGATTTCAAGTTTATTTCAGTTTTAGGTAAAGGTAATTTTGGTAAAGTTATGCTCGCAGAATATGTCAATAATAAAAAATTATGTGCAATTAAAGTTTTGAAGAAGAATTTTATTATTGAAAATGATGAAGTTGAAAGTACTAAATCAGAAAAGAAAGTTTTCATTGTTGCAAATCAACATAAGCATCCATTTTTACTGAACTTATATCAAAGTTTTCAAACTGAAAATAGAATTTATTTTGTTATGGAATATGTTAGTGGAGGTGATTTAATGTGGCATGTCCAACAAAAGAAATTTTCATATCAGAGGGCTCAATTTTACGCAAGTGAAATTTTATTAGCTTTAAAGTTTTTACATGATAACGGTATTATTTATAGAGATTTGAAATTAGATAATATCATGTTAACAGTTGAAGGTCATATCAAACTAGCCGATTATGGATTATGTAAAGAGAATATGTGGTTTGGAAATACAACAAGGACATTTTGCGGTACACCAGAATTAATGGCACCAGAAATTATTTCGGGCGAACAAATTTATGATAAGGCAGTTGATTGGTGGGCATTTGGCGTTCTATTATACCAAATGATATTAACAAAAACACCATTCAAAGGTGACGATGAAGAAGAAGTTTTCAATGCAATTTTAACAGATGAACCGTTATATCCAATTAGTATGACCAAAGAAGCTGTTGATATAATTCAAAAATTATTGACTAGAGATCCAAAATTAAGATTGGGATCAAGTGAAAGAGACGCCTTAGAAATAATGGAACATTCATATTTTAACAACATTGATTTTGACGATATTTTAAACAAGAGAACTGATCCACCGTACAGGCCAGAAATAAATGATCCAAGGGATGCAAGATGCTTCGAAGAAGAGTTCACATCACAAGCTGCTAAATTAACACCTATAAATAGTGTTTTATTACCAGAGAATCAAGAAAAATTCCGTGGTTTTACATATTCGTATGAAGATGAGTGATCAATGTAGATAATAAATAAATGTGTAGAATAAGTGAAAAGCAGTAACAAATAATGATTCAGAGAATTCAGAACACGTTATGTAAAGTGACTAAATATAAGTTGATCATTCATAGGGTGACTCTCGATTTGCCCCATGCGAGACTATTTTACATTTCATGGGAAACATCCTCCCACGAGAGAATTTCCCACAATATTTGCAGGCAATAAACCGAAAAACACATATGCTTATAAAAAACCGACATGAGCGAACGAACAAATTCAAAAAAATGAACATTTTGGAGGATCGTATGTTTCAGTCTTATATTTAATAAGAAGAAATCGAGCTAAAGCCAAGAATCAACTACCACTAAGATGTCCAAGAGAACCCCAATTGAAGTGAACAATTTTGCTGAATTACGTGCATTTCCATTATTTGAAACCATCAAGAATGTTTTTGATAAAGCGTTAGCTAGTGGAGATTTAGTTTACCATGAATGTGAAAACGTTGAAATTTTGAAAGATGATTTAACAGGGTTAAAATATGAAGTCTCAATTACTGCAGGATTAAGTCAAAGACCAAACAATAGAGCTGCAGAACCTGGACACGAGGATGTTGTTATCGATGAGAAGACATTGGAGAATGTACACAAGAAGAATCCATTTTTAAATCCTGAACCTGAATTAACAATTATTGATTCATTAATGGGTAAATATAGATTAATTTTAAACAAGTATCCTAATAAGAAATATCACTTTTTAATGGTTACCAAGGAATTTGAACAACAAGATAGTTTATTGAAACCTATTGAATTACAAACCATGCATGTTATTTTAGAAAATTTGAATAAAGATGGTTTGAAATATTTTTCATTTTTCAATAGTGGATCAGAAAGTGGATATTCCCAATTTCATAAACACGTTCAATTTATGATGGCGTCTGATAATTTAGATGTATATCAAGAGAAAATTGTTTCAAATGTTGACTTTTTCGTACCAAAGGAAATGATTGCAGCAAAGAGACCATTATTCTACAAGAATGCAACATACAAGCATTATATTTTAAAATTAAATGAAAGTATTAATAATACTGAAGAACAAGATGAAGTTGATGAAGATCTTTTAGCTATTTTATACATGTATTTAGCGAAGAGAGTTATGAATATTTATAAGGAATGGGAAATTGACACCAAGCATAAGAGAATGAGTTATAATTTACTTATGATGCCAGATTGGGTTATGATTGTGCCACGTAGATGTGCAAAATATGAAGATATTTGGCAAAATGCATTAGGATATATGGGATTATTTTATTTAAAGAATGAAGAATTAAAGAAGAAAGTTGTTGATATTGGATTTGGTAAGATATTAGAAGAATGTGGATTCCCAATGGAAGAAGAAGAGGATAAGATTGTTTATAATGAATATGGTTATTAGATTAAATAACTAGATAATAAATATATAAGTAATAATAAATATAAAGAATTTATTCCTTTTTCTTTTCTTAAAAGAATGATTTATAGTAAGTAAATAATAGATGAGGCACTTTTTTTTCGGTTTGTTTTTGTAATTAAGCTAATTTGGAGTTGTTGAGAGCTTCCTTTTCAGCAAGTTGAGCTTCAGCTTCTAAGATAAGATCGGTAAGGTATGGAGTATCTTCAGAAGCCTTAAGAGCCTTTGATTCAGGAAGAACATCAATAGAGATAGCTAATTGATGAGCAGCAATGATTCTATAGTTTCTTGCATAAGATTCTTCTGCTGGTAATCTTGAAATAGCTAATTGAACAGCTGGTTTTTCTTCTTCAATCAAATCATCAAGCTTAAGACCTAATTGTCTGTAACCAGATAAATAAGTGAAGGCCTTAGCAGCTGGGAACATAAGTTGTCTAAGGATTGGAGTCTTGAGGACAAGATCGACTTGCTTTTTGACGGTTGTAAGGGTAGCCATGGTATGTGTATCGATGTGTAAATTCTAAGGACAGTATTAGTGACCACCAGTCAATAAATCATCCCAAGTTTTGATGTAATGAATATTCATGAGGCGAGGGAGAGTGTCAGATGGAAATGCTAAGCTTTCATTGGCTGAAAGAAACTTGCAAAAAAACGTCGATCGGCGCAACACCAACTGCCATGGTTCGATTCTCAGTCGACACAAAGTTTTCTCATTTTTCACATGAAAAGTAAAAAGTGACAAGTGAAAATTTGAAAGGTGCACGATCACACGCATTTTTTTCTTTTGTCTATTACGCTACTTCAATAGGCGAAACGCAATCACGCTTCCGCTTTGAGAAATCCGGTTACTTCTTTCGGCGCGTCGTGGCGCGATGTCTAGGTGAAACGCGTTTAAACACAAACACCTGCCACATAAATAAACGTGTCGCTATTGTTTCAGTTGATGGGGTGGAAGATAGTAGTTAATACTTGCAACATTGGAGAATGCTGGAATGCTAATATATAAGGGCTGAACATCCTCCTTTTTTTCTTCTCTCAACTAGTTAGCTCTTTATTTATTTATAGCTTTTATTTCTTGTTCTCTTTTTATTGATAATCCTACCATGAAGTTCTCTCTTATACTTTCAACACTCTTAGCTGGTGTTTCAGTCCTTGCTTCTGATGACGATTACACCCCACAAAGTTGTTCATCTGACTCACATTGTCCCGAAGATTATCCATGTTGTTCATACGATGGTAGTTGTGGTACAGGTTCTTACTGTTTAGGGCCCTGTGATCCGAGATACTCCTTCAATTCAACTTCTTGTATGCCTGCTCCAATTTGTAAGGCAGGTACTTACAGCCCAAGATCTGACAACATGATGAAAAATTCCGAGTATCTAGGTAACACTACATCAACCGACTTTATTTATTACGGTACAGTTAAAGACATTGATGATTCAGTTGCTATTATAATGGAAAAAAATTCCGTCGGTGGTGTCATTTCTTCAACCTTTTATATCTGGTATGGTAAAGTTTCCTTTAAATTCAAAACTTCTCATAATCAAGGTGTTATTTCTGCTGGTATCCTATTTTCTCAGGTTCAAGATGAAATTGATTATGAATTTGTCGGTAATGCATTAACAACTCCCCAATCAAACTTTTATTTCCATGGTATACCTAATTATGAACATTCAGTTAATTTAACATCAACTGACACTTATGAAAACTGGCATACTTATACAATCGATTGGACAGAAGATAAAGTTACTTGGTCAATTGACGGCAATGAGTTGAGAACTTTAAACAAAGATGATACTTATAATTCAACTTCAGATGAATATGATTATCCTCAAACTCCTTCAAGACTACAATTATCCATCTGGCCTGGTGGTGATACAAGTATGAATGCTGCTGGTACTGTTGCTTGGGCTGGTGGTGAAATTGATTGGGATGCAGAGGATTTCACTGACCCTGGTTATTTATCTGTTAAAATCGACACAGTTGAAGTTGAATGTTATTCTATACCTGATGGAACTACAACTTCAAAAGAACAAGTCTCTTATATTTATGATGGAAATGGGTTCCTACAAAAAAATATCCAAATTTCCGATAAGAAAACGTGGATGAAAAATTTAGCTGGTGTTGGTTTCAATCCTGGTAATGAAGAATCATCATCATCATCATCATCATCATCATCATCATCATCCAAAACTTCATCAAAGACTTCATCAAAGACTTCATCTTCATCCTCCTCTTCATCATCATCATCTAAGTCATCTTCCTCCTCCTCTTCATCATCATCATCTAAGTCATCTTCGTCATCCTCTTCATCCAAGACATCCTCATCCAAGACATCCTCATCCAAGACATCTTCTAAGACATCCTCCTCCTCCACTTCATCATCTAATGCATCCTCGAAAACATCATTTTTCTCCTCGTCATCAACTAAATCAGCAACCAGTTCAACAACACCAAAAGCATCATCTACAAGCAAAACAGTTCATCCATCATCTAAATCAACTACAACATCGGAATCTGCAACCATATCGGAAAATATTACTTCAAAACAAACCACAGCACAAACCACAGCATTAACCACAGCACCACCAACGACTAAATCCACTATCTCAACCACATCATTATCTTCATCAACTACGCAGTCCGGCTTTGTTCAATTCATTTCTTCCTCAGCTACATTTTCAAATATTGGTTTTATCAATTCACCAAATTCTTTAACAACAATTATAATATCTTTCGTCTCAGCTCTTTTCTTCTAAAGATAGCAATCTGACTAAAATATAAAATATAAACTAAAAACCACCATTTATATCCCAACCTGTTTCTTTACTCTTCACTAGTCTACTATTTAAACCCCTTAATCTTGTATAATTTATGATTTATATAAACATTTAAAAATAATTAATCAATCCATGAGAACTTCAAATTTTTCGGCTGTATCCGTATTTGGTAACTTTACTTTTGACAATAATAAAAAGCTTTCTCAGACGTCCAACGCATTTCTTATCTTAAAACTATTTACTCGATGTACCGTATTGTTTGAGTCATGTCACTTACATTCCAGATCCACTCATTTAATTCAAATGAAATTAAAAAACACGAATATACAATAACTGAGTTTTTAAATAAGGGATATAATATACCAAGATACAAATACAATGTTATAACAACACCAAGAATTAAAAAAAATCTGGTCACTGATCTGTGCATATCTTCTAAGTCTCAAAGCTATGCAATATTTGCATTTGCTAAAGGTACAAACGATGTTAACGTAAATGTTGAAAATAATCCTGATTTGGAATCTGCTCAAATTACGAAATCTAAATTACAACAACTATATGATGCCCAAATATTAAATGATTATACTATTGAATATGATCATTCAGTATCTAATTCAAATCAATCACTTAACTTCCCAGACAGTTTTGCAGATTCATGTCTAGGAATGATCTGTCTGAAACCTCAAAAATTGCCATCTGATTATGAAGTCACTGGGTTTGTCTCATTTTTTCCAAAATTAGGTACTCTGCTATCTCAGATAAGTGAGTCATTCACAAAAAACTACTTGCCACGGGTTGATAAGTTATGGATAACTGCAATTAGTGAACATAATTTGAGGAAAATGTATGAATCTTGGGGATACGTTTTTGAAAAAATCGTGTTGGTTCCTACCCGTGCAAATGGGGATATTGTTGCTGATGATGATTATTTAGAAAATAACATTGGCGCATCTCAAGACTTCCATCTAGATATTCTTGTTAAAACTTTGTAACAATATGTATTGACATTTTTCTTTTCTTTGGAATTTTCATTTTTTCACCATTTTTCTTTGTGGCCATGTCCGATTTTAAAATTTTGGATGTCGAGAAATAATTCGAGAAACTCGAACTTTTGATGAAATTCGTTTTACTTGGTATGACTGATGAACTTTTTCCTCCCCTTCTATAATGTTCAATAGACAGCTCTTTAAACGTTCACTTGCTACAGTCGTTAAAGTTAACAAGAAAAAGAAGAATTCAAAGATCAAAATGTCTAGTGCTGCACCATCCGTTGAATTTTCAAGAGAAGCTCTTGAATCTGTTTTAAAACGTCGTTTCTTCTTTGCTCCATCATTTGAGATTTATGGTGGTGTTTCTGGTTTATATGACTATGGACCTCCAGGTTGTGCATTACAAGCCAATATCGTTGACACTTGGAGAAAACATTTTGTTCTTGAAGAAGATATGTTAGAAGTTGATTGCACAATGTTAACTCCTCATGAAGTTTTGAAAACTTCTGGTCATGTTGATAAATTTGCTGATTGGATGTGTAAAGATTTGAAAACTGGTGAGATTTTCAGAGCTGACCATTTAGTGGAAGAAGTCATTGAATCTAGATTAAAGGGTGATAAAGAAGCTAGAGGTATTGTTGAAGAAAATGTTGAAGAAGAAGATGATCAAAAGAAAAAGAGAAAGAAGAAAGTTAAGGAAATTAAGGCAGTTAAATTAGATGATGATGTTGTCCAAGAGTATGAAACCATTTTAGCTAAAATCGATGGTTATTCAGGCCCTGAATTAGGTGAATTAATGATCAAGCATAATATCTGTAATCCTGCAACTGGTGAAAAATTAGAACAACCTGTTGAATTCAATTTAATGTTCGAAACTGCAATCGGTCCATCTGGTCAGTTAAAGGGTTACTTGAGACCGGAAACTGCTCAAGGCCAATTTTTAAACTTTAATAAATTATTAGATTTTAATAATGAAAAAATGCCATTTGCTTCAGCTTCAATTGGTAAATCTTTCAGAAATGAAATTTCTCCAAGATCTGGTTTATTGAGAGTTAGAGAATTTTTGATGGCTGAAATTGAACATTTTGTTGATCCGGAAAATAAAGTCCATTCCAATTTCGATGCTGTTAAAGATATAGAAATTTCATTATTATCAAAGGAAGTTCAACAACAAGGTAAAACTGACATTTTAAAAATTTCAATCGGTGAAGCTGTTGCTCAAGGTATTATTGATAACCAAACTCTAGGTTATTTCATTGGTAGAATATACTTATTCTTAATGAAAATCGGTATTAGAGAAGAAAAATTAAGATTTAGACAACATATGGCAAATGAAATGGCTCATTATGCTCAAGATTGTTGGGATGCTGAATTACAAACTTCTTATGGTTGGATTGAATGTGTTGGTTGTGCAGATAGATCTGCTTATGATTTATCAGTTCACGCTGCAAAGACAAAGGAAAAGTTATCTGTTAGAGAAGCATTAAAAGAACCAATTACTGTTGAAGAATTCGAATGTGAGATTGAAAAGAAAAAATTCGGTCCATTATTCAGAAAGGATGCTCCAAAGGTTGAAGAATGGTTAACTTCAAGAACTCAATGTGATTTGGAAAACTTAGCGAAAGAATTAGAATCTAAATGTAAAATCTCAACTAAAATTCCAAACACTTCAAGTGATGTTATTGAAATTCCTAGTGATTTAGTTAAAATCGAAAAGAAAAAGAAAACCGTTCATGTCAGAGAATATACTCCTAATGTTATTGAACCATCTTTTGGTATTGGTAGAATTATCTATGCAGTTTTTGAACATTCTTTCTGGTCTAGATCTGAAGATTCAGCAAGAGCTGTTCTTTCCTTCCCACCATTAGTTGCACCAACTAAAGTTTTAGTTGTTCCATTAATGAACAATAAGGAATTACAAGAAGCAACAAAGAAGGTGAAAACTACTTTACGTACTAAGCAAATTCCATTTAAGGTTGATGATTCTGGTGCTTCTATTGGTAAACGTTACGCAAGAAATGATGAATTAGGTACTCCATTTGGTATTACTGTTGATTATGAAACCATTGAAGACGGTTCCGTTACTTTAAGAGACAGAGACTCAACTAGTCAAGTTAGAGGTTCTCTTGATGATGTTGTTGCAGCAGTTGAAAATATCACATACAGAGGTTTCTCATGGGCTGAAGGTACTAAGAACTTAACTAAGTTTGAATCCAAGAGTGACGAATAGATTTGTTTTTTAGTTTGTCTTTGCCTTTTTTTAAAGTGTGTAATTTGTAGCAACTTATAGTGATTTATGATTCTATATAGGCTGTAGAACTTTTTTTCAAGATTCATGTTGTTTGATGCTTGCTCTTCACGTTGGCTTATACACGGACATCTGGACTTTTTATTTTCTCATTTTGAGAATTTTTCACTTTTCACTTTTCCCCTTCCACTTTTCGAATTGTTTTATTTCGCAGGTGTTTTACAAGGCAATTGGATTATCTGTATGAAAACGTTGACAACCGTCTAAACACACTCTGGTTAGTGGCAGAAACTGGACCCAAGTACACTCCAGATAGCACACATAATTGCGTACAGATAGATATGAGTAATACAAAATCAGATACGGTTCATCTGCCTAGACACAGAGGTACGTTAAATGTGGATGCATTGGCTGCCAGCAGTTCAGCCGAAGAGCTTGGAAACCAACAACATTATTCTCAAGGAGAAGACATTTCACTAATTGCAAAACAACTGAATGATATTAAAATCAAACCATCCACATGGGATACATCTGAAGAAGAAAGTGAAGTAAATAACACTGAAGATATTAATGATAACAATGAAGATAATATTCCGGTACAACTAGGAACACTGGATATCATAACAGAAGTATCACCAACTGACTCAAAATTCCAGTCAACTATTAATACTCATGGTACTGAAAATAATAATATTAACGATGATTTTGCAACACCAATTGTTCAAAATGAAAAGAGTTTTGGGGCAATTGATGAAATTAGTAATTTTCAGTTTACAACCCCAAATTTGGGAGATCTACAACATGATACTTTTCAAACTTCCCCGTCATCAACACTGCCTGATCCAGCCGAATATAATCTTTCTCCAATGATTGGAAGCTTTGAAGGTATGCAAATTTCAATGAATGAAAACATGCAATTATTAACACCGAAAAGACAATTACTATATAAAAACTTAGACGAAAAGGAAGATTCAACAAAATCTCTAGATCCCTTTGCAACGAGTGAAGTTGATAATGAACCAATACAGGGTTTAGAGGATTCAAAGTTTGACATAAATCAACTAAAGTTAGATCTTTTAAGGAAGCCTCAATTGTCAAATAATCAATTACCATCAGCAAGCTCATCTGAAAATGATCTCAACTCAATCATTGATAATTATAATTTGCCAGATACTCCAGTATTACAACAGAATACTAATTTGGAATCTAACAAACAGTCCCCAAGTAGCCTCAAACCACATTCTCATTTAACAAATTCAAATTCAAATTCAACATCAAATTCAACATTACCATCACGTAATTCAGTCTCTTCCTTTTCCAGTAAATCAAGACCAACTCACAAAAGAACAAATTCTATTCCTCATGAATTGAAAACTAGACAATTGCCACTAACTGCGAATACAGTTTCAAACTCTTCAACAAATAATTCGAAAGAGAAAAAGAAGAAGAAGAATTTGTTTAATGGATTTTCAAAAGCCTTTGGTTTGAATTCAAACAGTTCACGTTCATCACAAGAGCTGAAAATTTCTGCTCCAAAAAATGTTATCCTTAAAACACATGTAAGCTATGATTCTGAAACACAAACCTACAAAGATTTACCTCAAGAATGGGCAAGAGTTTTAACAGCTCAAGGTATTTCAGTTGCAGAACAACAAGCAAATCCAGTTGAAGCTGAAGAAGTTTTAAAATTTTATTCAGAAGCATACGGAAGACCCGGTGAAGGCATGAAATTTATGGATGTTCAAAGATCTTCCAATGTCAGTGATTTTATGGATTCATCTCAAGATTTCACAAACAATGATACTTCTCAAGATACAGATAATTCAACAAATTATTATAATAGTCAATCTTACACAAGTGATTCATCATTATCAACAATGCAAAGAAATAATTTAGGAAGTACTCCACAATCAAACCTTTTCCAATCACCTGTAACAGAATATAATAGTTTTACAAATTCTCAATCTCTCATAAGTCCTAATCTTAATAATCCATCAAGTTTGAATGAGAACGCTCATGAAGATGCCGAATATATTCCGAAGAGACAGGCGCCTCCACCACCCCCACCATCGGTGCCATCATTAACTAATACAGTAACTTCCCCCAACATATCTACCAATTCATCATCAAATAGGTTATCAGTATCAAGACAGACATCATTATCAAGACAAACATCCCTCTCTAATGCACGTAAATACTCTTCACCAAATAATAATAATACTAAACAAGTTTTTAAGAGTCCAAAAACTGTTGGTAGAAGCGTACCAAATTCACCATCTACTTCAATTATTGAATCATTCTCTCGTCGTTTCAGTAAAAGAAGATCAAATTCATCAACAACCAAACCTCATATTGTCCATTTATCAGAAGGTATTTCAAACCCCGGTGGCCCAATTCAAATATCATCACCCGCTCAAGCTCATTCAAACACTTTGATCAACTCTTCAACTAACAAGAAATTAGCACCACCTGTAGAAATACTCAAATCAAAAGCATCACCCAAATCCAATGGTGATTATGAACCAAAACGTGCCCCACCTCCATTACCAAAACTCAATGGCAATGATTCAATTCCTTCAGCTTTAGAATCAGCACTAGGCAACTCTACCACTATTGATGAACCAGACGATATTGACTATGATAATGAAAATGAATCACAATCAACATTAAAATCTCCAGTTAGATTGAGTGGTAATAAAGATTCAAGGAAAGATTTAAATAATATACTTGAAGATGAAAATGATGAAATCAAAGGTAATCTTTTACATTCTTTGAGCATGCCAACTGATGTTGAGTTATCTGATAAAATCGATCAATGTCTACCACCAGTTCCTGATGAGGTTGCACCAACCATTCCGATTGAAGAAAAATCGATGGATGAACAAGACAAAGTAAAATCTACTACTGAAACAGCTTTTGCTCAAGAGGAATTTACAGAAGCTTCTCAACCATCAGTAGTAGCAAGTAAACCAGTCCCACCAGTTCCAGTTCCGGATGCATCAGTTTCTGCACCGTCAAGAATTCCAAAGAAACATTTAACCGAAGAAGAACAAGAAAGACGTCGTGAAATCCGTCGTGCAAAAGATATTAAGTATATGAAAAAACTGCGTGAAATTTGTTCATCTGATGATCCGAACCTAAGATATCACAATTTGGTAAAAGTTGGTCAAGGTGCCTCAGGAGGTGTTTATACAGCAGCTGATGCTGTCACTAACGAATGTGTTGCTATTAAACAAATGGAATTAGAAAAACAACCGAAAAAAGAGTTGATTATTAATGAGATTTTAGTTATGAAAGGTTCTAAACATGGTAATATTGTCAACTTTATTGAATCTTACTTACTGAAAAAAGATTTATGGGTGGTAATGGAATACATGGAAGGTGGTTCATTAACCGATATTGTTACACATAGTATAATGACAGAAGGTCAAATGGGTGCCGTTTGTCGTGAAACTTTGAAAGGTTTGAAATTTTTACATTCAAAGGGTATTATTCATAGAGATATTAAATCTGATAATATCTTACTATCAATGAATGGTGATATTAAATTAACAGATTTTGGTTTTTGTGCACAAATTAAGGACCATGCATCTAAACGTAATACTATGGTTGGTACACCATATTGGATGGCACCTGAAATTGTCAAAAAGAAAGCATACGGCCCAAAAGTTGATCTTTGGTCATTAGGTATCATGGCAATTGAAATGATTGAGGGCGAACCACCATATTTGAACGAAACTCCATTGAGAGCATTATTTTTAATTACTACAAATGGTAAACCTAAATTGAAGGATTGGAATAGTTTAAGTTCTTCATTACAAGAGTTTCTGGATGCTTGTCTTGAAGTTAATCCAGATAAGCGTGCAAATAGTGTTCAGTTATTAAATTTCAAATTTATCCAAGAAGCGTCAGATAATTATACACTTGCTCCACTTGTTCAATTAGCAAGAGCTGAGAAGCAAAAGGAGGAAGAGGAAGAGGTAGAGGAAGAAGAAGAAGAAGAAGAAGAAGAAGAAGAAGAAGAAAAAGAAGAAACAGAGGAAGCAAAAGAATATGAAGGAGGAGAAAAGGAAGAAGGAGGAGAAGAGGGAGATAAAGACACTCTTGACGATTTCAACAATGCTTGATGTATTGTATATAGTAAATTATTAAATATATAGATAAAATATATAAGCACATATATCAATAGATAGAGGTAGTAAATACAATATCAGTTATCCTGAAATCCAGTTTAGCACTTATTTTAACTATATACTGATGATGGTCATAAAATTTGTCGACAACCGAGTATTTCAAATTCCCAAAAAAGAAAGTTTCCCGACGAACATGATTGTGTTGGTGTGGTGCTTTGATTTCTTATTTTTGTGTTGTCGTTAACACTAGTCTAGTATTCACCAGTATTATGCCATTAAACGTCAATAATATTAAGCCCAGAAAGGAAAGGAGTCGGCTTGGATGCAATAACTGTAAAAAGAGTAAGGTTAAATGTGATGAAGTGCATCCATCTTGTACAAGATGTGCAAGAAGAGGAACAGCATGTTCATATCCTCCTCAATTTTCATTCCAAAAAACATCAGTAATTGGTTCACAGGATGCTCCAAAGTATGGATTATCTAAAAAAATAATAGAATTGCAAACTTTATCATACAATCCAGATAGCCGTGAATCGAGTACAAATTCCGAGAAAGAGGCAATAAGTGCTGCAGGTAGTGATGCGAGTGGGGACCAAATTCAAAATCAACCTTACGAAGAAAGTTCAGCAAACGATATATTGAAAAAACTGATTTTGAAAAAGCATACTAATGAATCTGGCGAAAAATTTGATTTTGATAAACTTGTTAAACGGAAGAAACATAACCAGGGATCCATTTGATTTCTAAAACCGACTATTATATTTTTTTTGTCCTCAGAGGTATTTCCATAAATATCTGCAGCTGTATAATTATGTACATTAAATTAAATTTTGGAATTGAAATAAAGTTTGTTGAATAGGCACAAGTTTCGCAATAATTGGGCAAGATTGTTGGTAGACATAAAAAGTGTCAGTTATACACCCCTTAAATGTTATATAAAATCAAAACCCCAAATCAGTGAAAAAAAATAATCAAGTGTCTAATTTTTAATGGAAAAGATATTAAAAAATAATGTATCCTGTTCTTCATAATAGTATGTATAATTGACTGACAATGTTGCATTATCAAATTATTCACTATTAGGTAAGCCAAAATTAGCAATATAATAGTCACCAGGTTTTCTTACCTTAATTGTTTTATAAAGCTCTCCACACAGATTAGTGAAGCCGTTAATTCATTCAAATTTATCAAAACTATTTATAAACCCGAATAAATAAATTATTTGGCCTGGTTATATCGGCATTTGTCCATTTTTTTATTCTGTTTAGGTTCTTCAGTTTAAACCTTGTCAACATTATCAACACCATTATTACCTGTTTTTCTTTGGAATAATTGACGATAAAATTTCTTCTAACTAGAAAAAACGTCCGAGTTAGACATATTTTTTTACGAAACACCTGTTCCCGGAACAATTTATTAAACAAATCTAAAATCTAAACAGTTAGGTAGTCTAAATGATTTTGAAAAAGATTGCACTATAACTAAAAGCAATATCAGAAAATATATAACACAACATGGTAAGAAAGATAATTTGAAAAAGGCTCAGTTACTTTTTGCGGTAAAAAGGTGATTTTCTAACGGATTTATTAGGTTTGAATGTTTTAAATAGCTAAAAAAATATACAATAATTAAGTACATAACATTTAATATACAATCTATTACAAAAAATATACAACATATATTAGTAGTCTGAGCTTTCCGCATCATCATCCTCATCATCCTCATCTTCATCATCTTCATCATTATCTTCAGAACCACTTCTGCTATCACTTTCTCCAATAACAATATATTTTGACTGAACAAACATCATCTTTGCCATCATGGTGCCTGTATTGACAAATTGGTAATAATTACCCATTGGGATTTCAAATGAACAACCTTCTGTGACAGTAAAAATATTTCTGCTTAGTGTGACCTCAATTTCACCAATAATAACGTAAAAAATGAAGTATGTATCATGATTTGATTTAACAGCTTTTTTGGAGCCTGACGGTAATTCAATTATACCACCACCACAAAACTCAGAATCTTGGTCAAACAATGTTCTAACTCTGAAGTATTCTTCATTTGTCTTGATAATTGTATCGTTCTTATATGAGCTTGGTGCAAATGCTACTGTACGATCAACTTGTTTTTCTGTACCTGGGCCTTCAAATATTGACAATGTTAACTTACCATCATTTTCGTGTTGCCACTCAGTTTTGGTATCTTCACCGACATTTTGATCATCAAATATATCATCTTGTGGATTGAATAAAGGCCCACTTGCTTTTGTTTTTTTATTTAAGTGCGCAGTTTCTTCTTCGTTTTCTGGTTTTCTTTTAGACGTTTTGGATTTTGTTGGATTTGAAGATTTGCCATTTTTATTTTTACCAATTGGTTGTAAATCTTTTGCTGGTTTAGTAGTTGACCTTGTTCTGTTTTCAACCACCGAAGCTTTTGTAGGCGCTCCAGGCTTCCCCTTTCCAGATTTTTTTATAGTTGTAGATTGCGGGGTTTTCTTAGCTGCATTTGTCTTTTTTGTAGTCTTCGGAGTTTTCAGTTCTGGAGTGCCTGATAAATCAATGGTAATCTTCTTAGTTGAACGTTTACTTGGTCGACGAAATTCAGGTTGTGACAAAGATAATGGTTCATCATCACCTTTATGCAAAACTTCTTGGACAGTTTTGACAACAACACCATTGATTTTTTCAGTCTTATATACAATCTTTTCATTTTTCCATGACGCAACAGGCGGAACACGGGCTCTTGAGGAACGACGGACTGGGACTGTAGGTCGAGATTTTTCTGGCACTACTGTCTTTGCTGATTTCCGTTTAGAGTTCAATGGAACCATTATTTTTTGTACTTTTGTGTTTTCTCTTGAACGAGACGGAGTTGACACCTCTTCTTTATCTGGTGTTTCAGAAACTGATTCTTCAGTCTCAGAAATAGATGTAACCAAGTAAGTGTTACTGGTATTACCACTTTTTGATTTTTTAGAACATGTTGCTTTTGGCGTCCTAGGCGTACTTGAAGTTCTAGGTGTTGTTGAAGTTGTTGGAGTTTTTGTACTTTTCAAAGTTGGAGTTTTTGGAGTCTTCGGTGTTCTTGGAGATTGCATGGCCCTGGATGCAATATTTGATAAAGGTGCCTGGTATGATATTCTATTAAATATTTCATTGGTAGTAATTGGTTTAATCATTTTAGGATTCGTTGGTGTCGATTCCAGCGATTTTGGTATCATTCTTGTAGAATCAGTTTCTGCTACCATCGCTGGACTGATAACGCTCGGTTTAGCTCTCTCTGACTTTTCTATTGCTGGTTCAATCGGCTCTTCATTTTTTGGGTTAGAAAAGCTATCAGATGATTCAGGTGTTGTTTCAGCCTTAGAATTTGACTTTTTCTCTACTGGATCTGCAGAACTCTTAGCACTTTTGGATTCGTCGACAGGTTTTGGACTTTTTGCAGATTCATCGGTTTCTCGTACTTTAGCTGGTCCAACAGTTTTAATTTCTTTGGCCAATGGTTTCACATCTTCAGTTTCTTTACTTTGTTCACTAGCCTTGGTCTCATTACTTGGTTCGGTGGATTCAATTAATTCTTTTTCACCCACAATTGAACCTTCCTTTCTTGACTCGTAAGTTGTAGTCTTCTTTGGGGAAACTAACGGATTAATGGTTGTACGTGAAATCTCAATTTTTTCTAATTTCTCTAACTCTTCAACGTCAACATCTGAAATATCATCATCCAGTATACTTTTATTACTTTCGACAATCTTTTCAACTGTATCAAATGATGAGTTGATTTCTGGAACATCATCATTGTTTAAAGTAGCATTTGTAATATTTTGAGGCTCAAATCTTGAATTTTTCGTATTTTTATTCAAAACAATATTCTTTGTTAATTTAGTACCGTTTATTGTATTTGACTGGAGTTGAAACAACGGAGGTGAACCTTTCTTTTGAGTTTTAGCTGTATAGCCCGCATCAGAATTATCATCAGTTGAAGTGAATATCTTTCTTTGAACTTTAATTGGTGTACCCAGATCTCCTGCATTTTTGATAACTTCATCTATCTCTATTTCAGTTTGTTGATTTAAATTATTTTGGGGTGATCGTTTAGCTACTTGTTTGTTATTCGTTTCAATTGTATTTTCAAATACAGTTTTATTAGATGCGGCAACATTCTTTTCTTTCAAAAATTCTAACTCTTTGGCACGCATTGAAAGCTTTTTTGCTGGTGAAGTATTCGGTAATGTACCAGGTTCAAATTCATCATCTGAAAGAAAAAACTCTTTAGGATCTTCTAGCCCATTTTCACCTTTTCTTGGGGTCCATGTCACTTGAAAACCAGTCTTTCTACCGATTTTTCCTGGATGCAAGAAAGAATCACTTTTTCTGTAGTTGCTCATGACTGGATTGGGATTTACTTGGAAAAACAATTTCAAGTGAAGAGATGATGATCAACAACCCAAACATCATTTGGTTTTAGTTTTTAGATTTTTACGTGTAACGCGGTTTCAGCTTAATAAAAACTTATTATGTGGTTATAATATGTCAGTTTTTGGTTAAGTTATCTAGATAAATACAGTTTACACAATAGAGATGGATTATTTTTCGTCTTCTTTGATGAGAGACACAACTTCATTGGTTTCACCATCGTGGTATGCATACACCTTGACTTTAAATTCTGCACAAGCAACACCGAATGTCTTAAGAATTAAAGCTTGTGTGACATCCAGAACACTACCCTTTTCAACAATTGGGGTAGCCTCAGTAAGGGTGATCTTACCACTGACCATTTTAGTTGGAAGCTTGAATTTATTTCTTAAAGTTGGTTCCATAGAGTGTGACATTGGAACATCTTCTTCAATCGGAACTTGTCCACCTCTGGAATAGACAATACCTTCTGGTAAGACAAACGTTATTGGAGATCTAGTCTTTGCTCTAGCATAGTCTTTTCTGCTATATGATGCAAAATATTCATTGACAGTTTCTGGAGTTTCATCAGTAAGTAATAAACCAATTAATCCATCATCAAATCTTGATAACTTATGCAAGTTGTTCTTGTATTCTTCTTCTGCTGTTTGTCCCAAGGCTTTTTGTAAGACCTTCTTCTTACCAAGAATTAATTTCGATCCAGTCCAATCTTTACGGATATCTTGTAAAACTGGAGTTCTAACATCATCAAGCCCTAAAATGTAAGTATATTTGAAAGTATCTAAAGCTTCTCTGACTTCATCGAAAATTCTTTCTTTATTTTCTCTCCCCTTACTATCGGTTTGTGCTAAAGTAACTAACTTGGATCTCTTTGATCTTGGCATGGTTGTTCTCTGTTTACTGTTGAGAAAAAGAAGCTAGGGACAATTAGATCAATTACACTGCTACAATAAACTACATTAAAATGGAAAATTTGAAAAATTTGCAGTGATAAAAAAGTGGAAATTAAAATTTTTTTTCATCCCAAAACGGCAACGCGAAGGCAACTTTCTGCAGTTCAGAACTGTCTTTTATTCTATCTTGTAATATAACTTACATTAAGAAGGCGTTGTAGACCCACTATTTGACTAAGATATTAAATCCAGAAAAAATAACCATTGAGAGGATACAAAATGGTCAATTTTTCAGGGATGAAAAATGAGAATATGGAGACCTCAGATAGGGATGCAGAGCTGTCAGATGCTCATACCAATTCTGCAACAGATCAATCACAAATTGATAGAAGTAGTAATGATTCAATTGATCAAAATAACAATGCCAATCAAGATGAAGAGGAAGATGATGACGAATATGATGATGAAGACTCAATTTTGCAAAGATTATCTGGTAATTACAGGAGGTTTTCTGAAGCTCAAAGATCCAGAGACAGATTAGATAATATCAATTCGTATGATACCGAAAACACAGACAACAATACTCATATACAAACCAGAAATTTACATAGCTTATTATCTTTTGAAGCTGATGATGGAGACCATGAAATGGAAGAGAATTATAACCATTATGATGAAAATGAAGATGAAGATGGTGAAGGCGAAGATGATAATGACGCTAATAGTGAGACCAATATGGATGCAGTATTAGATCATATGCTTGGTGAAAGTGTTGATTCATTTTCTACTGAAAACCTTGCTAACCTACCACCAACGAATGCATTAAGGATGCTAGCCAATGTCTTCAGCACAAGAAGTGGCGATAGAAGTTTACAGGAGTTGGAACAATTACTGTCAAGTGCAAGAAATAATATAAATGATTCGACTACACAGAATGAGTCATCATTTAATGATAGAACAAGAAACACTAACAACTCATTTATGAATTCCTTTGTTAATCAGTTCACCCCAGCTCAATCATCAGAGATTTCAGCACTGGTAGATGGGTTAGATAGCCATGATAATGCATATATGATCATGGAAACTTTAAACGAAATCTCCTCAAAGTTACTAATGATGTCAAGTATACAAGCAGAACGTCAAGTTCCGACTTATAGATTAGCAGAAAATCTTGTTAGAATCATACACGAATACCCAGATGATATGGAATTACAACTAGTTGCATGTCGCTGTATTTATAATTTAGTCGAAGTGAACTATCATTTAGTTTATGAAATTATTTCTGCTGGCATTATTGAATGTTTAAATGAAAAATTATCAGACTTAAGCTATATCGACCTGGCAGAACAAGCCTTACAAGCTTTAGAGTTGATTTCAAGACGAGCAGGTAGACAATGCTTACTGAAAGGTTCAGTTCCAATTTCTTTGGCGTACCTTGATTTTTTTACAATTCATGCACAACGAAAGGCTTTGCAGATAACAGCAAATTCTTCGACTACAGTTCCACATGCGAAATTTGATGATATCAGCACTGTGTTTCCAATTCTTAAAAATGTTGCAACAAACTACTCAGATTCACAATGTGTCGAATCATCGTGGATCTTTATTTCAAATGTTATCAAAAATTTTTATTCTACACCACATTTATTATTGGATCTTATAGACACTGAATTTTTGAAAAGACTTTTTGAAATGTTACCAATATGTTTAGGAGACAGCAAAAAATCATCGGGTTTGGTAACTTTTAAAACATGCATTTCATTGATAGAATCATTGGCATTATTATCAGATTGTTCTCCAAAATTCTCATATAATTTGGTTACTAATTGCGAAATTGGTGCAATGGTTATCAAAATATTTATATCTTATGGTAACACAGAAAACGATGAATTAACTTTTTCTTCAGAACCAACTTCAGTGGAAATCGATGCTTTGTTGAAATGTCCCAAAGAATTACTTATTGCTTTATTAAAATTAACACACTCATTAATACCTTTAAATATTTCAGTTGTAAAGGAAAGCTTGCAAACAGACATCGGTAACTATATTTCCTCTAATAACTCAAAAATTAATGAAGAAAAAATAAATTTAATAAAAAATGAACCTGGCAAATTTAATGAATTTTATACCCAGATTTTCCCATTGTTACTTGATATCTATGATGCAACAGTTGAGTATAAAATTAGGAGATTGGTTTTTATTTTGATTTTAAGACTGGTTTACTTAATGACATCCTCTCAATCAAGATTGATTATCCACAACTCTAAAATAACATCTATCTTAGCATCAACGATAACGCACGGTAAACATATATTTGACCACGAAACAAGTAGATATAAAGAGTCTGAGGTTGTCAAGTTTTACTCATTGCTATTTGGTGCACTTTTGGTTACTCAAAGTTTGATTAATTGTGATCCCAAAGTTTTTTTAAACGATTTCACAAATGAAGGTTTGATTTCACAAATGAATGATTTATCCAATTTATTTGATGGTGAGTATAAAAGAATTGTCGATATAGAAAATAGATCAGTTGATGACAAAAATAATTCTAATGCGGATATTTTTATGGCTGATGATGACGACAGTGATGCTGAATTGGATTATGATGAAGATGACGACGAAGAAGATGGAGAAGATGACGATCATGAAAATGACACAAATGAGGATCACAATATCGAATCTCGTGCTGATCCCGATGTTGTTCAAGCGGCAGCTTCTGGTTTAGTAGAATCACAGGTCCATTCAATTAAAAAGTTAACCATTATGGATGATGGTTTAAGGAACTTATCAAAAAGATCAATTCTAGATTCATTATCTTCATTATCTATTTCAATTAAGAACGATTATGATGCTCTTTCTGTTGAAAATCAAGTAAAAAAATCAGAGAATATGCAATTTTTAGAAAAATTAACCGCATGTTTGAAAGATAGTTCCTTTTCAATAAATGAAAGTGACTGGACATCTCTATGGAAAAGTCTATTTTCACTTTTGAATTCCGACCCATCAAGGGTTACCTCTAGTTTTGAATTGCTCTCTTCGGGTATTGTTGATGAACTATTATTACTACTCAATGATAAAATAGAATCACCGGCTTATAAGTCATTTCAACATATTTTCTGCTCGTCTTTGAGTCCATGTTTTAATGAAAACACCCCACCTCTAGTATTTTTAGTTAAGAAGCTAGAAGAAGCTATTGATAGAAATGAATCTTTTGAAATTATTGGTTTGGATTCTGATACAAACCAAAACTCAAGATCCCGTGCTGCTTCAATGACCAAACAAATGAAAATTAAACTGTTACCACTAAACCAAGGGAGTTCAGAGATACAGAAAGGTGTTTTACTGGTTGTTCATGCTATTGCTACATTTGAAACTGTTCAAAATTTTATTAAACACTCAAAATCTGTTAAGCTAATCAATGACTTTAACTTGAACTCATCGTCTTTGGATGACGATTTTCATTATGATTTTTATGTGAATGATGAAAAAATCCCATGTGATGCTACTATTTTTGGCGCACTTTATAAACTATATGAAGATGATCGAAGTCCTGTTAGTGTAATGAAAAATAATTTGTTTAGAGGAATTCATGTTATTAAGTACAAAGCAGTGGCAGGCAAATTAATTCCAGATGATCGTTTATTGCCCAGAGAGATGTCAAATAGTGCTCTGTCTTTGATCGGTAATAAAAATGTCACTTCAGTTCTCAGCTTGCTAAAATCGCTTTACATCACTAATACGAGAGTTTCAAATCCAAGTACTTCAGATGTTGTATTTTTGAATTATAAGTTGGCTGCCAAAATAAACCGACAACTTGATGAACCATTGTTGGTAGCTAGTGGAATTTTACCCGATTGGGCTGTTATAATTCCAAGAGAATTTCCGTTTTTATTTCCGATGGAAACTAGATTGTTTTTCCTGAGATCGACATCTTTTGGATATTCAAGATTAATTGATTACTGGTCAAGTAAGTCCAAAGAAGAAGATAGCCATTTATCATCATCCGATAGAGTTCCTACTCTTGGTAGGTCAATTAGACATAAGTTGAGGATTTCTAGAGAAAAGTTGTTCCCGAGCGCAATCAAGATAATGGAAACTTACGCAACTAACCCAGGATTGATTGAGATTGAGTTCTTTGATGAAGTAGGTTCTGGTTTAGGCCCGACATTAGAGTTTTATTCTGATGTCTCAAAAGAATTCAGCAAAGTCAAGTTATTTATGTGGAGAAGTGACGATTATTTAAAATTGAAAAAAAATGTTGAAATTTACGTTAATGATAAACATGGTTTATTTCCGAGACCTTTAAATGAAGTCGACCCACATTTGAAGAACAGCTTATTACGTTTTAAAGGCTTGGGTAAATTTTTAGCAAGATCATTTTTAGATTCTAGATTAGTGGATTTCCATTTCAATCCATTATTTTTTGAGTTAGCAATTAAATACGCATCTAATACCACAAATAATTTAAGCCTAAATGAATCAATTGAGAAAATAAAAGAATTAGATGAGGGTCTAGCGTTATCACTGAAACACTTGAGTTTATATTTAGATCAATATTCAACCACTTCTAAAGAAAATTGGGATAGCGTTGAAGTTTCGGACGCAAAAGTTTCAGATTTAATGCTTACATTTGTTCTACCTGGTTACGAAGAGATCAAATTATTGCCCAATGGCGATGAAATTGAGGTCACTGCATCAAACTTAGAAACCTACATTAATAAGATTATTGAATTTACAATTGGTGATGGGGTAAGTAAACAGATTAAATCATTTGTTGATGGTTTTTCAGAAATTTTCCCATTCTCTTCGTTAATGTTATTTTCCCCAAAGGAATTAACTAGACTTTCAGGTAATGAAGTTGAAAATTGGACAGTTGAAACTCTAATATCAGTTATTCATGCTGATCACGGATATACAAAGGAGTCCCCTCAACTAGAATGGTTAATTGATATAATGGCATCATTCGATAAAAATCAAAGAAGAAAATTTTTACAGTTTATTACTGGATCTCCAAGATTACCATTTGATGGGTTTAGAGGACTATCACCACCATTTACTGTTGTTTTAAAACACAGTGAAGATAACTTAGAACCTGATGATTACTTACCAAGTGTGATGACATGTGCTAATTATCTTAAATTACCGTCTTATTCAAGCCAGGAAGTTATGATGCTGAAGATTATTCAGGCAATGAATGAAGGAAGTAATGCTTTCCATTTATCTTGATGTTATTAAACTTTGTGTAAAATTACTTCCTTCCAGGGCTATTTCTTATTATTGAAAATCCAACATTTGTACATTTTACTTATTCATAGTAACTACGCATTTTATAATACATGCATAATAAAATATCCTTATCCAAATTCATTAAATCATAAACAGTATACATATACAATGATAAATAAAGTAATAAAACAAAATACAAATCAAGTGAACCTATTTGATCTTATCAGTCCATCTCTTTAACTCTTCTTTAGCAGCATCACTTTTTGCCTTCAACACTTCAAAGTTTGCTCTTGCTTTATCTTGAATATCTTGAGATTGGGCCTTTCTCCATCTGAACCAACTTGCTTGAGTTTCATCATATTCTTTCTTTGCCAAAGCAGCCTGGTCATCATAATATCTAACTGCCTCTTCAGCAACTTCTTGACTACTTGCTTGGAAAATACCCAACGAATTCCACATGGTATTGTACTTATCTTTGATAAAAGATCCGGTACGACCAAACCAATCCTTTGCACCTTCAACATAACCATTTGCTTGATATTTAATAAAATCTGCGTCATCGACAAGTTTATCTTTGGTATCGTAACCAGCTTGAACAACTCTATCTTTTAAACCAGTGGCTCTGTTTTTAGCATATTCAGCATTATCCTCAATGTTATCTTTAGCATCATAGCCAGCTTGAACAACTCTATCCTTGGCACCTGCAGCTTGATGCTTTGCATATTCAGCATTATCAGCAACAGTATCTTTAGCATCATAGCCAGCTTGAACAACTCTATCCTTGGCACCTGCAGCTTGATGCTTTGCATATTCAGCATTATCAGCAACAGTATCTTTAGCATCATAGCCAGCTTGAACAACTCGATCCTTGGCACCTGCAGCTTGATGCTTTGCATATTCAGCATTATCAACAACAGTATCTTTAGCATCGTAACCAGCTTGAACAACTCGATCCTTGGCACCTGCAGCCCTGTTTTTAGCATATTCAGCATTATCCTCAACATTATCTTTAACATCATAACCAGCCTGGACAACTCTGTCTTTAGCCTCTGCAGCTTGATTTTTAGCATAATCTAAATTATCTGCTAGTGTGTCCTTAGCGTCAAAACCAGCTTGAACAACATAGTCTTTCAAATTTTCAGCTTTATATTTTGCATATTCAGCATTAGCTCTAATGTTTTCATTAGCATCGTAACCTGCTTGTACTACTTTGTCTTTGACGTGATTGGCATGATGAACATGTTTGTTTGCTTGATCTTTAATATCATTACTAGCTTTAATCAAGTTATCGTTCAAGCTTGCAGCGTATTCCTTTGCTTGCTTGTTGATTTCGTTTAATTTAGTCTTAGTATCTTGTCCATTTTTCTTTAAGTAGTTGATCAGTTGGTCAACAGCATCTTCATTTTTTTCCTTGAAGTACTTGTATTTTTCTTCCGCATCCTTTTGAATTTCTTTGGATTGTGCATTTCTCCATTTAAACCAACTTGCTTTTGTATCATCCCATTGTTTCTTTGCAATTGCTGCTTGTCTGTTATAGTATTCAATGTTGGAGCTCAATTTATCTTCGGTAAAAGCGTTGTACTTATCCGTAGCATAATTTTGAGCTTTACCAATAACCCCTTGAAGTTTATCAGCAATACCCGCTGCAGTATCACCATTAGTATATTCACTTAAAGAGTTTTTTAAGTTTTCATATACAGTTTTTGCATCATCATATTTCTTTTGTAATTCATCCTTAGATTCAGAATTTGCCCAAAATTTTCCTTTACCATCGTTATTCGTGTTAGCATCTAAATTATTTTTGGCATCAATAACCTTTTTGTATGCATCATCATACATGTCCAAAACTTTTTGAGACGCATCGGAACCGGAATTATAAAGATTTTTCTTTATGTTTTGGAAAGTTTGATCACTATGATCATACACATCATTCAGTTGACTAGAAACCGAATCAATCTTTTCTTGGTAACCACCAGCATTAATTTTTTGTGGTTGAGAATCTGCAATGACTTTAAGAAGACATAAACCTGCTACACCGAAAATAGCAGTTTTGACCATCATATTTGACATTATTTTTCGTATATGTATAGTTAGTTGTTTTAATTATAGCTTCTACATGAAAAGAACTGAGAAAGATCCAGCCAATTTATTTATTATATTAATGTGGAGAAGGCGTGCCTTATATAACCCAGCCGATATACAAAGGACAGGTTAAGTTGTGATACTGGGATAGGTTAGCACTTAGCATTCAGCGCAGGCTGGGAAAAATCTTGATCGGAGACACAGCCCATTCCCACAAATCTATTTTTTCAACTCCGACAGTCTTCGGACGTTCTTTACTTGCTGAACTATCTAATTGTACATATTTTGCTAAATTATAAAGTCAAGATCACTGTCTTATGGACAAGCATCACAACTTCTTTGTAGGGGTCATCACAGCCCATGAAGATACGGATGGTTGTATGGGGGTGTTGGTAGTAGTAGTGGTAGTAATATTAGCATTAGATGTAGTGGTAGTGGAGGTATGAGCAGTCGATGTAGTCGATGTAGTGATAGGCAGATTGAGATCAGAAAATCTATCATTTAAGTCCTTTGGTTTAGATGGTACAATTGGAGCTGTTTTGTGTAATGGTAAAGAATTTGGTGTAGCTTCCACCTTGCCTGCAGTTGTTGATTGTACTGATGTATTTCTACGTGGAGGTGGAGGTGGAGGAATAGAACCGGATCTTGACATTGTTGGACTCATAACTGCATATGATGAAGATTCTGGAGATGCAGGTGTTGATCTTAGCATTGTATCTTTTTGTAGTGACACTGCAGAAGGTGATGACGGCTTAATATTGATTGAGTTTTGTATACTTGTTGGAGTTAAACCTGGGATTAACATATTTTTAGTTTCTTGTACATTATAAGCGGGTGGAACTGGCCTTCTAGGTAAAGGTGGTGAAATTGATGAAGTAGTTGTAGTATTATCAAAATCAATCAGGTTTGTCGTTGTTGGTGTACGTGATGTTACTGAAGGTACGGAGGATCTCGAAGATGAAAAAGTTGACAAAATTGACGGTGAAGGTGATGGTGAAGTTAATGATGCATCATTCAATTCAATATGATTTGAATTACTATCCAAATCAACATTATACGATTCACGTAATTCATTAATCAAGTTATCTTTGTATTCGTCATCAATTATTGTAATTTGTGAGCTAAACACACTAAAAACTGGTCTATGATCTGAAAATCTAATTATCATTGTACTGTCATAATTCAATGATTGTAAAAACTTACCACGATATAAGATTCTATCAGTCCATGCAGGCACACGTTGTTTTTCACTTGAATCATATTGATCTGAATTTTTATCAAATTTATAAGTGGGCAAGAACTTGATTTCTGATTCTTTAAAATATTTAAACTCTTTTATTCTCATCATTTGATATGATAATTGATCCCTTGTAAACAATGTCGATAAATCATTCCTTTCAATTAAAGCTCTAGCTTTATCATTTGGAAAAGTAATTCTATAGTTTAAATCACCTAACCAAATAATATTATCATGGTGTTTGATATACCTATTTCTTGAAAATCTAATACCATTCCAACTACTTATAAAATCATTATTTCTTTCTTCAGTATAACTTAAACCCGAAGAAAAATGTGAATTGACAAAACAGAATGATGTGGAGCAAACATTTAATCTAATTGCAACTGTACCTTTATTTGCAGTCATTCCCCCCAAACCTGTTTTCTTAGATTTACCTTCAACTTCTGTAATTTTAGAAACTTTATCAGCTTTAACAAATAACAATAGTAATATCGATGACATAAATTCAGATCTTAACAAAACATAACTGTCCTTTGAATTTACTTCAATAGTTTTTGAAACTTCATTAGTCCAATATTGTCCAACTGATCCATCACTTTTGAGTATATTTGAAGCATTTAATTCAACAACTTCTTGAAATCCAACAACAAAGATATCAGGATTAAAATTATCATATGGAAACAACCAGTCAGTAAGATTTTTATTTTGGTTTGCACCAGCTAGATTGAAAGTACCTGTAAAAATTGAGATATCATTAAAAGTTGTAAATTTTGATTCAAAATTTTTCAATTTATTATTGATATAATCAGTTATTGGGTCATAAATTAAGACTTGATTTTGTGATGATATTTTACCTAATAATGTATCAGTAACTTGTTGTTTACCTTTATCAACAAAATTATTAATGTAAATTCTACTAATTGATTTAGTTGCATCTGATAAGGCGCCCGCAAAACCCATTTTACCACTTCTTGAAAAACTTGACTTGAGTGCATTGGTACCTGTATAAATTTGTGAGATTCTATCACCATGATTTGCCCATAATGTGTCATGTTTATTTTTTAAATTTGATAAATCATATACATTTTTCGGCTCTAAAAATTCCATTAGTGTTTTCATTGAAATAACTTGTTGAATAACATTTGTTCTATCTAAACAATCTAAACAATTTGTTCTAAAAGTACCAGATTGTTCAGATAGTGTTGTATTTGAATTAAGGTCATACGAAAAATAGTCAAAATCTTCAAATGACTCTTTTAACAATGGCAATAATCTAGTTGCATCTGCATAGGTTTTCGAAGTTTCCTGATGAAAATCAAAGTCTGTAAAAAAAACAGAATCTGGATTTTTTTTGTGTAACTCTAAGAAATGTTTCTTATAAGTTTTACTCAATTCAATCTCACCAGATCTTGTCTTTGATAATAAATTAACAATATGAATTGGACCATATTTACTATTCAAGTTTTCAAAATGCTTTTCAAATGTTGGTTGAGTTGCATCAAAACTTCTTGAAATTTGAACTTTTGGAGAAATTAAAGCAGTATCTTGTTCCCAAAAACATGGAATGGAGCCCCTGATTTGTGTGAATGCAAACAATTGATTACCATCATTTAAAATCAGTTCAGTTTCAACAAAGTTTGCTACATTCCCATCATCATCTACACCTCTAACATTAAATCTCGTACCTGCCCTTTTCCAGGATTGCTTTGAAATAATTGTCATTTTACAACTTCTACCATTAATCATAGCATTTTGAGTTTCAGCAAACCCTCTAATAACGGTTGTTAAAAAGTGGTTACTGTCTAAAACCAACTGTTGATTATCAGTTAAATTATTTCTAAAATTTGTTATACCTTCCATCATGAAATCATTCCACATGTAATCTGTGTGATATCTGTCAATGGATAATCGATTCTTGACACTTACTCCTCTACCTTGTAAAGTGCTTGTTAAATCAAAATCAGAACTATAAAAGAATGAACCATCTGTTAATAGTTTTCTTAATTCCCAACATGGATGCTGTGGGATTCTTGGTGTATAGTCATTAGATTGAGATGAAGCACTTGAATTAGACTCATTTTCTATACTTGGATAACCATTTGAATTTAGTTCAAGAAAATCCCATGTATCATTTGTTAAACAATGAAATTCAACATCTGCAATTTTATTAATATTTTCATCAGACAATGGTTGTGCAACATGAATCTTAGAAGTAATGACACATAAGAAAATATCATTATTTAATTCAATCAACCCTAAAAAGCCATGAGGTTTTGATCTGGACATTTGTTTATATGGTTTAGAGGTAAAATTAGATTTATCGATCAACTCAATAGCACATTTTTGACTTTCTTGTATGTATCTAAAAAGCAAGACATGAGAAGATGACTCCAATGCCAATGTTCTCTTAGCACCAGGTCTGAGTAGGATGTTCATGATTCAGTGGTTTAACTTAAGGAATCTTCAATGCTAAAAATGGACAAAACTCATCTTGTAGTTACAGCTCTCACTCAAATTCTGTGCAGCTTACGGTATTTTTTCATTTTGTACATGCAGAACATAAGCGATCAAGAGATTGTATTTTGTGTTTGTTTTATAACTCTATTTACATATATTATTTACAAGAGTTGCTTTACCTTTTCATACACTATGAACGTAGTGCATGTGGCAGGGATTACACGAAGTAAATTCGCCGGGAGGCCCTTGTAGAAACTACGTATGCCTTCATTATGGAACATTTGGATGGCCATAGAAGTGGCAGATTTGAGTTTGTTTGTAGTTGAGATGATTTGTAAACGTGCTCGAATCACTTGTAATGGATAGAACATGAAAGTAGATACCATTTTTGAAAGTGAACTGGCATAAAAATATTGGAATGTTGATAGTTTCTCATCTGATTGATCTGTATGTTGATTAATCATATTTCTTTTAATGATATCATACAATGATAGTTGAACTGCACCCTGAGCAACATTAAACAAAGCAGGAACCAAACCTCTATAATAACCTATAACACCTTCTTTTTGATAAATTGATTTTATACCATCAAAAACTGAGCTGTATGCACCCGGGGACGATCTTTCGGTTGATATCATTCTAGTTTTGATGACCCAGATTGGATTAGTTACAACTGAAACCGTCCAACCTGCTAAAAATGCGGAGGTTAAGTAATGCCATGATTTTAAATGTCCATCATGTTTTAAATCAAATGTGTGTAGTATTAAATTTTTATAATGTCTATAGAATAAGAAGTACATTGCCCATGCAGATGTAGATCCTATTAAATTGGGCCCAATTCCTCTGTATAAATTATGAATAAATCTGTGTATTGGCACTTTCCCCGTCTTGGAATTCCTTGATGTATCTAACAACCCATTATATATTTTAGATATAGCCTGTAATTGTGAAGCAGATGTTGTATCTAGTTGCAGTCGTAGCTTGAAAAAATCAAGTGGATGATTCAAAGTTGTGGTTGTAAAACCTGCCGCAAGCCCAGCTAGTGTTTCAACCGTCTTGGAAGATCGGTTGGTTGTCGTTTCCATTATTTCTGAAAATAGCCTTTTACGAACCAGCTGGTATTTTGTAGTGTATGTGATTTTAAAAGTGAAAAGCTAGAAAAAGAGTGAAAAATGAGAAAACCAACGAAAAAAAGAGAAAAAAAGTAAAAGATGAGCCTCTTTGTGTGGTTGATTATTTTGTCTGTTTCTTATAGGTTTGTGATCAAGAATTAATACTGGAAAGCATGTAGTCTTGAAAAAGAGTTTCATCTATTGTTGAAACCTTTAAACTTAAAATAAATGCTTTTTAATTTGGTAACAATTATATTAAATTGGATTCTTCACGTTATATTCCGAGACATATCGTGGAGGTATTGTTAATCTGATTTTCAGTGATTTCAGTACTGCTCAAGAAAATGTGTTTACCTAAGTTTTGAAGTTTGCTGGTGATGTGATGCTCAACTCTAGTTACAAAATTTCACTCTGACTATACATATATTTAAAAAAGTTTGCCGGGAAAGTTTTGATTTTAAAAGAGTCAAGGGGAAAAAAATCTTTTTATGTTTTACCACTTGAGTGCCTCGTATGTATAAACTTTCTCTAGTATAACAAAAACATACAATACTTTCAACTGAAAAGGTATTTAATCTGGTTTTCACCAAATAAAGTTAAAAAATGTAATTCAAAGACTAGTACAATCTTCCTAATGTTTAAAGAAATCAGGATATACAAAGATTCAATCAAGTATGGGAAACAAGCCACATTCTACGAAGTACGTTATACCACGCATAATCAAGCAAGTAAATTGAACTGAGAAACACCAAGTAAAAAAAGTTGAGAAATTTTATCTAGCCAAGCCTATTTGACTAAGTACTTTTCACTATTTGCGTTTAAACAGGTATAGCTTAAATAAATCATGATAATTACGATTTGTCAAATGTATTTGCCCAAATAGATTACACCAGGTGGATTACACCAAATAAAATTAATAAAGTACAATTCACCGTGTAAGTTGCAGCAAATAAATTTTTCCAAATGCGATTTACTTGGTATTGTTAACTCCATGCGTTATATTAAGTAAGTTAAACACAGTAAAACACAAAAAGTAAGATACGGAAAGTAAAATAAGCTAAACATAAGAAATTGATCACAGTTCACCATGTAGATTTCACCTCATAAGTTTTACAAAGTACGGTAAACTGAATATCATTATCATACAAGAATCTGGATATATTATTTGTGATTGGCAGAACTTATTCAACAGGCAATATTTTGGTGTCCAGAAGAGTATACCTGAACACAGGTGAAACTCTGAGTTTTTAGGACAGAAAAAATGGTTTCACAATAAGGAAATCGTCTGTCAGTGGGAGAAAGTTGTTTTTAGTGCACCAGTTTTCATAGGTGTTTATATGATTTATTACATGATTTGTGTCGGCGTTGGTAGGTCTTGACAAATTCATGAACAAATACGTTTAAGATCAATAGTAGCAACAACTTGATTTGAAGCGACCAAAATAAAACATAATTGTGGGCAATATTTTAATATCAATGTCGGAATTATTAATCGTCATACTGAAGCTTGCCCAAAAACTGTTGGTCAATGTATAATCCATTAAATAAAAAGCAACAAAAAAAAAAAAAAGAGTTACATAGCCATTTTGTGCTTTAAGTTTCTTCTTACCAACTGTTGGCACGTGCTTTTCCCAAATTCAAACTTAAGTAACATACATTTTTAATTTTATAACACTGATAAGCAGTCATCAAAGGTTGGGGAAAAGAATTTCACATAAGCTTCAATAATATTTCAAAAAAGTGTACTAGATTGATGGCATATTACAAAGCGTAGAAACGTTGGCAAATTTCTTAAAGGTTCTATAATATTCAAAGTGACAACGCTTTAGAGGAGAAAAAAAATACTGATAAATACTGTTGAAGTTGCTTAAGAATCTGCACGTATTATATTTGGTAATCATAATAATCAACTATGAATTACTTTATAAAGCTTTATACGTGTATGTAATAATACTTGATGATAGCAAATTGCTAGTAATATTTTATACTATTAACAGTTTTCCAGTCCTCAATGTCTGCTTTATAAAGGTCAGTTACTATAAGATACACAGAACTGTACATAATCAGTCTCTCGTATAATTAAGAGATAAACCAGTATCACAATTGATTTTTATATCTACATGTGTGTTGATTTTTTAGCACAATAAAGTTACATAAAATCAGAGTAGTTGTCTTTCTTAAATAAAAATTTATAATATAGTTCCCTCTGGTCTCTTTATCGGGTTTATCTTTGATTTACAAACAAATGATTTAAGCTTATCCATTGTAAGACAAGGACACACGATCTTACTTGCTTTAATCTGAACGGAATTATCTAGAATTTGTGATGATTCTTTTAATATTATGAAATGCAGCAGTAAACTTATTTGATTCTATTATATTCATCCCGGTTAAGTTGAATATCTTTGCAAGCTTTCCAGTAAAGATCAGTATTGTAAGAAAAAAGTAGGAATTTTAGTGTGGGCAAAAATATTGATAGAAATTTCATCAGCATCAAAAAATATACATGATCCTTCTTGAATAGATACTTTTTGTATATTTCACTGATATGTGACCTAGTTTAGTACTACGCTAATCTGATAAAATTTCGTGAGAATTTCACTGATCTAATTTGTGAATTTAACAGTGTTGATTTTACGATCCAATTTACAAATATCTCCATATAAAATCTGTTTGATTGTTAGAAATACTCTTGCTTTTATGAAGATATTGAAAAATAAGACTTTGTGAATTACGGACAAGCATTATACGAAGGATTAATCACATAATTCTAAAATGCACGTCTATTCTCATAAATTATACGATTGTCTGGGATACAATAATCAGAACTAGGCAGACTGTTTAATTTTCTTTCTTGAAAAATCACATTCTCTTTAATTTTTCAAGATATCACTCAATACTTGCTTTCATTTCTATTATCCTTTTTGTCTGTGAAATCTGTTCTGATGTCTAACCTATATCTGATTATGTTGTGTACTTCATAAAGATTCCGCAATGGGTGAGGCCCATCATGCGATATTTGTATATTTATGTTCTTATTTCGAAGTCGTCTCATGTGTTGTTTGCTGCAGCTTCTTAAGCTCTACCAGGTTGAATTCATTTTTATAGTTCAAGGTATTACAGAACATGTCTTGTTTATTTTTAAACCAATCGGATCAACAGTTCGGAGAAACAAATCCTGATACTAGAAAAGTTGAAAAAAAGAAGTCAGACTTCGTATAGATTTTTCACTTTTCACTTTTCCGTTTTCACGTTTCGAAAAAAAAATGGATCATTCGAAATTTATATTAACCATGCTGTTTCCTAGGTTGCGTTTCACTAGAATTTAATAGTTTATTCTTACTATTGTTCCCTTTACAGTATAGCTAAAATACATAAATATATGATGACTGAATTTAAAAGATTAAAGCTTGATTTAGTTAAACCTGTTCCTTCAGATCACGATATTTCACGTAATCAAGTTCCAAAGCACATTTCAGACGTTGCAACCGAATCTGGCATTATTTCATCAGAATTAGAACCATATGGATCATACAAGGCCAAGGTTAAATTAGATGTTCTTGATAGATTACAAGATAGAAAAGATGGTAAATATATTTTAGTTGCAGGTATTACACCAACTCCATTAGGTGAAGGTAAATCAACAACAACTGTTGGTTTAGCTCAAGCAATTGGTGCAGTTTTAGGCAAGACATGTTTTGCTAATGTTAGACAACCATCAATGGGTCCAACTTTTGGTGTTAAAGGTGGTGCAGCTGGTGGTGGATACTCACAAGTTATTCCAATGGATGAATTTAATATGCATATTACAGGTGATATTCATGCTGTTGGTATGGCTAACAATTTATTAGCTGCTGCATTAGATACTAGAATGTTCCATGAAAAAACTCAAAGTGATGTTGGTCTATTCAAGAGATTATGTCCAGTTAAGAAGGATGGTTCAAGAGATGTTCCAATTGGATTAACTTATAGAGCTAAGAAGTTAGGTTTAGATTTAAATCAAATTAATGATTGGACTTCTGAACAAATTTCTAAATTTGTCAGATTAGATATTGATCCAAAGACAATCACCTGGAAAAGAGTGTTAGATCTTAATGATAGATCATTAAGAGGGGTTACCATCAATACAGCACCAACTGAAAAGGGCTTATTTAGAGAAACTGGATTTGATATTACCGTTGCGAGTGAAGTCATGGCAATTTTAGCATTGTCGACCTCATTAAAGGATATGAGAGAAAGATTTGGTAAGATTGTTGTTGCATCTTCTAGAGCTGGTGAACCAGTTACATGTGAAGATTTAGGTTGTGCAGGTGCATTAACTGCAATTATGAAAGATGCAATTAAACCAAACTTAATGCAAACCCTAGAAGGAACACCAGTTTTTGTTCATGCTGGTCCATTTGCAAATATTTCAATTGGTGCATCCTCAATTTTAGCTGATAAAATGGCATTAAAATTAGCTGGTACTCCAGAATCTTTCACTGAACAACAAGTTAAGGAAAACCAAGGTTACGTTATTACTGAAGCAGGTTTCGATTTTACTATGGGTGGTGAAAGATTCCTTAACATTAAATGTCGTACATCAGGTTTAAAGCCAGATGTCATTGTTATTGTTGCTACTGTTAGAGCGTTAAAGGTTCATGGTGGTGGAGCTGATGTTAAACCTGGTGTTCCATTACCATTTGAATACACTACAGAAAATGTTGAAATGTTAGCTAAGGGATGCGCAAATTTACAAAAGCATATTGAAAATGCAAGACAATACGATGTTGATGTTATTGTCGCAATTAACAAGATGTCAAGTGATTCTGATGCGGAACATGAAGCTATTAAGAAGGCAGCATTAGAAGCAGGCGCAATTGATGCAATTGTTTCAAACCATTGGGAAGAAGGTGGTGAAGGTGCGAAGGATTTAGCAGTTGGGGTTATTAAATGTGCAAACAAGGAGTATCCAAGCCAAGATTCAGCTAAATCATTCCATACATTGTATGAGCTAGAAGGATCAATCGAAGATAAGATTGAACAAATTGCAAAGAAAATGTATGGTGCAGGATCAGTTTCATTCAGTGACGTTGCAAAGGAAAAGATCAAGGAATATACTGCTCAAGGATTTGATAAATTACCAATTTGTATTGCCAAGACTCAATATTCTCTTTCTCATGATGCAAAGTTAAAGGGTGTTCCACAAGGTTTTGAATTCCCAATTAAAGATATAAAGGCAAGTATAGGTGCGGGTTATTTATATGCATTAGCAGATCAAATCATGACTATTCCAGGTTTAGCTACTAAATGTGGATTTATGAATGTTGAAGTTAATGATAAAGGTGAAATTGAAGGCTTATTCTAAGTCTTGCTATGATTCTATATCCACTTTATTTGTAGTTTTATTTTATAATACTAAAAGTTACGATAGCAAATGACATTATAATATGTGATGTGTGTATATACTGTAAAAAAAAAAAAAAAAAAAAAAAAAAAGAAAAAGAAAAGAAAAGAAAAAGATTAAAAAAAAGTCAAGAAGAAGAGGGAAATGATTGTAAAAAAAAATGTAAAGATTGTAGATATGGTGATTTTATATAAATGAGTGTAATGAGAAATGACTGGAAGATGATGATATTATTTCTAATCGTCATTTTGGTTTGTCCATTTCCTGTTATTGTGATGGTTGTGATTGTTTATGTTGTTATTATTCCCTATACTGTTATTCGAGAAGTTTCTACTATTTCTGTAATTATTCTTTCGTGTACTATTAGATCTTGAAACATTTTGCTGTTGTTGTATGAAGTCCGAAGGAACACGAGAGTTTGGTTGTATTGGAGGGCTTGTTGGCTGATTATTTAATGCGAGGTTTTTGAAATCATCTTGAGGCATTGAATGTCTGTATGAATGTCTCTTTCTACGATTGTTATTGTTATTGTTATTGTTGTTGTTGTTGTTGTTATTATTATTATTATTATTATTATTATTATTATTATTATTATTATTATTATTGCTGTTGTTATTGGTATCTCTTTTTTGCATGTTGATGCTGTTACGTTTACGATGCTGGAAATTTTCAACGTCAGGAGAAGCAATTTTGGAGTAGTTCAAAATTGGAGAATTTGGAGAACTAATAATGTTAAATTTTGAGTCTAACATTGGAGATAACGAAGATTGTCTCTTTTGAACGACATCATCTTGTTTTTTTTCATCGACTGAATTAAGGATTGATAAATCTCTTCTCTTTGATAGTTCTTTCATTTTGTCCAAGTTAGTCAAGTTACCCGTCGTTTCATTTTTAATTTTCAACAGAACATCTTCATTTCGATTTAATTTTTTCAAAATTTCTTCACATTCATCCATTATGATTGAAGTTGATTGACCATGTTGTTTAGTGGATTCGGTTAATAATAACAAATAATTATTAACATTATTATACTTTTGACTATACAATTCCTCCAATCTCTTGGAGTTTTTCAATAAAGTATTATAGTTCGCCAAGGTGTCTGGTTGACTCAACTTTAGTTGATTTAAATTTGAACTCAAAGTAGAAGTGGTTTCATTGATAAAAGTAGGCAGCTGAAACTTCAGACTTTCCAGTTGATGGTTGATTGATAATCTATAGTCATTGAAGGAAGATTGCAAGATATCATAAGACTTTGAAATTCTCTCGTTTTCATTCAGTAATCTGAATTTTTCAGTGTCGGAAGACGACAACTTTGATCTGAGATTTTCCAACTCGAATCTGTAATTGTCATTATTTGAAGACACTTCCGTCAATTGGGATTCCAAGTCCAGGACTCTACGTTCTTTTCTCTTCAATAGCGATTCCGCAACTTCAGCTTGATGTTTTGAGTTGGACAATTGCTCAACCATAGTTTCGTTTCTTTTGGACAGGATTGTGACTTTCTGCTTGGTTTCGTCGAGAGAGACCTTGGATTCGGCCAGCTCTGACCTCAGCGAGTCTATGGTTGAGTGGAGATCGAGAATGACTTTGGACGTGGCGGACATGGCGGGTGCAGGCGTGGAGGGACGAGATAGCACGGGGATGGTGGTTCAGTCCTGTTCGTCTTCTCTTCAAACGAAACAAACTTGCATGTACTCGTTTCAAATCAACGTGAAAAAAGAAAAAGGAAAAGGAAAAGGAAAAGGAAAAGGAAAAGGAAAAAACCAGCTGCGGTGTGAACGTTGGAAAGAAAAGCAAACAGCCAGCGAGACGCGTCGGCGACGCGGCGGCTCTGCAAAACCGTCGGCGACGCGCGCGCGTGAAAAACACGGCCGGATGCGGCAAGTGGAAAAACAAAACACCCGCGCCCGCCCCTGTCGCGCAGACAACGTGACAAACGCTGCTGCGGCAGCAGCCAGAGCACCATTGTGTGTTTATTGTGTGACCAGCGCCAAAAGACGAGTTTTCTCGTTTTCCCGCTACTTTTATGCTTTCCTTCCATGGGCGCAGATAATAATCTCTCCATTTTGCTAGACATGGATTTTGTGTCCGGATATTTCGATGAAGTTACTTGTTTGATCACAAAATTACATATGTATATATATCACACGCTGGGTCTGTCTCTTGTTTTGTTTCTGCTTCCCCGTCTGTTCCCACCGCTGTTTCTCTTTCTCGCTTTCCTCCCATCTCTCCTAGCTCATAATGACATTGTCCAGTGCTTTCAAGAAATACATGAACCCTTCTGCAGACAGCATCCATCGTTCAACCCCGTCTTCTTCTTCTTTTTCTTCCGACCACCAGCATGGCAATGCTGTATCCAGCACCAACAACAGTGCCGGCACCAGCACCGGCACCGGCACCAGCACCAGCACCGGCACCGGCACCAACCCCACACAGAAACGTTCCATGTTTGACTCCTTCTCTCTGTCTTCGCCGAAATTCTTAACTCGATCTTCAACCTCTTCTGCCAACAGTGATATGAAAAATGACCCTAGAAGTGATCCCCTGTACGAACCCCACCCAACTGCTTCCACGGCTGACCACAATACCCAACCACAGAGCGCTGCTCTTCCGGCCCCAAAGAAGAAACTGCATCGTTTAAATACTTCCACCCCCTCTGATATACCACTTCCAACTCAAAAACAACAAAACAGCGGTGCCTGCAACCATCCAATCTCATCTCCTATTGATATCTTTGAAAGAAATGTCCAATCCGAAGACCTAAGTACAATGTTAAACTCTCCGACGAGAAACAACTCATCAATTTCAACGGGTTCCATCCTTCTATCCACCTCAAGACCTCGTCATTTAATAACTGAAGACTTCACATCGCCAATCTTAGATTCAACCGTTGAGTTGATCCAATCAAAGAGATTCAACGACATTGACGTCGTTCAAGTCCCGCATTCAAACCACTCTCAACAATTATTCAAAACATATTCTCAAAATTCAATTAACTCAAATACCGTATCTCCCACATTCCAAAAACATAATAGTTTTACAAATAACCCCACTAGTCTTCCAAATTCAAATAATCAATCAAGATCAAGGTCAAGATCGAATCTACATCCTTTAGCTATGAAACCTAATTTGGATTTGTGTACTTGCAATACCCATACAACCTCCCCATGTGCTCAAATAAACTCAAACATTTCAAACATGTCAAACACAAATTCTCTTCCTTCATCAAACAGGAAATCAATTTCCTTTTATTCGTATCTTGATCTTGTTAATTACGAAAGAATGGCCAACTCAAATTCTAATTTAAACCCTAATTTAAACCCCAACTCAAACTCAAACCCCAACTCAAACTCAAACAACACTACTAACTCTAACTCTAACTCTAACTCTAATTCTAATTCTCAAAATGGGTTGCTGGATGCGTTTCAACACATGGATATTGAATCTTGTCCAAAACATGGTAATCCAATTAACAATTCACATCATAACTCAAGCGTTAATACCATTATGACTTCTTCCACAACATCACCAATTCATCCCTCATTATCAAGAAGGACAACATATCACGGCTTAGCTGAAGATAATGAAGCTAAGATTGACGATGCATTGAATGATGTCAAGAATGATAATGAAAGTGAAAAATCTGATGCTGAGGACAACAAAGATAATAAACATGTCAGGAAATTAGTTTATGAACTGAACCATTCATCTTCTGCAATTTATGATGATGATGACGACGACGACGACGACGACGAGAATGATGCTAAAGATGATCAATCAATCCAATCTTGGAAACCTTCAAATCCAGAAGTCCCTTTGATCACTATAAATAGACCAAAGTCAAGATCTCAAAGTATTGTTGATGAGCTAGCAAGTTTGAAAAGTTTCAATACCAACAATTCTTATTTTGAAGATGAATTAGATAATACAACATCTCATGTTAGCACTAATCCTACTACAAACGATTTTACAAGTCCAATTGTTAATGTATGTTCTGCCAATGATTACTTAAATCTAAGAACGAGGGAATTAAGAAATAGTTTTGTACTTCAAAATAACAATTCTGCTTCAAAAATTAAAAACCTTACTTGATTGATATTTGGTTTGATTCTGTTTGATTTGATGTACATTAATAATACCTTAAAGTTTTGTTTCTTTATTCCTATTCCTGTCACTGTCCTGTTATCTCTCCTATTACCTCTCCTGTATTTCTTGTGTTTTACTTACTTTTTACTACCTTTGTTTGCTTTTTGCCTTATATATTATCCTTTGCATACCTGTATTTTTTGTATTTATTTTTTCTATATATAATCCCTTGATTTTTTGTGCACAATTAATAATATTTCCAATCCAAACTCCCTCCATTTTTTCCCCCATTTTTTGCTCGATTTTTCAAATTTTCATCTTTTTTTTTGTTCGTATATTGTTTGAAGCCCTTTTTAACTATCTTCATCATCTCTTGGACAATTTTCTTTGCACACAATTTCTTTGTTTGTTATTTTGTATTGCCTTTACTCATACATGAAATATCTATTTGATTATAATGTCTGACAGTCAAGAAATAGATTTATCTCATCATCATCAGGAAGATAACGAAGACAACATCTGCCCATCCTCTTCTTCTTCATCGTTGATATCACTCACATCATGTTCATATTGTGGAATTTCAAATCCTTCATGTATTGTTAAATGTGAAATTTGTAATAAATGGTTCTGTAATGGAAAACTAGGAAATAGAGGATCCCATATAATTACACATTTAGTTTTATCAAAACACAACAAAATTTCATTACATCCAAATAATGAACTAGGTGGAGACTCGGTTTTAGAATGTTATAATTGTGGTACGAAAAATATATTTGTTTTAGGGTTTGTTTCTGCAAAGCAAGAAAACGTTGTTGTTATTTTATGTCGTTTACCATGTTCACAACAGAAAGATTCGAATTGGGATACTCAACAATGGCAATCTTTGATCGAAGATAGACAATTATTATCATGGATTGTCCAATATCCAACAAGTGAAGATTTGAATAATGCTTTGAATATTTCATACGATCAAATTGTCAAATTAGAAATGAAATGGAGATTAAATAAAGATGCAACCTTAAATGATTTAATTGAAAAAGATGAAGAAATTGAAATCAATCCAATCTTAATGAGATATAATGACGCATTCCAATATCAAAGATCGTTTGCTCCATTGGTTAAAATCGAAGCTGATTATGATAAAGCTTTGAAGGAAAGTAAAGGTTTAAATTATATTTCCATTGATTGGTCATTGTCATTAAATAAAAAACATTTAGCATCATTCTATTTTTCAACTATTGATTCAAATGATCTAAAGGTCACTGTCGGTGATGAAATGATTTTAAGATATGATGGTCCTGAATTAGATGAACCTTGGGAAGGTAAAGGTTATATTATTAGATTACCAGATTCAAGACAAGAAGAATATACGTTGGAAATGATTCCAAATAAAGTTAATCCTCCAACTTTCATTAATAATAGATTTACAGCAGAATTTGTTTGGAAAGGTATTTCATATGAAAGAATGCAAGATGCCTTGAAAACTTTTGCGTTAGATTCAAAATCAATTTCAGAATATTTGTATTTGAAGTTATTAGGTATTGATGTGATGGAAACATATTTTGATGTCAAATTACCAAATAATTTAAACATTTCAAATATGCCAAATTTAAATGCTTCTCAATTATATGCTGTTGAAACTTCATTAAAGTCACCATTGACTTTGATTCAAGGTCCTCCGGGTACTGGTAAAACAGTCACCTCTGCAACTATAGTACATCATTTAACAAAACTGTATAAGAATGAAAAAATTTTGGTCTGTGCACCTTCAAATGTTGCAGTTGATCATTTAACTGAAAAATTAACACTGATGGGTTTAAAAGTTATTAGAATTACTGCAAAAAGCAGAGAAGATGTTGATTCTTCAATTTCTAAATATTGTTTACATGAATTAGTTAAATCAAAAGCAAAGGGAGAATTCAAAAGATTGATTAAATTAAAGGAGGAAATTGGTGAGTTATCATTTGAAGATTCAAACACTTATTATAATCAATTAAGAAAATTAGAATACAACCTAATTTTAAACGCTGATGTTATCTGTTGTACTTGTGTCGGTGCAAAAGATAAAAGGTTAGATAAAATTAAATTTAGAACTGTTTTAATTGATGAATCAACTCAAGCTTCCGAACCAGAATCATTAATTCCAATTATTAAAGGTTGTAAACAAGTTATTTTGGTTGGTGATCATCAACAATTAGGCCCTGTTATTTTAAATAAAAAGGCAAGTGAAGCAGGTTTAAGACAATCATTATTTGAAAGAATGATTGTTTTGGGTCATACTCCAATCAGATTAGAAGTTCAATATAGAATGCACCCATGTTTATCCGAATTTCCAAGTAATATGTTCTACGATGGTAGTTTACAAAATGGTATCACTAATGAAGATAGGAGAATTTTAAACTCAAATTTCCCATGGCCAATTAGAGATTTACCAATGATGTTTTGGGCAATTTATGGACGTGAAGAAATTTCAATTAGTGGTACTTCATATCTAAATAGAGTTGAAGCAATGAACGTTGAAAGAATTATCACAAGATTATTTAAAGATGGTATTAAACCATCACAAATTGGTGTTATTACACCATACGAAGGTCAAAGAAATTATATTTTACAATACATGCAACTGAATTCAACATTAAATGATAAAGAGTTATATTCAGAGATTGAAGTTGTTTCAGTTGATGCATTTCAAGGACGTGAAAAGGATTATATAATTTTATCATGTGTTAGAGCAAATTCTCAACAATTAATTGGATTTCTAAGAGATCCAAGAAGACTAAATGTTGCATTAACAAGAGCTAGATTTGGTTTAATGATCTTAGGTAATCCAAAGGCACTTAATAAAGATAAATTGTGGAATCATTTACTAACTTTCTTCAGAAGTCGTGGGTGTTTAGTTGAAGGTCAAATTGATAATTTACAGTTATCATCGGTTCAACTATCTAGAATCACAAATAATCCTACAAATACGTCAAATAATGATGCAACTACTCCTAGTAAAAGCCAATCACACGCTTCATTTGATACAACTTCTTTAGTTTCTTACGAAGGTTCATTTTATAACAATAGTAATATTAGAGATGGTGGTTCAAATAATTCAAGTAGATGGCCCCCATTAGATAATGTACAATCATTAAGAAATGATAATGCAGATGGTGATGATGATGATGATGATGATGATGATGATGAAACAGATACTATCGTCTCATCATACAATGCTCATACAAACTCTAACACTAATACCACTGATGAATTATCTAATAATATTAAAAAATTAACTGAACAATTTGGTGGTGAATTAATATTTTAAAATCTTTGCTTATTTCTTTGTATAGTTATCATTATCCTGTATTGTTACTTCAGTTCTTTCCTTTGCTTCGTGAGAAATTATATTTATAAAGGTTTCATTAAACAAACATGAATATTTATACACATAAATAATAGGATGAATTAATAGTACTATTTAGTAAGATAATAAAAAAATAGAAAGGGAATTAATTGTAATTTTATGTACATATCATTGTAAATAAAAATGCTAATTCGTATACATTTGTTGAATCTGTTTTGTTAAATTTCATTAACTAATTTAAATGAAAAAGTCATATATTTCGTGTTATAATTATTATGTATTCATTTAATGGAGGTTTCGTCATAATTCATTATTGTTTTTTATTTTATTTTTTAAGAAATTAATCTCTTTTTTTCGTTCTTTGCTTTTAGTTTGCATTTCATTGTTCATTAAGTTTCATTTTGTAATATAATTAGAATTAAATATTACAAATATTAAGGTTTTTTCTTCTTGCATTGTTACAGAAATCAGAATTCATTTTCATGATCAGAATTTGGGTTGCCAAGAGCATAGTCTATTTCATCACTACTTTCGTCATTATTAACATCACCGTTATTATCTTCTTCCATACTGTCATTATTATCGCTGTTTCTAAACTCTTCACTATCACCATTATCTAGGATAATTGCACCCTCGGCCTTTGGGTTCTCTTGAATATCCATATTAGCTAAAACTTGACTATGTGATAAACTTAATTCTTGATCATTTTCAGGCTCAATTTCATTTGGATTACCCAAAACTTTATTATACATAGAACTAATTTCTCTTAATTCAGAATTAACAAATTGAAGCCAAGATTTGAAATTTCCCTTATTCTCAAAAATGGATTCGTATAATTCATTAAATATGAAATAACTACTCTTCAAATGAAATGGTCTGATATCATCTTCCACTTCTTTATGTAATCCAAATGCATTTTCATTTTTAGTTGCGCCAAAATTTTCAACATAACTTTGAAATTTATGTATTTCTTCAGCAATTAATGTTAAATGTCCCATATATCCATATCTAAAATTTGAAACCTTGTACATTTCATTTGATAATTTGTAACAATGTACAATAAATAATGGTAAATTAAAAAATCCAGGATAATTTTTATCTAGACACTTATAATCCTTATAATGCGATTCTTCACCACTATCAAAATCTTCATAGTCACCAAACAATGACCAGATCAAAATCTTATTTAATGATAAATTATCATCAAATATAGTTTCCTCTTGATTAATTGCCCTGTCTTCATCCCAATTAGCCAATCTACCATTGAAAATTTGTTGTATAAGATCAAATATAACATTATGCATAAAATTGTTCCATGGAAATTTAATCAACTTTAACGATATCAGAGGTATTGCATTATTTTCTAATAATTTATACTTAAAAAAATTACCAATTGATAAATTTAGTGCACTTTCAATATATTGATTTGGTGTCGAATTAATGGAAAGATTATCAATTGATGTATCATTATTATTATTTTGTTCATTTGGGGTGTCAATTATCAGACCATTAATGGCATCGCTCATCAGCTGCTCAGTCTTTTTGATATCTCTCAAGGAATCTCTTTTATGAATCAATTTATCAAGTTCAATTGATTTATTCATTAGAATCATGTTAGAACAGTGTAATAATTCAGCGATTAATTCCATTATTTTGAATCTTTCATATCCCAAAGGTTCAATTTCATGACCTATTGAACTATTTAACTTTTCTATATTTTTGAAATCATAATAATCATCAGTTAAATATGTTGTTACAATCTTATTTAAATTAATTGAGAATAATTTCAATAGATTACCTAAATAAATCGGATCCCTTGAATTTGGTAATGTTTTAGCTTCTTCATTAACAAAATTAACTGATGATATCCAATCAAATTCATCATAATCTGAATTGTTCTTTCTAATAACTTCAATGATGACTGAAACTATGGTAACTAATCCATAATTACCATGTGTCAATATTATATCCAGCATTTCTTCAATACATTCTTGAGATACAAGCTGTCTTGTTAAATCATTTGGTCCTATATTTGGATTATTTGAATTTATGTCTTGTTGTGGATCATCCGGATTTGCTGCATTATTATTATCATCCCAAAATCCAATATTTGAACTTATACCAACAATACCATTTAATAAATTGCAAACATTGTCTTGAACTTGATGATCTAAGTAATAAGTTTTACAAAGTTTTAATAAGTTCAAGACCAAATTTTGATCCAATAATATATTGATCAGTCCATTTGAGTTATAAGGTTTATCGGTTGATATGAGCCTTACTAGTAAATCACAAATTGTTTGCGAATACGGTATAAATTTAACAAACTGATCAACTAATTTATTATTTTTTTGTTCAAATCTAATGAAGTTCATAAATCCACTTATATTCAGTAATGCTAAATCATCAACAAACTTAAGGAAATTATTGAACATCACTATTTCATGAGAATCTCTTAGTAGTGAATAATCATTAGATTCTTCCAATTCTGATAGTTTCTGAGCGTCCGTGATGGTAACACTGATTTGTTCGCTAAAGACCGAGCCAGCGTCATCATCACTATGGTCATCATTATCATCGATGTTATAGTTAGTTACATGTTCTGTATTACTATCGATCTTTGATTCAACCAAATGGGTATTCTTGAAATAAAATTTTGGGTCGTTATTCATAAATCCTGACCATAATTTCGTAAAAATATCAAAGTTAGTTAATAAGGTTTGATGTATATTTGAAGTTGGTAAGATCATGATTTCAGATATTATTGAAGCCCTTTGTAATGCAATTTGTAGTTTATCCAAAGATTCATCGTTAGGGTTGATATTCTCATTACTTTCATTAGTGTTATTATTATTAGCAGTATCATTAATTTCATTGTTTTCATTATCATTATTTGTTAGATTATTTTCAAGAAAATTATCAGTTGAATTATTTACAGATTTAACTAAATCGGTGGATGAAGAGGATGAAACTTCAAATATATCATGACTCAGGTATTCAACTGGTACATCGTTAAATGTGGCATATTTAGACAGTTTCATTGAAAACAGTATATATTCAAACATGGTATGAATAACATCTTTTTGAGAAAGATAAGATATTAACTTCTGATTCTTGGACAAATTAATTTCATCCAGTAAATTGGGTTGATCTAATAGTTTGTTGAATAGTTTGATGTTTATATTACTTTTGGGGAATCGCGTGGGTTTATTTAAAGGCGATGGAGAAAGTATATCTGAAGCAAGTTGTGAATTGAGACTATCATCTGCTTCATCTGCTTCGTTGGCTGTGTCCTCAGCCTCGCTTGATTCGTTTTCTAAAGAAATCGGAGGTGTTTCTTGTGGGAGTGATGCATTTGCATTCGTCATTTTAGCTAAAGGTGAAGGAGAAGGGGAAGGTGAACTGTTTTGAATTGAATGTAATAATTGAGATGCAGTTATATTGAATTGAGTTGTTGTTGGAGAATATGCAACATGTGGCGATAATGACGCAGTTGTTGAAATTGAATTATCAATAGGACTGTTATTTTGAGTTTGGGAAATATTTATACTGTTATTATTCAACAAAGAAGTTGGAGCAGAAGATATTGGCATTGCAGATGTAGTTGATACAGATGTTGATGGCGTAGTTGCAGTTGTTGTAGAAGTTGTTGGTACTGGTGCTTTGGATATTGAAAGTCCATTTGCTACCGGAGAATTTGCATTCTGCTTTGATAATGCACTCTGGGCGATTCGTTTTGCATTGTCTTGTTCAATTTCATTCAAAATTTTATCTATATTTGCATTCGAAAAAGAATGGTTAAAAAAGGGCCATATTGTGGACATGATGTATTAGAGTTGCGGTGATATCTTCTATAATAGTAGATGGTATTCTATGTATGATAAATTGTCAATATTATCGATGGGGCAGTTTTTTATGCTAATTGATGTTATGGAGCATGTAATTGATAGTTGTTTTGGGTGGTCGTGGTAACACCAAATATGTTTCCAATGGCTAGTTTTGTGTAGATGAAACCGATTCAGAGCCCACAGAGAAAGAAAGCTGTTTCTAATATCTGCTTAACTCAGCTGAGCAGTGCACAGTGCAATTTGTTTGGATATGGCTTTAGATGGAAAGCAGTTGGTTGGAGAATGAGAAAAAAGCAAAACTTGACGGTGCACGGATGTTGGGCTAATTATATTTTTTCAAGTTTTGTTTTTTCTGACGACGCGTCGATTTGGTTTTTTCACTGTAACATGAATTTGTAGTTTTAGGCTTAAGATGGTACAAGATAAAGGATAACGAATAAAGAATAGGAAAAGTGGCTAGAATAGAACACCGAACAATGCTATTTCAAGACGCAAGGGAGTCGATTGATGCTCTTAAAGACTCTATTGATGAGTATTCTACGCTTGTCGCATACACTGACTTGCCATCAGCCGATATAGAGGACGAAGTTATTCAGTATTTGAGATCAGCTAGAGATGAGTTATTGCAGCTACATGATGCTTTAGACGATCTAGGGAATTTCAACAACTTTGATAGATTTAATGCATTGATAGATGAGTATATTTCCATGTTTGATATGGTGAGTTCACTCAACATTAGCGATATATCACAATACAGCTTATCGAATGATCTAAAATTAGCTAAACAGGAACCACCGATAATACAGCCAGAATCTCATATACCTATTGACCAGCTTCAACATAAATCAGTGAGATTCAAAAGTAATTTATTGGAATCGTCTCCACCTGCCTTGTTTAGGCCATATAAAGATGATGTAGATGAAAATGCAGCTATAAAGCCTTATAAAGATTCATTATTTAATACAATAGATAACAATGATGACTCTGAATTGGAAAATCCAACAATAGATTTATCAAACAGTCAAATATTTATACACAACCAGCACCAATTTGATAATCAAGACACTAGATTGAACGAGTTACATAATTCAGTCAAACAACAAAAACAACTGTCATTAAATATAAATAATGAAGTAACTGATCAATTTGTTATTCTAAATGATTTAGAAAATAATATTACACATTCAAATAATCGTTTATTAAGGGCTAATACTAATTTGCATAAATATAGAGAGGCCTTGAAAAAAAGAGGTGATTGGATGTGTATTATCATTTTGATAATTGTTTTATTGTTTATACTAATTTTCATAAAGTAATCACAATTGAAATTACAAATGATAGACACATGAAAAAAGAAAGAAAGAAGATAAGAAAATAGCCAGCAAAAGTTTGGCTTTTGAATGTATATATTAGAATTTTTTTTTTTTTTTGTCATTTTTGTTTTTGTTTTTTGTTCGGTTTTATAATGTGTATAGTATTATCATGAATAGCGGAAATGTATTAGTGGTTTATAAGTTAAAGTATAAAAGCATGAAAATATATTTTGAACAGGAATGAAAGAAGCATATGAACATGAAAAAAGGATAAGTAATATATCATGGAAATAATTTTTGAAATAGAAAAAGTTTATAATGTTTTTTTTTTTTTTTAATAATTTTTAGTAAATTTTGTATTTTGTACATTGAGAGAAAATTAAGAAGGAATAGTATTAGTGAAAAAGCAAGACTTGTAAGAAAATAAAAAAATCATAATGAATAAAAACGTAAAGTAATGAATGGGTCAATTAATCAGTAGTATCTATTATTTCTGTTATTATAGTTAGAACTAATATTGGAGTTATTTGATGGTTTAATGGTTTTCAATGCATTCAATTTCATGTTTGTGTTATGTTTATGAATATTGTTGATCGTGCTCATATTATAACTAATATTGCTATTGCTATTGTTGGATAAACTTTTATTACCATTATTTATATTTGCAGCTGCTGCTAAAATTTTGAAAATGGATTCAGAATCAATATTTGAGTTTGTTTGTGATTTTTGTTGCTGTCTGACTTTACCTTGGTAGCTAGTCATGAGCACAGTATTGTTATAACATTCAATTGCAGATTGATCTAAACATGGACAAAACTCAATGTCTTGCTCCATGCCAAACGATTTAACTTGATCCAGATACGCTCTGGACATTCTTGCTTTAATAAGAGCAGCTTGTGCTGCTTGTGTTTCCATCTGTGGTAGTTGCTTGTTCTTGTAGGACCCTAGGAAAGCTTTTTTTTCTTCCGTACATTTGGCCTGAAGAAACGAAAAATTTCGACGGAGAAGATGAAAATAGAAAAAATTGAGAAAAAATGCCCAAAATGGAAGTGATGATTGGAATTCTACGACACGATGCTATGGCACCTCTACACACACGTATACATCTATATATCCAATGGTCACATCATACTAATCAAAAATTATGAATATAAAAATACTAAAACTAAAAAGAAAGGTAAAAGTGAAAATTGAAATGAAACACTCAAGATTGATATTAAGACAATATATCAGATCTTGGATAGCAAACGGTGAGGGTTTCGTAAATCTCAACAGGAATAATAAACATTCTTTTTCTTTGTTCAATTTTAAGGAGACTAGCAATTGTTTTTGTTTTGTTATAAATTAACTGTGGCATGTTGGTATCAAAAAGGTACTTGCACGCGTCTGTTAAGCGTCTAGCATTCAATTTGCGAACTGTTCTGAAAGATCAAAAGAAAACTGCAACGGAGAGATACCAGTATGACCATCATAATAATGAACACAATCATCATAAGCATTCGCCATTACTAATTCAACCAGATTATCCTGTTCGTACACGTTTTGCACCATCCCCTACTGGATTTTTACATTTGGGATCATTGAGAACTGCGTTGTATAACTATTTGTTAGCAAAATCAACAAATGGACAATTCTTATTAAGACTTGAAGATACTGATCAAAATAGATTAGTTGAAGGTGCTGAACTAAACATATATGATACTCTGAAATGGCTTAATGTTGGAATCGATGAAGGACCAATTCATCCTGGCCCCTACTCTCCCTACAGACAAAGTGAAAGATCGGAAATCTACAAAAAATATTCTGATGAACTACTATCAAAAGGTCTAGCATATAGATGTTTCTGTTCCAAAGAAAGGCTAGATGGACTAAGGGATTCTGCAAGATTGCTGAAACCACCTACTACAGTTTCTTACGATAGAAATTGTCATGATAACATTACAAAAGAACAAAGTGAAAAACGTGCACTTAATGGTGAGCCATTCACAGTTAGATTCAAATCACCTAGCAATTATCCCGAATTTACAGATTTATTGCATGGTAAAATTAACTTACAACCACAAATTAATCCAAATGATAGGAGATTTGAAGATCCAGTTTTGATGAAGAGTGATGGATTGCCAACTTACCATTTTGCAAATGTTATTGACGATCATTTAATGAAAATCACACATGTTATTAGAGGTGAAGAATGGGTTGCATCAACTCCAAAACATATTGCATTGTATAATGCATTTGGGTGGGATAAACCGAATTTCATTCATATACCATTACTAACTACTGTTGAAGGTAAAAAACTTTCAAAAAGATCAGGTGATATCGATATAATGGCATTGAAGAAAAAGGGCTATTTAGGCGAAGCTTTGATTAATTTTAGTGTTCTATTTGGATGGAATCCAAAGCGGGATTTAGGTGAGAAGACAAGTGAAATCCATACGTTAGATGAATTGGAAAAAACTTGGAATTTAAATGGTTTAACTAAAGGTAATGCAAAAGTTGACTGGAAAAAGTTAGATTATTTTAATAAACATTACTTAACTGAAAAATTGAAGGATCAAAATTCACAGTTTTTCAAGGATGCTGTTGTTCAATGTCATAAAAAGCTTCAACTTTCGTTAGGATTGAAAAATTTGGAAGTTTCTCAAGTTTCTCAAGTTTTAAAGATGGTGTATCCAAGCTTGACCAAGTTAAATGACTTTGATTCTGAGATGTATCATTACTTTTTTATCCAACCAAAATATAATAAGGAAGAAATCACTAGAAAATTGAAATTGTATGATGAAATGTTATCAATAATTTCCAATGAACTAAATAAGCATTCTAGCGACTTAACACATTTAAATTTCGATGATGCAATCAATAGAATTCTCACAGATATTCCTTCGTTGAAAAAGAAGACAGTTTTTCAAACACTGAGATATTCTCTAAGTGGTCCACAGTCGGGTATTAATTTACCCATCATCCTTGAGTTATTAGGAACTGAAGAAGTTGAACGAAGAATTAAAAATTTCAATGATTTCGTTAACAAATAAATTACATTTAAATTGACATGTACATACGCTCTATAGAAAACTTTTATATTACTCAAGATTTTGTAAATAGTTTGGATCATTACTCATTTTGAGTTTGAATTTGTCCCACCAATCATTAAATTTATTGATACTAACATTATTAGATGCATCTGTAAACGAAGACAAGTAGTTATATGCATTTCCGATAATCTTATTACTAACTGCTAAAATATCACTTTGTGTAAATGATGGTGTAGGAGGGGCAAATTTAGTCAATGGTAAAGTGGAATTACTATCTCTTGTAACTTTCAAACAATCCAACTGTTGAAGTGCACTTGCATTTGGCTCAATACTTATACCAATCAACATTGTGACCTTTTCATTCTCTTCGAACTCAGAAATACCTGACTCCATATCAATATCACCTTCATCGTGTGTACCTGCACCAGCGGGTATGTCCAGATTACCTGGATTTATCTTAAAGATTGAACTTTGTTTAGATGCGTTTAAAAATCCTAATAATTTGAAATCATTTTGAATTATTTGAGAACTTATTCCTGTCCCATTCCCAAATTGTGAATTGTTAGAAACGTTTAAATCCCCTGTTTCGGGTACTATCTGATAGTAAACTAACGCTGTATAATCTGGATCAAATTGAACATTGGGGAGCATAAATATAGATAAATGGTAAACGTGTTTAATTGGAACATTTCGAAACTCAATCATCTGTTTTTGTGGTGAAAAGGGCTGTGCCACCGCAACAGGCTTGTTTGAAACTGTGGATGCAAACATGTTTGAATGGTTGGTTAGTTGACGTTTGACAAATAAATCATAAGAACACGATGGTGACCCTGGTAGACTCAGCTCCATGAGAGAAATCGTATTTCTTTTATTGAGGGAAAGATGATGAGCCGAGAAAATTTCGAGAAGATTCGACCCAATTTTAAGTTTTCAGATGGGTTTGGACATGTTGAAAATTAGAATTTCGTTACAATTACCTAATATACACAATTCTATTACTTTGGGATATATGTGTTCTTAGAGGAAGATGATGCTTTACGAATACCTGCTCCTCCAATGATCTTTTCAGAACTTGATACACGAGCCTTAGGCTTGCCAACATGGACCAGTGATTTTCTTTGCTTACCGATCTTGAGATAAGCAGAGTCATCAATCTTTGGTACTTTTGGAGATGTACTTGCAATTGTAGTAGTTGTTGTAGTTGTTGTTGTTTTTTTATAATACGGCGAACCATGAGTTGAAATGTTTTCTCTGTTTTCTCTGTTTTCTCTGTTTTCTTTATCCTCAATTGTACTGTGATTGTGAGTTTGATTTATTGTTGAAGTATAAGCATCTTCATCGTCAGAATTAGCATATGGTTGAACAGGGTTATCTAAAGTCCTATACTTTCTTGGTTGTCCAGGACTTGACATTGGAACTGCTTTATTTATGATTTTTAAACCATTTGATATTTTTCTTCTACGTACAGGGGTTCTGATCAAGGTATCTTCTTTAAAATTCATTTGGTCATCACTTGTATCTTGTTCACTACCATTTTCATTTTCTAATTCTCTCTTTTTATATTCTTCGTAAGAAATTAGTGAATATAAACCACCGATAAACTCATCTGGAACTGAGTCTAAAACCATTGTATGTCTCCAATCTCTAAAATCATTTTGGTGTAAATAGAGCCAATGCTGTTGAGGTCCAACAACCATTCCTGGTCTAATTATTCTCATATATGCAATACATTCATTTGCTGTAAAACCATGGGTATAAATCAAATAAGCACCAATTAAACAACCAGTTCTGCCTAAACCTGCTTTACAATGAACTGCAACTTTGCCACCTTTGGAAATAACAGTTTCAGCTGCACCGATAAACTTCTGAACAAACTCCATTGTTGGACACGTACCATCTTCAAAAATCATGTCAACATGTTGAATATTTCTCTTTGTAAATTCTCTTTTATCGTACAAATGTGAATTTAGTCTAACAACTAATTTAACATTTGTTTCTTCAAAAAGTTCTAAAACTTTTTTGAATGGTTCATTTAATGGAGCACCAGGTCTTGATTGTTTGGGTGATGCAAATGGTATAAAATCATTTGCTAAAATATTCAGATCACCTTGATCAACTCTTTCATATTGTTCGTAATCTTCTAGATTAAAAGATCTCATATCCAATAAGTTTCTCTCTTTGGCTCTCCAAACACCATAAACAACATCTTGAATTGTAATTTCAAAATCAGAATGTGAATAACCAGCATCTCTGAATGGCATAAAAGGAAAATCAAATTGAGATATTGGTAATAACACTTGATGAGGTGCCCAATTCTGAACTAATATCATATAACAACATAATATACATGCCGCATTTGTTCTTTGTCTCACATCGTCAGACGAATAAAATCCCACACATTTACTCTTGTTCTTTGGATCGTTCAATATTTTGTGTAAAGCAACAGCAAATCTATACAAATGTCCAACGTGCAAAGGGCCAAAATCCAGATTGAAGTTGTTGTAAGGTAATGAGTCTTCAATTGTGAAATGAACAAAATCTTCAGTGTCTTCGGGTTTTTCGTTGCTAACAACCAAGTAAATTTTACCTTTCAAAAACTCAATAGGAGGTATGTCTATGCTCATGATATAATAATGGTAGTGTAAATGATGAGCAATGAAACGACGAAGATTTGGTCAGACAGAGAGATAACAATGTTGTCTATTAAAAAGCACCACTTATCTAAAAAAAAGTTTGTTACATGAATAAAAGGACATCACACTGGCAATATTTACTTTTGCCCCAATCTGGCAGCCAAATTAGTGTCGGCTACCATTGCCGGTTGTGGCAGGTGCGACCTGGAAGTTGTCGCAATGAAATATTTGTTTTAATTTCCCTTTTCGGTTTTTGTTCATATTTTTACAGTTTTGCCATCGATATAGGACAACTTATCTTGAAATTCAGTGAAAAGTACTGAATAGTAGAGAATTTCCAAGCTCAAAAATGTCGGCATTTGGAGAGAGCACTCATACTGGATTAGGAACAAATGGCTTTGAAGTCTCGTTGAATTATATTACGGGTATTCCTAATCCTGACCATCTTCTATGTTCACATACTTTGAAGTTAGCATTCAAATCACTACTAAAAAGAGATGTCAACACAAAGGAAAAATCTATTGTCTCTTTATTGGAATTTATAAAAAATAACTCTAGTGAATTAGATGATGATTTGGTGATAATCACTTGGGTTCAATTGTATCCAAAATTATCAATTGATGATTCTAAAAAGGTCAGATCAACAGCACATCAAATTCAAGCCCAATTCGTCAGATCCTTAGGTAAGAAATATGCTAAATATCTCAAGGATACTATTGGTATTTGGATGTCTGGGCTGTTTGATTCAGATAGATCAACTGCCAAAGTTTGTAAAGATTCGTTAGATTTTGCATTTGATAATAATAAGGCTAAGATTTCAAATATTTGGAGCATTTTTGTATATCAAATATTACAATTTTCATACCAAGTTGTGGCATATGAAAATAAAGATACATTATCTGATGAAAGATTTGCATCAAAGGATGAAAGTGAAGCAAAATATTTAAGAGTTTTACAATCCTCCATCATGTTGTTGGTTCACATAATGAATGAAGTGAGTGCAATTGAATTAAATGAAAAGATATTAGCTTTAATAACTGACATTTATAGTCAAGAAAGTTTACAAACCTGTTTTACTTCTAAAGATTTCAATCTTAAAAGGTCAACTTTTACGTCATTCAAAGTTCTTGTCACTTCAAATCATGTAAAAAATATTATGAATAAGTCATTGTACAAATCTTTAGTAAAGGGAATGATTAAAGGTATAAAGTTTGACTCGAAAACAAACATTGCGTTATATTCTACAAGTTTAATCACAATTTTAGATACCCTTGTTTGTGTTACCTTATATGATGGTTCATTTTGGCTTAACATTAAAAAAGGTGATGAAAAACTATTATCATTATTAAAATATGGTTCATTAAACAGTGAGCCCATATATTATGATGTTGTTTATAAATTACTTACAGTTTTGCCACATGAATTCATTTCTATTGATAATTTAGAAAGGTTTGAACCACTATTCCTTACATTATTGGAAAACATCAGGAATGAAAAATCAATTCAATTTCAAGAGAAAGGTTGGAAAGTAGTTAACAATTTAATGAATTTGTTGCTAAAAAATAATAATTTATCTGATAAAATTTTAGATACATATACTTTGACATTAATTAAAGCTTGTGATTCTTCGAGAATAATGTCGCCTGCAATCGTTAACATTATGCACGATATCCATTCATTTGCCAATGATGATAAAGATGTTTTGCTTGACATCAACTCAATAATTATGGATGCATTACCAGAAAAAAAGATTATATTTCCTGAATTTGATAATTACACTATTCAATTCATGAACATATTTGTCGAATCTTTCATTAATTTGCTAATAGTGAATAAATCAGATTTGGATGAAATTTTACTTGCAAATTCAATTGATGCATTACAAGAATATGATCCACATACCACAACACCTGATTTATCGTTTAAAATTATTAATGTCTTCATTAAAAGAGGAAAGTCAGATTTTACAGATTCCATAAACAAATTTATGGATACCCTCCCTGACATGATCACTGAAAAGTTTATTCATGTACCACTAGAAACACTTGTATTATATTCACATTCACCATATGCTTTAAAATCATCAATTACACCAAGAGTGGATAACATTTTTGCAAAATTACAAAAACTCAATTCAGTTACTGAGTTACTAAAAATCATTTCTGATTTCAAAAACTTCAACTTGCACAATTCAAAAGATTTGAGTGATTATTTATTGAAGAATTCAAAGTCTTTATCGCCTGATACTGAAGCTTCAAGTGAATCATTATATACATTCTTGACCCCAGAAATCTTATATAACTTATTCAAAAATGAACCATTTAGAAATTTTATTTCCAACTGTTTGAAACATTACAATAATGAAGTTTTTATTGAATTTTCGAAATCTACACCGGAATTTGTTGAGAAATTAATAAATTCAGTTTTATTAGATGATCAGGAAGGTAGTGAATATCAGATTGTTGACACAATTCTCAAAAATTTGGAAAATAATTTATCTACTAACAGTGAATTTAGAAAAGTTTATACGAATTCTGTTTTAAAATGTGTTTCTAATCATGATGGAACTCCGTATCTACTTACTGAAAGATTTTCAAATAAAATTATTTCAGTTTTCTCAGAAGATGATTTAATTGCAAAATTTAATAAAACTTTGAATATTTCACCACAAAAGTTATTATCCTTAAGTAATTCATTGAACTTAGGTATATATTATTTCATTGAAGATTATGAAAATCAAGAAAAAGTAAATTGTGATACTGCTAAATCATCCATCAACATCGCTGTATTTTATTCTGATATTCTTGATAAGGCAACTATTTCAAATGAAATTTCTAACAAGAATAAAATTGCATTATCATTACTGTCTGAATTTTCATCAGATGTGTTGTTTTTTGAATCAACGTTTCCTAGTTCATTCCAAGATAAAATCCTTGATTTCCAAAATTTTTCAAGAACTCATCTCAAAAGACTATTTGATAATTATAAATATACAGATATTATTAATGCTATAATTTTGAACAAAAGTGATTATGAACCATTAAATTATATAATTCATTTATTAAATGACAGGAATAAGCTTCTTTCATATTATGGATACAGATTGGTTAAGTTGATTTTATCTGCAAAAATTGAAATGCTCTCATCAAATGAATTTGATTCTTTAGATTTTAAATTAATATACCAAGATCAGCGTTTATTATTTATTATTCTGGAAACAGGCAAGAAGTTCCTCACTTCAAAAAGCTTAGAATATATTAGAACAAGCACGGTTGTTGATTTAATCAACATTAAAAATTCAGATAATATTTGTTCAAATGGTTTGAACAGTCTACTATTATTAAATAGTTTTATTGCTTTAGATTTAGATTATGAAATTTCTGATAATTTTGTTTTGATTTCACCACAGAGATTCATGACTCTTTTGAATACATTTATCAATTGGATGGAAAGTGATGTTGCTTACGATGAATTTTTTAAGCCGGTTAGAATAGCACTAATGCAGTTTGTTCAAAATTACGTTAGTAGTATTTACTATGTTTGTGATTCAAATTACCCAAGTGACTTTATTACAAAAGTATTTACATTAGGTGTTAGGTTACTTTCTGAAAATATCAACTTAATTAATGCCGAAGATGACATTTCGATCGATTTACTAAGTCACACATTCAAATTATATTTGACATTAGTTAAATACAAACAAGATATTGAAGATTGGAATGAAGAATGCGCAGATATTGAAACTGAAATAATGGAATTATTTTTTAAAACCTCCGAGGTTGGTAATATTAACCAACCAATTAATATTTTATGTTCACAATTTGCCCGTATTTTTGAGAATCATGTAAATGTTTCCAGATTTGGAGAAAGGTACGATCGTTTATACACTTTGATCAATAGTCAAAATATTGATATTCAACGTATTGGCACTTCATTACTCCATAAGATTATTCCTGAAAAACAAGATGCATTGGTTGTTGAATTTACATTGTCTAAAAAGAAAGTTAATGAGGATGGAGTTTCAGGTATACAATTACCAACCATTTTAATTGAGAACGCGAATTCAGAATTAACAGATTATATTGAGTTTGAAGAAGCATGGAAGGTTTATAAATATCTTTGGAGTTGGTACCTTATTATGGATCATTTCAAGAATATTACTCAACAAATGAGACAAGATTATATCAGTAATTTAGGTGAACATAGAATTAATCATTTTTTAAACTTTATTTTCAGTGAACTAGACTTCAATTTCAAACTTCATAAAGATGATTCATCATATGTCAAAAATTATTCTTTGAATGATAATAAGATTTTGAATTATGATGAAGAAATCAAAAAATTGTTAGTAAATCTGCTATATGAAATCATGAACAATATTGGTGGGACCTTTGCACAAAACTGGTTTCAATCTATCAAAGATAAGCAACTGCAACAAAATGTTGACAAGTTCATTACCACGTATATTAGTCCTCAGCTAATTAGTGAAATTCTTTCAACATTGTCAAATAAAAACACAATTGAAGATTCAGAATTCAAAATCAATATCAACAGAAAAATCAATGAAATTAAATGTCTCTATAATATTGATGAGCAGCAAATGGAAATCTCAATTATTTTACCAAACAATTACCCATTGGCACAAATTTCAGTTAATGGTGTCAGTAGAGTTGGTGTGAACGAAAAGAAATGGAAATCTTGGATTATGTCTGCACAATATGTTATCAACTTTCAAAATGGTTCTATCTTAGATTCAATTAAGCATTTCAAGGACAACGTTACTGCAAACTTTGAAAATTATGATGACTGCGCAATTTGCTATTCTATTATCAATGCCGTCGATCACTCCACCCCAAACAAAGTTTGTCCAACTTGTAAGCATAACTTTCACTCAGCTTGTTTGTACAGATGGTTCAAGAGTTCAGGTGCCTCTACCTGTCCGTTATGTAGATCTAAATTCCAATTTAAAATACACACCTGATTACTTATAGACTTTTATATATTTTTAATTTATTAATACACACCACAGATTTTAATCCATTAATTCCTCATCTAATAATTTTTCTAATTCTTCAACCGAAAATGCAATGTATAGTATTTCTGTACCAGCTGTGTCTCTTGTTAAAGTACACATTTTATGTTCAACGAATTCACCTAAAATTGTACGAAATGAAATGTCATTAGATATAATAAAATCAGAAACACATATGTCGTAAAATTCACGTAATGAAATACAAGTTTTAGATGACCCCTTAATGGTATTTCTGTTTTCAATTAGTTTTGTATCCTCGCCAATAAATGTATCAATCCTATCAAGTTGCTGTAAAATTAGATTTTTGTATAAACTTTTTGCATTACCAGTTAATGAACTTAAAACATATTTTGCACCTCTGGAACCAACCAACTCGTCAGTTTTACCAATACTCAGAGGATCTTTAAAGCTGATTTCCGTATTGTAACCTTTAAATGTTGAAATGTTATGCCAAATAAAGTTATAATTGGAAAGAACTGATGCATCCCAAAATAGTGGCGTATTCAAATTATCTAATGAGCAAATTAATGAAACCTGTTCACATCTTGCTATTAGACTTAACATATATTGAAGATCATCATTTCTCAGAGATTCACCATCTATATTATTCAATAGAATGTACAGCCTTCTATGCTTATTTTTAGATTTTAAAAATTCAATATGTGTAAGATTACACGCTTCTCTTAACTCTCTGGTAGTTTGCAATGATTTCTTGAAACATATATTCCATATTTCTTTAAGTAGAATTCTCAATGTAAACTCTGGGTTGTAACCGTTTATGACAATACATTTTGCATTATGTTCAGCTGGTAACACAAACTCTTGTAAAAACTGAATTAACAATGATCTTTTAGAACCAATCCCATAAAATATCAAATTAAAGCTTTCCTTTAATTCAAAAAGCCACTGTGTAAATTGGAATTGGTATAGTAAGTTTAAACTTTCAATTGGTTTGGCACATATGAGATCTAAAAATTTATTATACTTTGCAAATTCTTCGTACGAAATCTCGGGGGCCATTGACATTGAACTTTTGGATGTTCTAACCCTTGTATTATTTTGTTCAAAATATGCTTCAAATCCATCATGATACAAAGCCTTTTGTTTGGCTTTTGGATCATTCATCAATAATTCATCATTGTCGGTTTCTATATCAGGAACATCCATATATTCAATATTAGCTGAATTTGGTGGTTTTAAATCAGTCATTGTATTGAATGTTGACTGTAAGTTTTTTCTATATTTTTTACTAGGTGATGAATTGTTTGATGCATCATTTAATTCTTCAAGAATTGTGACCTTCTGTCTTGTACTCCTACGTAATGGTGATGAATTAGTTGAGCTATATCTTGATTTTGATGGAGAGCTCGTTGGAGTCTCTTGCTCATTTTTAATTAAAGATTTAAGTGGTGATTGAGTTGGTGATACGGAAGGACTAGAAGAGTCAATCCTGGATTCCAGCGTTCGTGGTTCATGCTGCAATAAAGGTATTAATCTTTCCGAAGATGCGTTGAACTTTTCAGTATCATTGGTTTTTTCTTCGAATTTTATTTTCTTCCTTGGTTGTAACTGTATCGATTCATCTTCTTCATTACTACTTAAATCATATTCACTTTTTTCATCTTCTTCTAATTCTAACCCATTCATGTCATCTAACTTGCTCAACTTTATGATTTTATTGATAATAGTCAATTCATTTGTGTCAAGTGCATCATATTCTTCTGTTAAAACTGGTTTATTTCTAATAGCATTTTCATAAGCAATTTTGTTAAGTTCATTCATTGATCTTTTCATTGGTGATTTTAATTTTGCTATTTGAAACTCCAAAGGTTTTATGCGATCATTTTTTTTAGGTGATTTGGAGATTGATCTACCAGATCCTCTTACCGGTGAGGACACCATATTATGTTTAGGAATATCGATTATACCATGAAATGCTTGAACTTGATTCACTTTGATATTCTTCATATCATAGATTCACTCTATATTTTGGTGCGAATTCATTATCAAATTATGACTGTATTTTTGTTGTATTATACTTGAAAAGACTCATTTCAAGAAAGAATTGCAGTGATTAACTTTCACAAACTTGTTTAATTACAAATTAAGTGCATCTCACTACAATTTCAAGATTTAAGTCTGTTTTGAAGTAACTTTCAGAAATTTTGTCATATCTTTTTTATATGCTGATAAATAAATTTTCAAAACAAAGGGTTATTCAAAAATTTTCAAAATTACTTCCAACTTGAAAATTTTTAGAATATTGTTTTAGATATAAATAAATTTATTAAATATTGAAGGTTCCATTCAGTTTTAAAAAATGGTTTAAAGCTTTTATTATAGATACTACACCACTGGTATCAAGATACTAAGCAAAAGATTTAAGTCAAAACTGCTTACGTAAACATTGACAAGTTATTACTAAGAATAGCTTAAAAAAAATGAAGATAACAATCTGCTTGACTTAGTATTTAGTGTAGCTTAGTATTTATTATAGCTTAGTATGAGCATTTAGTTTAGCTTAGTATGAGTTTTAATTGTTAGCGTATATATAAATATTGTACAAAATAACTGTTTCGAAGAATAAAGATAAGTACCGTGAAATAAAATAAAACAAAAAAATACTATATAAACACATAGAAGGAGATATTTGAAAAGAAAAGATCCATTTATTAAGGAGGAAAAAAGAAATGTATGATGAACACAACTGTAAAACATTTATTTTTGAAATCTATTAACAGCAACAATGATTAATTGTTAATCTAATCGAAGGTTTTCTTGTTACCTCTGAAAGCAACTGGAGTAGAGTTTGCACCAGAACCGGAACTTCTGAAACCACCTCTACCACCTCTACCACCGTTACCACCATTTCTATCACGTCCACCAAAACCACCACGGCCACCTCTACCGCCTCTACCACCAAAACCTCTACCTTCGTTTTGTGGTTTTGGAGTGGAGAAGTCTAATCTGACAGCTCTGTTGTTTAAGTATTCACCATTTAAGTTATCTAATGCCTTTTGTGCAGCATCAACGGATTCAAATTGAATATAACCGAAACCCTTTAACTGTTCAGTTTCTGGGTGAGTTGGTAATCTAACACCTAAAACTGGACCATATTCAGAGAAGAATTCAGTGACACTGTCTCTATCAGAATCAAATGATAAGTTACCAATGAATAAAGTATCAGATGGTTCAGATTTAGCATCACCATATTGCTTAGCTCTATCATTTGATCTATCACTTGTCTTTGGCTTAGATGTTGACATATCAACATTGATTGGTCTACCATCAATTTCTTTACCTTGCATTTCTTCAAGAGCCTTTTCTGCGACTTCCTTAGATTCAAAATCAACATAACCATAACCCTTAGATCTACCGGATTGTCTATCTGAGATAACTCTAGCACTGAGTATACCTGGGTAAGCTTCGAATTCTCTCTTTAACCAATCATCATCAATGTTCCATGAAAGACGACCAACGAAAAGAGTTGCTGGTTCAGCTTCAACCTTAGCCTTCTTTGCTTCTGGTTCTGGTGATTCAGTTGCTGAAGAAGCTTCTTCAGATGTTTCTGCCTTTCTCTTCTTTGAGTTTTCTTCTTCTTCATCAGATGAAGAAGATGATGATGAAGATTCATCTTTCTTTTCTTGCTTCTTTTCTTCATCAGAAGAGGAGTCAGAGTCAGATGAAGATTCATTCTTCTTTTCTTCTTCTTCATCAGAAGATGATTCGGATTCAGAAGATGAAGAGGAGGAAGATTCAGATGATGATGAAGATGAAGATTCAGAAGCAGCTGATGAAGATGAAGTTTCTTCTTGTTTCTTTGTAACGGATTTCTTTGATTTCTTAATATCTGCCTTAGCCATTGTGATTGATGATAAATGTATCTACAGAAAGAAAAAGAAAAGAAAAAGCGTAGGTTAGAGTAGAAAGGAAAAGAAAAGGAAACAAAGTACTTTAAATGTAAAAAAAATTTCATGAAAACTTTTCAATTGAAAATTTTTTTGTGAAACTTAACATAAACAATAAAAAATAAAAAAAAAAATAAATTTCTCAAATTTTGTGTAAATTTTTTCTAACAGTTAAAAGATGGGTGATATGAGATATTGGATGTGGGGTGAAAGTAAATTTTATACTATCAATGTAATCAATTGATATTAACAGATGTTTTTTTTTATTTGCATGGTAAGCTGAGTGCAAGTTAGGTTAACAATTTGTAAAAAATAGCTATTAAACGTCATTTATTGGACTGGTTGATAATAATAGTATCAAAATTTCCTAAATTGTAAATTTTTAGTTTAGATGAAAAAGAAATCCTCAATTTTTCATTTTCTTGAATTTCCAAAAAAGAATAAAAATCACTAAAATCATTTCTTTCATGAATTTTTGACTTGAAACCTCCAACATTCAACCAAATAGTTAATCATGAATCAAGTACCAAAGAATGTTTTACCAGGACAACCAATATTACCAATTTATGAACCAACTGATACATCTAAAAGTATTAAATATATTGCAGGTGAGAATGTACGTCTAGAATCAATAACTTTTGATAATTCAAATATACCAACACTTATATCGACAACCATTGGCCGTGTTGAAATAAAAGATCAAGTAAACAAATCAAGCAACGAAGAAGAGAGAGGTGAAATAAACGCTGGAAATACTAAAGTTGTATCTGTTATACATTTCAAAGATTCAGGATACAAAAATGAGTTACAATTCAATGATATTAATTGTAAGAATTATAAAGCAGTTACACCACAAGTTAACGATTTAGTTTTAGCAAGAGTAACGAAAATAACACATTTAAGAGTAAATGTTGAAATTTTAAGTGTTTTACCAAAAGATTCTGCAGTAACTCAGAATAATTTACAATTATTAAATTTGTTACCAACTGAATCAGGTGAATTTTTCAAAGCAATTATCAGATCCCAAGACATTAAGTCAACTGATCGTGATAGTGTTAAAACTTGGGAATGCTATCAACCAGGAGATATAATATATGCCATTGTTTTATCATTAGGTGATGGTGCAAGTTTCTATCTAACAACCGCCAGAAATGATTTAGGTGTTGTATTTGCACGTAATGAAAATGGTGAATTATTATATCCATTAGATTGGGAAACCATGATTTCTCCAACTTCCGGAGAAGTTGAGAAAAGAAAATGCGCAAAACCTTCTGACCTTAATTAATGAATTTTGGTGTAATAATTTTTTAATCAGAATATAGTATAAAATATAAAATAAAAATCGTATATAGTTTATTGAATAAATAATTAATAAAGAATATTATAAATAAATAATAAATATATGATCATGAAAACAACATCAATGAATTATCTATTCTTGGGAACAATCTCTACCAAAGCAGGCAACCTTCAACCAATCTGAGACAACAAAAATCTTATTACGGATACCTAACATCATTGTAACATAAGCTGAACGCCAGAAGAAGAAAGTCAGAGTACCACCAAGAGCAACAGTGGACCAATCACCCCATGTTAAATCAGCAACAGCTCTTTCAGAACCAATATAAGCTAAAGCACCTTGATGAATATATTCAAAAGGTTTATCATTTTTGACAAGACGGTCTAAACGTTTTGATAATTTTGCCTTTTCTTCTTCAGAACTAGAGGTTTCAATTAAATGTTTTAAATCTTCAGATTTAGAAACGTTGTTAAAGTGCTTTGCAAGGAAAACACCTTGTTGATGAGCAACTTGAGCAGTTGGGGGGTTAGCAGTAAAAGTACAATCACCTAAAGCGTAAATGAAATCATTACCATCTAATTTTAAGTATTCATCAACTAATAAACCTCTTCTTGCAGTTTGTTGTTCAACTATTTGAGAAGCTAAATCTTTGGTTAATTTTCTTTGAGCGTTACCACCTGCCCAAACTAAAGTACCATATGGAATGACAATATCTTCAGTATGACCATCTGGATGTCTGTGAGAAGCATAAACATTTTTATCGTCAACTTTTTTAACCATAGTATCAACTTGTAAATCAACACCTTGTTCTTCAAAGACACCCTTGGTATATTCAATTAATCTTGGATGGAACATCGATAAAACATTATGTTGAGCTTCAATTAAAGTAACTTTCATTTCCTTTTCAATACCTGGAATGAATTTACATAAATCTTGGTCAATGTAATCCTTAACTTCAGCAGCTAATTCAACACCAGTTGGACCACCACCACAAACAACAAAATTCAATAATCTCTTTCTTTCTTCAGAATCAACAGGTAGTAATCTTGAGCTTTCAATTTGGTTGAACAATTTTTGTCTAACGGCAGTTGCATCATGTGCTTCTTTTAGGAAAGAAGCATGTTCATAAATACCTGGGATACCAAAAGTGTTAACAGTTGCACCGACAGCATAAACTAAATAATCGTAATTAAGAGTTGTTTCAATTGGTTCAGTTTCATTTGTGAAAGCTTCACCCAATAAGAATCTTTGAGATTTATGTTCAACTTTGACGGTTTTCTTGATAGGATCGATTTCCTGTGCAGCAGCTTCTAAGTAAACGACTTCACCTGGAGTTTGTCTTGCAATAGTTCTAACAGAATCACAAACGGATTTGATATTGATAGTACCACTTGGAACCGAAGGTAATAAAGGAGTGAAAAGGAAATAATTTCTTGGTGAGACAATAGTAACGTTATATTGAGTGGTATCCAATTTATGTAAAAATGAAATTGCACCCCAACCTGAACCTAAAATGACGATATTTTTCTTCTTATTACCGTTTTCCTTCAAATCAGTTTGAGGGAATTGATTACCCGGGTTTGATTCTTTATAAACCAGATAAGTCAAATAGCACCAACCAGCAACACCAGATAAAACGACAGCACGAAAGGACCAAGTGAAAAAACCCGACTTAATAGGGGTTTTAGCAGCTGCGTTGCTATTGATAGTTGAATTAAATCTTATTCCTCTTGGGAAGTTAATCCGAGAAGTGAATTTTGAGGTAGAAAAAGCAGCCTTGTTTGCAAACCTAACGGAATGCTTTAGGCCAAGTGTAGAATTTCTAAACATGACAGTGGGGAAAAATGCCTAAGCAATGTGCTCTGAAGGAGAACAAACGAACAAGTCTACGGGAAACAAAAGAAAGAATGGATATTCACCAGTCATGATTAAAGGAAAAAAAAAAGCGGAAAGGCAGAGAAAAATCTCACTCAAAACACGAGACAGCTCGAAGATCGCCAATCGCCAATGGTGTTGCACCCTGGTGCAAAAATTGTATCGGTGTCGTCTTAGCCGCGAGAAGCGTTGGCGGCAACATGTTTTTTCTCGTGAATGCCCAATTAGGCAATAAAACAAGACATTACGATGCAATAAAAGTATACACACACTATTCGTAGTTCTTCATATCAGCCAAGCGGCGGCTCTGTGCCTGCTGCACTTGCTTGAGCAGTTTGGCAATCTCAGCAACATCGTCCACATCAATATCCACGTCCACGTCCACGTCCACGTCCACGTCCACGTCCACGTCCACGTCCACGTCCACGTCCACGTCCACGTCCACGTCAACGTCAACGTCAACGTCAACGTCAACGTCAACATCAACATCACTGACATCAACATCTCCCATCATTGTCATGTCATCAATACTAGCAAATTGGTGACTTGCGTCAAATTCTTCATCGTTAACCTTTTGTTGGGTATGTGCATGTGTTTTATCATTAGGTATAGTAATAGGGTGTCTATTGTCATTAGCACTATGGCCACTTCCTCTATTGGATGAAGTTGAAGATTGAGCAACGGCAGCAACGGCAGCAGCCGCAGCTTCCATAACCTCCCTGTCAACGTCTACACTTGATTTCAACTCATTAACTTCATCATCAATTGTTTTCAAAATCGAAGATGTTGGATTATTACCGTCGGTATTATCAGCATTATTATTATCACTATTATTAGTATTGTTATTGTTATTGATATTGATTTCATTTAGTGGTTTATGATGTTTGTGTGTGTATCCAATTTGAATTATACCATACATTAAATCATAACTCATTGTTATTTTCGATGCGCATTCTTCAGTTTTCAATCTATTCATAACCTGTCTCTTATTTTCACTTCTACTTTTACGCCTTCGTAATTTATCCTGAGAACAGATGAACATCCAAGTGATTTTCTTAGCTCTATTGTTATTTATCAATTGAGGATTGTGATGATCTCGAATTGCAAATTTAAAACCCGTTATTTCTTGTAATGGCCATATATATTTTGCAACTATTTTTTCACCTATTTGGTACACCAATTTTTGATTTAATTGTTCTAAGGTGTATCGTGGGAATTCGGTCTCAGTTGTATATGATCTGTAATTAATCTCATGTAAATCCATTACATTGTTCAATGCTATTTTAGAAATGAATGTTTTCCAATCATCCAATAAATTAGGTAATTTGACTGATAATCTTGGCTTTTTATCCTTAACCTTCCTTCTATCCCTACATTGTTTACAAGTTTGATATTTTTCTAATGATATGATTGATTCTTGGGTTCGTTTAACTCTACATCTTGAACATTTTTTAATATTGTTAGTGGGGGCTAAACTTGTAGTTAAATCTATTTCACTCGGTATTTTATCAATTGATCTTGGGCCTAGAAAAGTTGTTGATGATTTTGAATGTATTCGAGATGCTAAATTTACATTTGATTGTGTTTTCAATTTTAATCGTTGAAGTATATCATCATCATTACTATTATTATTATGATGATTGTTATTGAGTTCAATATCATGATATAACTTTGTATCATTTCCGACACTATTACTATTATTATTATTATTATTATTATTATTATTATTATTGTTGTTGTTGTTATTGTTGTTATTATTGTTAATATTAATACTATCATTATTGTTATTATTATTAATATTAATATTAATATTATTATTAGTATTGAGGTTATTTATATTATTTTGTAAGTGATTTAATTCATTCGTTCCATGATGTACATGATGACCTCGTTCAACGATAGCCTTGATGTAATTTTTGAAAGGTTCACTTTCACTTTCATTAAAGTCATGAGTTAGATTATGAATGTGTTTGGTTTCCTCATTATCATCATCATCATCATCATCATCATCATCATCATCGTCATTGTTATCATTATCATCATCATCATCATCATCATCGACGTCATCATCTTCGACATTAACGCCTACTTGTTTATTTAAATTTCGCAATTCGTATCGTAACTGATTATTTAGTTGATTTAGATGTAAATCATTTAAATTGTGAATGTTTTGAATATTCTCAATAAATGATTGAGTTTCATCAGTCATTATAAATATATATTGAAAAAAGCTTTCTTATTTCTTATTTCTTACTTTTTATTTCTTATTCTTCAATTTTTAATTTTTTGATTTTTAATTTTTATTTACTTCTTATCTGTAGTTAACATTGATTCATTAATTTTTTTTAAAAAAAAGGAAATATTGAAATTCCAATTTAATAGTTTCTTATTGTTGAAACTAAATTTGGAGTTTCTAATTTTTTTTTTCTCTTCCTTTTTTGTGAGGAAAAAAGCGGAAAAAGTTTATAAGTCTGCATCCGTGCACCAATTACATGCTAAAGTTTGCGTTACATGAATATGTGTATAATGAATAAGAACACGAACAAGTACTTAAAGATCAGAAAACTGTAAGGCAATTATATCATTGATTAATCGTGTCAAAACAAGATATCCGATTAAAAATGACAGACTCTGATAAATATAGTTCAGAAGATGATGATGCCGATCTCAGGGAACTAGCATTTGATGATAAAGAATTGGACGAGATTAAGGAGAGTAAGAATAAACAACCAAAATTGAAAATCTCTAAACCCAGAGGTAGGTATAAGTCATCGAACTCATCTACAGCTACACCCACACCTACGGGTGGTAGATTTAGAGGAGTTTTAGTGAAAGTGAATGAAATCGAAGATGAAGATGAAGATGCAGACGGTGATGATGATATATTTAGCGTATCATTTGTGTTTAGTAATAAGAGGAAACTAGCTAAAGCGTTAAACGTTAAAATGAGTTATAGAAAACGAGAAAGGTTATTGAATGAACCAAAGATGAAAGTTAAAAGGACAAGGAAAGCGATTTATGATGATGATGACGAAGATGATTTATCAGACGAAGAAGAAGATATAAGTGATGAATTAGAAATGGAGCTAGATGAAGATGAAAATGAAGATCCTGAAGATGATGAAGGAGGTGAAGGGATAGGGATTGATGAAATAGATGATGATGAATTAGATGACGATGAATTAATTAATATTGTTATGGAACAAGAAGAGAACAACAATGAAATTGATATCAATAAATTATCGGATAGACAAAGGGCAAAATATTTAGGTCAAACTATAAGTGAGGAGCCTGAAGAGATAACATCCGAGTTTTATCAAGGTAAGAAATTGCCAAAGAGTGTTTTGGCATTAATGCAGGGGAATTCCAAGAAGAAGCAACTGACAGCTGAAGAGATTGAATTAAGGAAGGCTGATGCAGCTAGAAAGAGAAAGACGTTTAATATGAGGAAACTTGAAGCTGAGAAGAAAGAAACACTGAGAAAGCTATTGAATCGTAAAGTGGAGAAGGTGGATTCGAAGAAGATTGATGAGGAAGAAGAGAGGCGTAAGATCAATTTACACAAGCGTCAAGAGATTTTTAAACATAAAGCTTTATTTAGTTGGAAATCGAAAGAGGTGATTATAAACGGAGAAAAGAGGAATGAGATGTTTTATTCAATGCAATGAATGACGGATGTTAATATTAATTATTTTGTTTTGGATTTAGGATTAGAAGCTTTTTCAATTTCACGCTTATACGCATTATAGAAGAAAACGCCTTCAATTTGAGTTAACAAAAGAGCAAACATTTTTTTTGAAGTGCCCATTCTATGTTGTCTTAGAAGCGGGTAAACTATGCCTATAGCTTCAATTGAATGTAAGGCCATTAGCAATCTGAAAAACGGAATGTGGTAATTCAAGATATAGTAATTGATATGCTCGGGGAATTGAAAAAATTCATCAAGTATATAATTCATATAATGTGGTTTAATAGCCACAATGTATAAGAATAAAAATAAAGCGACAACGATATAATCGGACGAAGTAGTCATAAATGGGACTTTATTGACTAGGTACTCACTAAAACCTCTTTTGCGAGCGGCAACCTGAGACAATTCCACTAACTTTGATCTTGCATCGGCAAAGGAATTGAGCGATGGTTGGAATGGGATTCTGATGATGTTTTTAGTTCCTTTCATGTCGATGTATGATAGAGACATTGAACCGAGGTTTATTGATTCCATTGTTGGATTACGTTGTGCAATCTGCGAGTCCACGTTACCGTATACGACTAGATAATCTTCAATGTTATGAACATGGTCTTTGTTCATGTGATTGATTATTCTAGAAGCTATTTTATCGTCAGACATGGTGGAGGTGTTTGCTCTTCCAGAACGAGAAGGTGGTGAACAGTGTTTAAGTTGGAGTACGGGCAGAAAACGGAAAACGGAATACGGAAAATGGAAAATGTCTGATGAAAAAGGAAAAGTGGAAAGGGGAAAAACAGAAACTAGTCTATAGCAAGAAAGGCGGTTCGCTGGGCAAGAATTGACTCAAGGATGCGGTATTGTCTGATAGTGGAGCATACCGGACATGAGACACGGGATCTTGGACATTGGCACCTGGAAGTGGTTGTAGTTGTGGTTGTGGTTGTTGTTGTCGGGTCTTGCAGGGAGTGGGAACTCGTATTTAGAGACCGTGTGGGGTCCGGAAATGGTGATCATAAGACAGCAGAATCCGATCCCGTGTAATACCGATGGTGTAGCAGCCGATTCCGATTGGGGAGAAATTATTGCGGTGGGCGCTGGTGGCAAGAACAAGGGGCGCGCAGTAGCCCCCGACTGGTGGACGGGTGGCAAAAGGCGGCTTGTTTGCTGGGAGCGCGAGGCGCGAGGCGCGCGACCGCGGCCCAGCTGGAATCGCAGAGGCTGCGCACGCCAGCGATTCTGGCTCTTGGCTGGGCGCCACTACTTATTGTCACGTGTGAGGGACGGGGCGGGACGGCATAGCGCCAGACCAACAGCACCAGACCATGAAACAGGCGGTAATCACGACGGGGGCCACGGTCACTTTTGTCAAGCTGATAGAGAGCGTGCTCAGCACGGAGTTTCTGGACGTGCTGGCGCAGCAGGGGTTTGCAAGCGCAGTGGTGCAGTACGGGACGGGCGACGCGGCGGCGGCGCTGGTGGGCGACCGGGCGGCCCGGCTGGCGGGCCGCGGGCAGGTGGTGCGCACGGTGGACGAGGCGGAGGGCGTGGTGTACGAGTTTGCCCACGGCGGGCTGCGGGTGCGATGTTTGCAGTTCCACGCCGCCCTGCGGGAAAAGTACGTTCGTGGGAGCGAGCTCGTGGTGAGCCATGCCGGCACGGGCAGCATTCTGGACGCCCTGCGCGCGGGTGGCGGCGGCGGCGGGGGGAAAGCGCGGTTGGTGGTGATGGTCAACGATGCGTTGCAGGACAACCACCAGCGGGAAATCGCAGAGGCGTTTCGGCGGGCGGGCGTGCTGGAGGTGGTGGGCGGGCGCGACGAGTTGGTGCGGACGGTGGGCGAGGAGCGGCCGCCAGCGGATGGGGCGGGCGGTTTGCGCATGGGCGGCGGGCGGTTTGTGGAGCGGGCGGTGGTGCGGGCGCTAGGCACGCAATGACATTTCTTCTTTCGGAAAAGAAATTGGAAATTAGCACGCCAAATGACAGGGGGCGCTATTTTTACTTTCATCAAGGCCGTTTTTGGCAGTGGACGAATCTGGTATTTTTCACCTGGATCTATATAAAGTGTGGTCTTTCCCCAAAGTACTGGCCCATCTCTGCTCCTGCACTCCTTTTCTTCTTCTTTTCTTTCTCTTTCTCTGTATCAATCACACAGCAAGTTATCAAACTTACTAACTCCCCCCCTTCGAAATGCAATATAGAAATTTAGGTGTCGTTGCTTTAGCCGGCCAAGCTTTAGCTGCTTATGTTCCTTCTGAACCTTGGTCCACTTTAACTCCTTCTGCTACTTTACAAGGTGCTTACACTTCCTACTCTGCGTCTTTTGGTATTGCAGTCAAGCCAGTCTCCACCACTTCCGCTTCCGCCTCTTCCTCTGCTACTCTCAATGCAAAGAAAGTTCAAAACAAGGACGCTGCAGCTACTCAAATAGGCGACGGCCAAGTCCAAGCTACTACCGGTACTGTTAACGACATAAAAACAAAGACCACTGCTGAGCCAGTCACACAAATTGGTGATGGCCAAATCCAAGCTACCACCTCCACCAAGGCTACCGCTGAACCAGTCACCCAAATCGGTGACGGTCAAATCCAAGCTACCACCTCCACTAAGGCTACTGCTGAACCAGTCACACAAATTGGTGATGGCCAAATCCAAGCTACCACCTCCACCAAGGCTACTGCTGAACCAGTCACCCAAATCGGTGATGGTCAAATCCAAGCTACCACCTCCACCAAGGCTACTGCTGAACCAGTTACTCAAATCGGTGACGGTCAAATCCAAGCTACCACCTCCACCAAGGCTACCGCTGAACCAGTCACCCAAATCGGTGACGGTCAAATCCAAGCTACCACCTCCACTAAGGCTACTGCTGAACCAGTTACTCAAATTGGTGATGGTCAAATCCAAGCTACCACTTCCACTGCTAAATCAACCGCTGAGCCAGTCACACAAATTGGTGACGGTCAAATTCAAGCTACCACTAAGACCACTTCCACCAAGGCTACCGCTGAACCAGCTACTCAAATTGGTGACGGTCAAGTCCAAGCTACCACCAAGACTACCTCTGAAAAGACTTCTGCCACTGCTGCAACCCAAATTGGTGACGGTCAAGTTCAAGCAACCACTAAAACAACCAAATCTACTGCAACTGGCGCAACCCAAATCGGTGACGGTCAAGTTCAACAATCTTCAACTCCAAGTAAGGATGAAGACGAAGATGACATAACTTCAGGTTTCCAATACCAAGCATGTAAATCCAATGGTACTCTATCAATGTCATTAAAAGATGGTATCTTAACCGATTCTAGTGGCAGAATCGGTTCTATTGTTGCCAACAAACAATTCCAATTCGATGGTCCACCTCCTCAAGCCGGTGCAATCTACGCAGCTGGTTGGTCTATCTCTGAAGATGGTAAATTAGCTATTGGTAACTCAACTACTTTCTACCAATGTCTTTCCGGTAACTTCTACAACTTATATTCTGAACATATTGGTTCCAAATGTGAACCTGTTGAATTAGATATTGTTGAATTAGTTGATTGTTAAATCTTTCTTAACTATTTTTACATTCTTGCACGTACATTCACTTTAATCCCATTTTTTACTAACCACCAATCATCCACAATACCAAAAAAAAAAAAGAAATTTTAAATACTTAAAAAAAAAAAGCACTAAAATCACGTTTGTATGTACTATTTTCGTTTCATACTTTGTCACTATCTAGATAGTCTTTATAATTAACTAATTTATTAAATATTTTGCATATTAAAGAAAAAAAAACACCAGTTATTGTAAAACCCTTTTTGTCAACTCTTTTTGTCAACCCTTTTTGTCAACCCTTTTTTACCTCTCCCTCCGTTTTTTTCCTTTCCACTCTTTTTCCCTCTTTTAGCTTTCTCAGAAATCGACGCGTCGTCTACTTTTTTTTCTATTTTTTGCGCCTACCTTTTCATAATTCTCGCGCAACTGGCAATTCGCATTGCGAATCAGTTCCGATTTCTTAATTGTTTGCCATCAATTGATAATTGAAATAGGTGGCAACTCATTTGATGATTTCTGTCTACCTTCAACAGTCAACAACACAACACAACTCAATTCGATGTCTGACGCACCTCCAATTGAATTAGTTGACGTTTGTCAACTTGCATCACTTGGAATTAGCCCTCAATCTTTTAATTTTTTAAGTACAACGTTAGAAAGTGATCATTATGTTTGTTGTCGTGAACAGAGTGAATCTGGTAATTCTGCAATTATAATCGATTTGAAGAATAATAACAACGTTATCAAAAAATCAATGTCTGCAGATTCAGTTATCATGCATCCAAATAATTTGGTCATTTCTTTAAGAGCAAATGACACAACTATCCAAATTTTTAATCTAGATAATAAACAAAGATTAAAATCAAATGTTATGTCCGAAAAAATCATCTTTTGGAAATGGCTTAATACAGAAACTTTAGGTTTGGTCACCATTAATAACGTTTATACTTGGGATGTCTTTGATAATACTGATGCTGGTCCAGTTTTATTAACTTCAAGACATATTTCTTTAAATGACTGCCAAATTACCCAATTCTCTTCAAACAGTACTTTATCTTGGTTTGCTATTGGTGGTATTGCACAAGAAAACGGTAGAATTGTAGGCCATATCCAATTATATTCAAAAGATAGAAATATTTCACAACCTATTGAGGGTCATGTTTGTAATTTTACAAATCTGAAAATCCAAAATTCAACTGTTAATAATGAACTATTTGCTTTTGCTTCAAGGACTGAAAATGGTGGTGTTTTACACATTAATGAAATCGATCATAAAGATGGTGCACCCCAGTTCACGAAAAAGACTGTCGACATCTTCTTTCCTCCTGAAGTTAGTAATGATTTCCCTATCTCTATTCAATTAAGTGCTAAATATGGTATTGCGTACATTTTAACGAAACTTGGATTCATTCATTTATATGATATTGAAACAGGTAAAAAAATTTTCTTAAATAGAATTTCTTCTGATCCTGTTTTCACAGCTTCAAGTTTTGATAATGACTCAGGTATTATTACAATTAATAGAAGTGGTTCAGTTTTAGCCGTTGATATCTCAACTGAAAGAATCATTCCTTATATTTTAAACAATTTAGGTGATGTTGAATTAGCTTTAAGTTTAGCTTCGAGATCCGGTTTACCAGGTGCCGAATCCTTATTTAGTAATCAATTTAATCAATCAATTGCGACTGGTGATTATAATTCTGCTGTCAAAATTGCTGCTTCTTCTCCTCAATTAAGAACTCCCGAAACAATCTCAAAGTTGAAAAGCTTACAATCTCAACCTGGTCAACCAGCTCCATTTTTACAATATTTAGTTTTCCTTTTAGATAGAGGTTCATTAAATAAATTTGAAACTTTGGAATTAGTTAGACCTTTAATACAACAAAATAGAGTTGAAACTTTGGAAAAATATTTGAAGGAAGATAAATTGGATTGTTCTGAAGAATTAGGTGATTTAATTAAACCTTCAAATATTACTCTAGCATTGGCAGTTTATTATAAATCAAATGTATCAAATAAAGTTGTTCAATGTTTAGCAGAATTAGGTCAATTTGATAAAATTTTACCATTTTGTGAAAAAGTTAGCTATAAGCCAAATTACACTGTTTTAATTCAAAATATTTTAAGAGTTAATCCAGATAAAGCAGCTGAATTTGCAGTTTCCTTATTAAAATCTCAACCAGATTTAAATATTCAACAAATTTCAGATATTTTCTTCTCGCAAAATTATATTCAACAAGCAACTGCATTTCTTTTAGATGCATTAAAGGAAGATAAACCTGCCGATGGTCAATTACAAACTAAATTATTAGAAGTTAATTTATTACATGCACCTCAAGTCGCTGATGCTATCTTAGGTAATAATATGTTTTCTCATTATGATAAACCAACTATCGCAGCTTTATGTGAAAAGGCATCATTATATCAAAGAGCTTTGGAATTATATGATAATATTAATGATATTAAAAGAGTCATTATTCATGCTAATTCATTACCAACCGATTGGTTAGTTTCATACTTTGGTAATTTAAAAGTTGATCAATCAATTGTTTGTTTGAGAGAAATGTTATCTAATAACTTAGCTCAAAATTTACAAGTTGCTATTCAAATTGCCACTAAATATTCTGAATTGATTGGTCCAATTACTTTAATTAAAGTTTTTGAAGATTACAATTCAGTTGAAGGTTTATACTATTATTTATCTTCAATTGTTAATGTTACTCAAGATTCTGAAGTTGTTTTAAAATATATTCAATGTGCTTCAAAATTGGGTCAAGTTAAAGAAATTGAAAGAATTGTTAGAGACAATAATGTTTATGATGGTGAAAAGGTTAAAAATTTCTTAAAAGAAGCAAAATTAGAAGATCAATTACCATTAATTGTTGTCTGTGATAGATTCAATTTTGTTCATGATTTAATTTTATATCTTTACAAGAATAAATTTTTTAAATTTATTGAAGTTTATGTTCAGCAAGTTAATCCATCTAAAACTCCTCAAGTTATTGCTGCTTTATTAGACGTTGATTGTGATGAATCAATTATTAAATCTTTGTTACAATCTGTTTTAGGTCAAGTTCCAATCAATGAATTATGTGAAGAAGTTGAAAAGAGAAATAGATTAAAGATTTTATTACCATTCTTAGAAGCAACTTTAGCATCAGGTTCACAAGATAAAGCTGTTTTCGATACTTTGGCTAAGATTTACATTGATTCAAATAACAATCCTGAAAAATTCTTAAAGGAAAATGATCAATATGATACTTTAGTTGTTGGTAAGTACTGTGAAAAGAGAGATCCATTTTTAGCTTATATCGCATATGACAAAGGTTTAAATGATGATGAATTAATTCATATTACTAATGAAAATTCAATGTTTAAATATCAAGCAAGATATTTATTGAAGAGATCGGATTTTGGATTATGGGAAAAAGTTTTAAAACCGGATAATATTTACAAAAAGCAATTAGTTGATCAAATTGTTGGTACCGCAATTCCTGAATTAGAAGATCCTCAACCAATTTCAATTGCTGTTAAAGCATTCATGGATAATCAACTACAAAGTGAATTAATTGAATTGTTAGAAAAAATTGTTCTTGAACCTTCTCCATTTAATGAAAACCCTTCATTACAAGCATTGTTAATTTTAACTGCTGTTAGAGTTGATCCATCACGTATTAATAATTATATTGAAAAAATGGATGCTTATAACCCTGATGAAGTTGCACCAATATGTATTGAAAATAAATTATACGAAGAGGCATTTGAGATTTATGATAAATTCGAGAATTATAAATTAGCAATGAAAGTTTTAGTTGAAGATATTATGTCATTAGATAGAGGTGAACAATATGCTGAAAAATTAGATAAGCCTGAAATTTGGTCACAATTAGGTGAAGCTCAGTTAAATGGTTTAAGAATCCCTGAATCAATTAATTCTTATTTAAAGGCGAATGATCCATCCAATTTTGCAAATGTTATTGAAGTTTCTGAACATGCAGGTAAAGAAGAAGAATTAGTTCCATACTTATTAATGGCTAGAAATACTTTAAGAGAACCATTAATTGATGGTGCAATCATAAACGCTTATGCAACGTTAGATAAATTAAGTGATATTGAAAAATTTTTAAAATTATCCAATGTTGCAAACTTAGACCTAATTGGTGATAAGTTATATGACAATGGTAATTATAAAGCAGCTAAATTAATTTTTGAAAATATTTCAAATTATTCAAAATTAGCTTCAACTTTAGTTTTCCTGAATGATTATACCGCAGCTGTTGATTGTGCAAGAAAAGCTTCCAATATTTCTGTTTGGAAACAAGTTAATCAAGCATGTATTGAAAATAAAGAGTTTAAATTAGCTCAAATGTGTGGTTTACATTTAATTGTTCATGCTGAAGAATTAGAACCTTTAGTTACACAATATGAATATAATGGTTATTTTAATGAATTAATTTCATTATTTGAAAATGGTTTATCATTAGAAAGAGCTCATATGGGTATGTTTACTGAATTAGCAGTTTTATATACCAAATACCAACCTGAAAAAACAATGGAACATTTGAAGTTATTCTGGTCAAGAATTAATATTCCAAAAGTCATCAGAGCTTGTGAACTTGCTCATTTATGGCCTGAATTAATTTTCCTTTACTGTCATTATGACGAATGGGATAATGCAGCATTATCAATGATTGAAAGATCAGAATCTGCATTTGAACATTCCTCATTTAAAGAAATTATTGTCAAAGTTTCCAATTTAGAGATTTATTATAGAGCAATTAATTTCTATACTAATTTACACCCAACTGTATTAAATGACTTATTAGCAGTTTTAATTCCAAGATTAGATTTACCAAGAGTTGTTAAGATTTTCCAAAAATCAGATAATTTACCATTAATCAAACCATTCTTGATTTCTGTTTTAGAAAAGAACAATTCTGTTGTTAATTCTGCATATCATGATTTATTGATTGAAGAAGAAAATTATAAATCATTACGTGTTGCAATCGATTCATATGATAAATTTGATGCGTTAGGATTGGCCGAAAGATTAGAAAAACACGATTTAATTTTCTTTAGACAATTAGCCGCAATTATTTATAGAAATAATAAGAAGTTTAATAAGGCAATTTCATTATTAAAATCAGATGGTTTATGGTCAGATGCAATTGAAACTGCTACGATCTCTGCTAATACCAAAATTGTTACCGAATTATTAACATACTTTGTTGAAACCGGTAATCGTGAATGCATGGTTGCAACATTATATTCATGTTATTCGTACATTGATAATGATATTGTATTAGAATTATCATGGTTAAATGGTTTAGAAGATTTAACAAAACCATACCAGATTTCAATTGCAAAGGAAAACCAAAAGAAAATTGACGAAGTTTATAAAGATTTAAAGGAAAGAGAATCAAAACAATCAAATAATGAAGAAACTCCAGCTTTAGGTCAACCATTAATGATTACCAATGGTTCAATGGGTCAAGTTCCATTAAATGTTAACTCAACTGGTATGGGATTTGGTAATGGTGGCTTTTAAATAACATTCAACCTAAAATTTTAGAACGTTAAACTAAAACTAGAAACAAAAGTTAAAAATTTACGTTTTGTCACTTTTTATTTACTTTAAATTTTTCATTTTTTTCAAATCTTATATCTTTTTATTTTATATTTATTTTGTATTTTTCTACTATGACCATTACTATTATTATTATTACTATTATTAATATTATAATATATCATACTTCGACTATAATTGAAAGTTATTTAATTTATCTTTCACAAAATAATCTTTTTCAGTGACAATACAATCAATGTTTTCATGCGGAGTTACATCAAAAGAAGGATTCCAAACATTAATATTCAAAGGAGCCATTCTAACTCTTTCAAGTTCAACATCATGAGTTTCTTCATTAATTGCAAATGAATCACCATCCATTTTTGCGCCTAAAACCATAGTTAATTCATCCTTTGGACGTTCTTCAATTTTAATGAAATCACCAGATTCGGTTTCATAATCAATTGTAGTTGTTGGAGCAGCACCAATAAATTTTATTTCTTCATATAACTTAGAAATCAAGGATAATTGAAAGGTACCAATTTTATTTGCTAAATCGCCATTTTTGACAATTCTATCGGATCCAACAATTATAAATTTGATTGGTGCAAGAGATTGAAAAGTTTTAGAAATATCTTGATTTGAATGATTTTTTGCTCTGTTCAAATTATCAATTAAAAATGATGGCATATTATCAGTAATCAAAGTAAATGGAATTTCCTCATATTGTAACTCATAAGATGTTAATCTTGATCCTTGATTATATGGTCTTGTTTCACATGGATATACGTGCTCAAAATAAAATGCATGTTTGGATTTGTTCTTGTTTAAATATTGATTTAAATGACGAATTATACCCAGTGCAGTGCCATGGCCCGAAGTTGCTAATGAACCGGTGTTGCAAATCGTCATAACTGAAAATGGACCTCTGAAATTCTCATTTTGTAATGTATCTGTGATATAGCGTAAACCATGTTCACCAATATTAATATTTGATTGGTAATCTTCTCTATATAAGTTTTCAGAAAAGGCTAGAATTTTTTCAAATAATTCACTTAAATTATTGTTTGAGTTTGGAAATGAATTAATAATATTTTTAATCAGATCACACCCATTAGCCAGATTAACTGCGGTTGGCCGTGATAAAATCAAATCATCAATTCTTGATAATAGGCGGGTTTTAAAATTTTCAGTATTTGATAAATCATAATTTAAGCTCTTGGCGTTTAGTTCACGATCTGAGCCGTTCAAAACCTTGTCTAGTTCAACAACAATGGAGAAACATCCAACCAACATGATTGCAGGTGCTCCTCGTGTATACATTCCTTTAATTGCGTCATAACCTGAAAATTTTGTAACGTTTGCAATTGGTGCAATCGAATCAATATTTAAATACTTGGATTGGTACGGAACTTGAAGTTGGTTAAGTATCGAAAGTGATACTTCTGGAATAGATGTAAACTTGATTGCTTGTAAAGACATCTTTGATGTCCAGTAAATACCAAGTAACACTATTTAGCAAAAAAAAGCAAAGGAACAATCTCCAAACGCAACTTGTAACTTACATACCACATGTGAAAAAAGATGGTCAATTTCGAAAAAAACTGACAGTAAAAATCATGTTGGGTTTGCGACAATGATAGTTGTGGCAAATCTCGGCTCATTTACTTAAATAGGAAATAATACAGTACTTCAAGATTGAACCACATATAATGTAGAAGAAGAAAGCCGTAGTTTTGTTACCACGTTCAATTGAGTTGTTGAAATGCTCACTTGCTAGATTCTAGTTTGCTAGGGAAAAACAACCGTTTATCCAGTAAATTCTACGTTGTGGACTTAAATAATGAAAAATGGAAAATTCTCTCGTGCGGTGAATATTAGAACCTAAAATGTTGATCTTTCCGAAAAAAGTAGTTAATGTCGGTATTGTTCATATTGAAATTTTGGTTACTTCATACAAGCGGAGAGCTTTTACAAAAGTAAAAGCCATATTATTAAGATGCCCGCCAACAGATCACTTGCTCATTCCACGGAGGGCCTTGAACAAATGGATAACATTAACCATAACAAACCTGCAAGTTCAGAAAATGACTTTTCAAAACAAGGTACAGTAAATGACAATAATATCACTCAATCATATAATGTTAATATCAACAATATAAAAACATATAAAATTAATAAAACTGAATCAGATGATTATGTGATTAAGAAAAAAGTACAACGACAACAAAATATGTCTTCATTACCTTCATATCCTTTACTGGACACTTTTTCCCTTTTATGCATCTTGATGACTTTTCCTCATTGGATTAGTACAATATCATTGATATTATACGTCTTTCTCGGCCATCCTGACTTTTGGGATACTCTTATAACATTTGCCTTAAAACACAAATTGAATAGGTCAAAAGTTACTGCTGGACAAATTAAAAAGGCTAATACTGATAACAGAAAATTTTCAGTTTTTTCATTCATTCTGTATTTGTGTTTAGATGCTTTGTTCATGTCACTAATATTTTATTTTTCACCTGCAGTTGTTCCATATATTATCATTCTATCTAAATCATTTATTGCAAGTAACATGTCTTCTTTGCGGAGTAGATATATTCTGGATGCTTTCATTTCAAGCTCTCTTTTGATTATCTTAGAACGGTCGGCCTTATATTCGATTAAACATTTTGAAATATTTAGAGGTAATTCAGTATTTTTTTTGAGTTCTGATTTTGCATCAACTGATTTATTATATCCATTATATTACAATAATCCAATAACGGTAACGAAAACGCTACTGTTTTATTTGTCATTCCATAAAGTTCAGTATAATTCATTATTAATGTTTCAACTTGAATATGCACTGAAATTTTTACACTCTACTTTATCATTATATATTATAATGCACAATATAAGTCCATTTTTACGGAAAATAGCTTTACTTGATCGAATGTATGGAATCTTAGAATCTTTTGCATTTTCCAATTCGAATGAAAAATCAAGCTCTAAACATACAAATTTAATAGATAACAACTTCTTGTTGCAAAATGATATAAAAAAACCAAAACAGGAAAGTATCCTCCATATACCTAATGAAATTTCTTCATCAACTTTACCTATTTTGCATTTTTTACCAAATTTAGAAGATGAGGATGACGTTCATAATATTGATATTGCAGAGTGTAATACCGATTTTCAAAATGATATTGGCAAGTTTCCCACTGATTCTGAAGATTCCTCCGCCCCTAAATCCTCTCCACGCCAAGAAAGTTCAGGAACCAGTAGCAATGACACAAAATGTACAGAAGACGATGACGATGATCTCCCAATGTGGTTTCCAGACGATCAAAAAGTCAATAATATAAAAGATATTTCATCGACTAGCTACGTTGTTTCACAAAATTTTGAAAACTTATGTAAAATGATTTGGTCATCAACTTCAAATTTAATTTCAGCTTCAAGAAGTCAGACAGAATCAGAACCATCATCATCTTCTCAAAATAATTTATCATCTAATGTCTCACTAACCCCTTCATCGGCAAGTTCTAAGCGTAGTCCCGTTGGAAATTCACCTAAGAAAATTTTTCTAAAATCCAAATACAACTCCAGTTCTGAGAAAAAGGGTAAACTGAATCTTTTAAAATATCAACAACCAATATGGACATTTTTAAATGCAACAAGAACTATGTTTTTGAGACAGGATCATTATTCAGGCGATTATGCCTCAGAGAATGCAATTGTTCCGGTCGATAACGGTGTCAATGATTACTCAAGACATAATAACTCCTCGCCCCATTGCTTTATGTGGTATACTGGTGAAAGAACTATTGCATTTGAATTACGTTCAATCAGCCTTGAACATTTATTAATTAAAATTAATGGCGTTATTTGGGAACATGTTAGATCTTATGAATATAATGGTAATGAATTATTAATTATTGAAGGTTTGTCTCCGCTAAATCAATATGACATTGATTTTGTTAGAATTAAACTGAGCGGTGAATTATTTCTTTTAACATCATGTACTATCTCAACCATTTATCAAGATAAGACTTTTACTAATGGAAATAAGAAAACTCCAATTACAACTTTACAAGATTCAATTGCAACCACCAGAGAATCAGTTGAAAGAGATAAAGCAATCATTAAAAAGCTGAAGAGTGATTGGAAAAAAAAATCTGCTCAAATAAAAAGTGAAATCATAAATTTAAACAATCGTAGTAATTTCTCCGATGAATCAAGAAACTATAAAAAATTGGATAGTTTACGTTCTACAGTTACGAAATTAGACACTGAAATCACCAATTTGTCAAAAGATTTAGAAAAAGTTAGACTTTTATTAACAGAAACCGAAGAAAATCACTATAAGCTTAAAAGATTTTATGAGAATGAATCAAGAGTTTTTGATAAAATGATTGAAGATAACAAAAAGGAGGTTGTAGAATTGAATGACAAAATTACTAGTTTAAATGCTGATAAGAATCAATTGTTAGTCAAAAAAGAGAAAACCATTTCCAAGAAACTAAGAATACAAAATGATGTAGAAGTATTAAACAAGGAAATAGAATGTTTGAAAAACGATGAAATTTCACTAAGAGTTGAAAAGAGAAAAATAAGAACCATTCAAAGAGAAGAAAAATATAATCTGTTGGTTAAAGAATTCAAAAATTATGAACAGCAATTGAAATCTCAAAACAATTTGATATATCAATAAGTTGTATTTCATATTTATTTTAAATAAATTTTATAAATTTGTACAGAATAGAGATAAGAAAAGTTTCACGATTAATTATAATTTATGTATGGACAAACTATTATTCCGAATTATCTTTCTGTTCGGCTAATGCATTACCAAGATGATGGAACTTTCTATTAAAATATAATAAACCGCCAGTTTTCGAGTCATCATGAACATTAACTAATATATCTTTAACTTTGCAGGTCCATATTTCATGATTATAAACTTGAAAGACTTTATATTTTTCACAAATCACTATTCTTTCTGAGTTCTTTATTAAAATAGGTAAGTGTAAATCGGATTCAATATGAAATGCATCGGGTCGTTCGTTTTTAATAACATCTTCAAATAATCCCCATTCATCAGAATTTATTCTTTCAAAGGGGGTCGTATGTTTTCTTTTATTCGTTGGAATGTCACTGGTTTGCAATTGTTTATTAATGTACTTTGAACCTAAACTAAAATTTCTTGCAAGTTTAACACTTGCTTCGCAGGGACTTAAGATATGCAATGCCATATATTTGTTGTCATGCATGAATTGTGATGTTGCCGATGGTAACTGTATATTAAATTGAATAATAGGTTCAGGATAGACAACCAATGAACTAACCGACGATAGTGTAGTTCCATGCATTTTTGATATATCTCGATTACCCGAAAACGATGAGGTTAAAATCATTGCTGTTTAAAGAAAGTTGACTTTTAATGTTAGTATTTATTTCAAAAATATAGTATTTCATTACTTTAAGTTAAACATACCTTGTGATCCGACTGCTGACATTGTTTTTTTGAATTCTTCCACTGGTGGATTATGAGACTCTGTAAAAAACCCACGTTTATGTATTGAATTTATCAGCATTTTTGATTGTTTCATAATTCCCATTTGAAATGAAAAAGCTGTGAATTTCAACATCTCTGTTTCCAAATATGTATTATTCTTTTCACCACTACGTACCAAAGGAAAACCTTAAATAAGGAAGCTCATTTCTTTAATTCAGCATTTTTGCAAGAATCTGTCAACGCGGAGATATTATGTACTCTCCATATTTTTCATACAAGTTTCTGATTTTTACCTGATATTCCTTTCAAATGAAATTTTGAAGAAACAATGAAAGGTTATGCCAAAATACAGGAAAATATATCAAGCAGACTTATACAAATCCATAGAGATAACTTGAATAAAAAATCAAAGTTGATCTTCAAACCTCACAAAATAAATTATTTAGAGACTGAATCTTCTCCAGTTTTCACAAATCCCCAAAAATGGATATCAAAGTTTAAAATGATCGACGAATCCGAAAGAATTCAATCATATAAACCATTACAAAATTCTTCAATTGCTCAATTATTGAGCTCGCCTCCCAGGATGTTACACGGCTCAAGAACTGTAATTCCAAGAGATTTTTTGATTGGAGTAAAGTTAATGGAATGTTCAAAATTAGTGGGCGATGCTGATGATACTACTAATTTTAAATATATACTCACACCGTTTCATCCAGCAGAAAAGAAGCTGCCCGAAGATCCAATATCTTATTATTCAAACTCCTATTCACTTTTCAAAGATTATGTGAAAAATCCAACGAAGCAAATATCACCACTATCAAAAAATACCATTAATTTGAATTTATACCCAAATATTACAAATCCTAAACATGTAGGTTGGGATAAAGATACTTATAAAGTTGTTGACTTAATTAAAATTGAAGAAATAAAGAAACATTTACAAATGTTTGAAGAATGCTCAGATGATAATTACTCTAAACTAACAATTGTTAATTATGAAACTAATGCTGATAAACTCACTGTGAGGGACAAAACTCTTTATTTGAACATTTTCCAGATACATGATCATGATCCAGAATTAGCAGTGTTAATCTCTGAGAAAGTAACAAGAAAACACATACCAATAATTCCACCAAACAATGATTTGATACGATCACTCATCAAATATATCATGTTCATAAATAATTAAGTATAGCTACTGATAATATAAGAATAATTTTTTTATAAACTTTCTCGTGTACTATCTAACTTCTAACTTTAAAGGCAATCCATATATAACCGGTGCTGCACCATTCAAGTATTTTAATTTGCATACATTTCTAGCCTTTGTAACACACTGCGCTAAATCCAAGACTGAATCAAGAGCACCAAATGGATCAATTGTATCATAATCAACAAAAAGTTCCCATTTAGTTAATGCGTCAACTGTGAACATATCAATATCTTTATCTGTAACATCCCATAAATTAACCAAAACCATTGGACACCCACCATTGATATAATTATAAGGGGTACCATATAAATGCATGGAACCCTTACCTTTGAGTGCACCAGAGGAGCATCCTAATAATAGCGTAGGCGGTATATACGTCCTAGATTTAATATTTTTAGATTTAATATATTGTTCACCACCACCATGACCTGCATAAATAAAAAGGTTAGCTTTTGAGAGGCCTTCCATAATTTCACTTTCTTCCGGTTTTCTACCAATTACACCATTCCAACCTTGCAAATTGGTAAATCTTGGCCCTAGATTTACTTCTGTTCTTTCCAAATCCCTACCCGGGTTAATAACATAGTAACCTTTATCTGTATTTATTCCATGATCAAGGAGGTATTTATATTTTTGTAAATATTCATCCAATTGTTGCAAAGTTGGCATACGAGTAACTGATTGGTTTCTTAACGAAGGGATTGATTCCCAAGGTATTTTGGTACAGTTAGGACTTGGAATCAAAACAATATGACTTTTTTGAGGTTTATCAAGAGTTCCCTTCAATATTTGCAAGGATTTCTTTATGTCTTTTAAGACAAAGAGGAGTTCTGTGTTTTCAATTTGTAGCCTTTTATTCAAACTAACTTCATAGATAAATTTTAAGATACCATAAACCATTTCTTCTGTAATATTAGGGACCTTCAAAAGTGATAAATAAATTCTTGAATCAATACATCCTAGTATCTTTTCCAATGCTGAATCATCAATATCTGTGTTATTCATCTTTATGTAGGGGCCAAAAAAGGAAGAGATGTAACCTTTGACTTTACTAGCGGAGATTTCACTCACTGTATCTTCATAAAATAATGTTGATAACCCAGAAAACCATCCATCCTCAATATCAGCTAACAATTGCTCAAGCTGTTTATCTAGTTGTTTTCTTGTGTCCCACCACTCTATCTTTTGTTCATGCGTTTTGACATTTGATGTAACTTCAACACTGGTAGTTTTATCACTTTTTTCTATGATTTCATTTAATCTTTTAACACAGTTTTGGAATCCATGATTTTCATCCTTCCCATCTAGTGATAAATTGAGAAATAGTGGCAAATGTCGATTCATTGAATCATGTCTGATAACCATAATACTGTTAGTTGATAAAACATATTCAATAGTTATAGCAATCCAATTATCAGGAAGTGAATTATTTAATGTATTTCTTGGTTTTTCAAAATTAAATGAGTCTACCGATACAGACTTAATTTCAGGTAGAAGTTTATTTTTAGGAATTTTAATTGTTGAAAATATTTTTTCATACTTGAACGGTATAATGTTGTGTTCATCATTCAAGGATATCAGTCTAGTATATTCAAGGTTTAAGGATTTATTGTTGTATTCTTTCACATGATTGATAAAGCATGCATTGATTAAACTTAAACTACAGTTGGTAATTTCATTTGGAAATTCTTCATAAGTATTGACAAAACTATTAGCCAAGTTTGTGAACAAATCATATGCCTCATATTGTGGTTTATCAGTTTCGAGAGTATTTCTGAATGGATAAAATGCGTTTTTGGTATAATGTCTCATATCATTTATTATCTTCATCTGATTATGATATTGTGTAATTATTTTCATGGATGGATGAATCTCCAGTTTTATATCATCAAAAACATTTGAATTAAAAAATAAGTATCTTCTTAACATTGAATTTATCCATTTCAAAATTATTGAAGAAGAAACTCTTGGATCGATTTCAGTTGAGTCAACTAAGTTGAAAACTAAATTGTCCAATTGTCTAACCAACATTTCAGTAGCATACGAATCTTTTGAATACTTGAAATAGTTGGATATTCTTGTGAAATGTTCAAATACTAATAGTGTGTAAATTTCACCAATCATACTATTATCAACACATATTTGAGATTTAAGTTGCCTGACCTTTTTTTCATATAATGAGGCATTATTTATATCGCCTCTTAATAAATTAAACTCAATCAGTTTTAAACCATAATTATAATTTAAGTTCAAAGATGGCTGAATATTAATGAACAGTTCAAATTCGTTCAAATAATAGTCAAATTCTTTACCAAAACCAATAATTGAATATTGACTTATCATGAGATTATAACAATTTAACATTTCACTTGAAAATTCCATTTTTAAAACTGATTTGAAATTTGTGTTTAACGATGTTGACGACAATTCTGGCAATAAGAAATTTTTGAATATTGATTGTAATATACTTATTGATCGATTAAAATTTGTAACCGAAACCAGCATATCATGTGTGCTAAAATATTTCCCTAAAAGCTTACAAAATCTGGAGTGTAATAGTAATAAAAATATTGCCTTATATTTATTTGACTGATTTTCCACTGTAAATTTGGATGTTTTAAATTGCTTATATAATGACTCGATGCTAATTTGTGAGATTTTGTAATTTATTGCAATTTGATATTCCAAAATACTTAATGATAGTCTCATGGATTCGTAAGTTGATACATTCGAGGAGTAATTTGATAGAATATCATCACAAATTGAGTAATTTTCAAGTTTGTAATTACTATCTAACCAATAACTTAAGCTCAGTTCAAACAAGGATTCATCCATTACAGATTTCCTTTTTTCAATATACTGATTCATTAGAGTTGAACAATATTTAAACAATTCATGATACCATAAAGTTTGGAATATAGTTTCAATAACAGTATTTTCATATTTAAAGAATTCTATATTCTCACACGATTTTAGATGACCACATACCAGGTAATAACTTTTTAGAAGGACATCAGATGGATCTATTGGTGATGAAATTGCTTGTAATGTGTATAGATGTGCAATGACTAAATTTTCAAGTTCTTTTATTTTTGAATCTATGTTGAAAGTTAGTTTATTATTCTTGAAATTGATTGGAAAGTTGACAGTAAATGAAAGCTTTGATAAGAAATATAAAAACAAACCGGTGTCTTTTAGTTTTTCTTTTTGGATTAGCACCAATTGGCTTATAATTTGTTCTCTTTTGGGTATTTCTGATTCTTCAATCATTTCAATAATACGTAAGGATAAAACAACAATTAATGTTTCACTTTCAAGATAATTGAAAAAAAGATTTGCATATAGCGGTTCTTGAATAATGCATTTTGCAATAAATTTAACATTTGCATTCATATCTTCAGTAACAAGGTTTTCACATCTGTAAGGTTTGAGCTCTTTATATATAAATGAATTCAAAAATGCACAATTAATTGCTATGATACCCTCGAAGTTGTTTTTAGACAGTTCAAGAGTACTAATATAGTTGAACTTTTTTTGAATGCTTTGTTGAGTTTCAATTGTATTTGACAATACAGTTTCACATTGTATATAGTTATACCAGAATTGAAAAGAGTTTTCAGGAAGTAGTTCCACAGAGTTACTACCAAAATAAAAAAATAATTTAGAGAAATTCTTTAACCTTTTGGTTTGTTGAAGTGATAACAGTATTGATGTCATTAATGGCAAGCAACTTTGAACAAAAAATATATTTCTTTTATTCATTTGAATATCTTTGAATTTGAAAGTTAAAACGTCAAACACCTCTAATAATTTAATCGATTTGGAGACGTTACCCGCTAGAAAGTCAATAATTTTATTAAAAAGATTATGGTTTGTTAAATCGTTTATATTCATGTTTTTAGTGATAAATTTTAGCTCGTTGAAAAAATGTGATGAATTTGAAACAATTGAGAATGATGCAGTTTCCAACAAATTGAGCAAGTCTTCAGAAATGTTCATACTTTCTAATGAATTGACCAGTCGAGTTGACTCCACTGGTTTAATTTGCGATTTCGTTATAGCCGGTACCGGCACTAAATGCTGCAAACATTCTAGTTCCTTCCACTTTAAAGACAATGGCTGTATTTCTTCCTGCAGGGCATATTTTTCAACTAAACCTTCCACATTTTTTAAACTTATTCCACGATGCTCTGCAGTTGTGCAACAATAGTATAGTTGTTTTGCAGTAAACTTATAAACAACTTCACTCGATTTTTCCATCATTTTTAAACCATCTTTCTGAATTTTGGACAGAAGATCGGCTGTACTTTTAGATAAAACCAAACTATACTGGAGTGCAAGTAGGAAGAAGGAGAGTTTATAAACAGTTTTTGTTCTTAAGGCTAGATTCAAAAATGATATTATGAGCCTCGAGCCATACTTATTTGTGAATGTTAGATCTGATTTAAGAAAAGATGTATAAAATTGTGAATTGAATTCATAATGTAAAACAATACTTCTTACATCCTCTTGTATGTGATTGAGGCAATGGGATAAATTTTCAAGTTGAAGAACTTTCAGCACTAGATAGTCTTTCATGAGATACGACTTGTCACTTGATTCAAATTCATTCATTTTTGAAAAGATGACATCTGTTGATAGATCAAGTTGAGTGCCCAATGAATTTGGTGGTTTGATGGATATATTGTTTATATCGATAAAAAGTTTTGTTGTAAGTGCCAAAAACCTCAATCTCACAGTTGCGTCAATTTTGGAATCACCTTTGATTGAATCTAGAAGTTTCATACAATAATTAAACGCCACTTGATCTTTCTCCTTCATAAAATCTGGATCATCATAACAATCTTGCATGAACTGAATATACTCTATAAACTCACAATTGCCATATTCTTTCATGTTGAATAGAGCCTCCGAATTTCGAAAGTAAACAGCTGATGCAAATTTGCAATCCCCAGACTTTTTTAATTTCGATTTGTTCATATTTTATAGCAAATTTCCACAACTAAGGACGCAACAGAAAGACAAATAATGGCACTTCAGAACAAGGCTCTTCTTTACAAAGTCAAATATACGCCAAAAACGATTTTTACAAATTCATGTTCACAATAAGAAAAAACAAAAACAAAAACAAAACAAAAAAAACGTGATTTATTACGTAAACAAAAGTGGAAAAGATTTTTTTTTTACTGCTGTTAAGTTACAGCGCTTGTCTAGAATATAATGTGAATTGATTAGTATTGGTAATTAAGGATTTGCAATTAACGGGGATCAGTAAAAATTTATAAATCTCCTGGAACCGGGTACTTAGAGACAAATGCAACCACTTCTTCGTCAAGAGCTTTGACTTGTTTGCTTTCTGCAGCTAATTGCTTGAAATGTAACAATTTTTCCTTTGGAGTCTCACCTTGTTCCTTTGCCTTTAATTCAATTGCAATTTTAACAGCTTTGTCCATTAAATCTGCAACAATTTTGAATTCATCTGCTAAGAAACCTCTGGTGGTCATAGCCGGGGTACCAACTCTTAAACCTGATGGGAAAAGTGCTGATTTATCACCTGGAACAGTGTTTTTGTTGGCCGCAATATTAATTTTTTCTAAAACGGCTTCAACTCTAGCACCATCAATATTCTTTGATCTTAAATCAACTAAAATTAAATGAGTATCTGTACCACCAGAAACTAATTCAAAACCTTTAGCAGTTAATGCATCCGCAAAGACAGCTGCATTCTTAACAATATCAGATTGATATTGTTTATATTCTGGAGTTTGTGCTTGCTTTAATGCAACAGATAATGCAGAAATAGTATGGTTATGTGGACCACCTTGATGACCTGGGAAAACCGAGAAATTAATCTTTTTTTCTAATTCATACGGAATTTCCTTGCCTTTCTTAGTAACCTTCTTAATACCCTTTCTGAAAAAGATCATTGCACCTCTTGGTCCTCTTAGAGATTTATGTGTGGTTGTTGTGACAATGTCAGAGTAAGGGAAAGGAGATTCAGTAACACCAGCTGAAACTAAACCTGAAATATGTGCCATATCAGATAAAATATAAGCACCAACTTTATCAGCAATTGCTCTCATTCTCTTGTAGTCAATAATTCTTGGATAAGCAGAAGCACCAGCAACAATAATCTTTGGTCTGAATAAAATTGCAGACTTTTCTAACATATCATAATCAATTAAACCAGTTTTTTCATCTAATCTGTAAGGCATGGTTTGGAAATATTTGGAAATGTAAGAGATTTTAGTTGTTGGGGTTTGATAACCATGAGATAAATGACCACCATGAGGTAAGTCAAGACCCATTAATCTATCACCAACTTCTAAAATTGATGAATAAGCATATAAGTTGGCTGGTGCACCCGATAATGATTGGACATTAACACCCCATTGTTCAGGGTTTAAGTCAAAAGCTTCTAAAGCTCTTTTTTGACAAAGAGATTCTGCCATGTCAATGAATTCATTACCACCATAGTATCTTTCACCTGGGTAACCTTCAGAATATTTGTTTTGCATTTCTGAACCTAATAAATCCATAACTGCTTTAGAAGTGAAATTTTCAGATGGAATTAAGGTAATTGAGTTTCTTTGTCTATCCTTTTCTAATTGTAAAATTTCATACATTTCAGGATCAACGTCCTTAACGTTCTTTGAAATTAAAGCTTGAGCTTGTGTTGATAAAGCATATGAACGTCTGAAAGAAGAGATTGCAGATCTCTTAGCAGTTGCAACAGTGATTCTGGAGAACATTGTATGGTGGTGATTGTTAATACGTTCAAAAAAAAGGAAGATGTTTTTATTGAAAAATGGAAAAAAAAAGTTCGAATTTTATGAATTTTCAAGATATGAAGGGTTCTCAGTGGAAAGAGTAACTATGAGTCAATAATGTTTTAAATGGGCTTACTATTTGCCTATTTAGTTCTGTGATTATTATATATAGTGCACATATAAGTTCTATATGTGAATGAGGTTTGCTCCTGATTTCTAGTTTTATCCCCTTTAGTTTTAATTCTGCAGTCACTTCACATGATTCATCTTGCCAACCTCTATTTCATTTCATGGGCAAATTTCTACATGGTTTCTATTTTTTCCCACGAATTTTTTTTCCCACGAGTTTTTTTTTCCCACGAATTTTTTTTCCCACGAATTTTTTTTCCCACGAAGTTGTAAAACTTCTAGAGAAAAACAAACAGTAATCCGATAAAGTAATAAGCTTTTAGTATGGTGTGTTGGTAAGCATATTCGATTTTTTCCAGGTTTCTGTTAATAAATGAACCATCATGTCATATAGTACATCACATACATTCACAGCCGAAAATATACAGGTACTTACCCAACCAGGAAGAAAGTATCAGAAGTGTTCGACGGAGTTCACATTATTCAATAAGAACGAACTGGAAGCGTCATTGCACTTATCAGAGTCTTCAAACAATTCACTAGTAGGAACTTTCTCCACCTCCAATACCTCTGTGTATAATGAAAATGATATGGAGTCTATATCGGGACTGAATTCTCAATTATTCAACAATTATTCGAAAGAATCAGCTAAACTCATCAACCCATCTCTTTATACCAATAACCAGTCACGTCTAATCAGTACGTTAAATACGCAAATCAATAATAGTTTGAATCAACAACATAATAATAAACGTCATAATGACAAAAGTAAAAAAACTGAAAGAAACAATCTTGATATGTTTTTGAAAAGAGATAATAATAGGCTTCAATATGAATTATCTAAAGAACAGGCAGTGCAACATAACCAATTTATACGTTATGCATTTGAGCAATCGGAAGATGATGAAGACTATGATGCTGATTATGATAATGATAACGACAAAGATGATGATAATGACAACGGCAATGATGCAACTGGTTTTACTCTACGTAATGATTCAAATCTACAAAATAATTCCTATTATGATGATGTATTACAACAAGAAATTGATGAAATGGAATATTTGGAAGAATTGGAATTACAGGAGCATTTCCAGTGCCTTAAATTATAGTACTATTTTATAGTTTTTCTTAAAAATATTATATAGCTGGGTAAACAATTTAAATTTGGGTAACAACTAACATGTTAAAAAAAAAGTTTGAGTATGGGGTTAATTTTGATTAGCACAAAAAAATCATGAAAATTGTAAAAATCACGTTTCTAAGCTAAAGGTAACGGCAGACTAAATATGTTTTTTTAACAAGCTGTCTTGACTAGTAAGCCACAAAACTAATAGATATGTCCGATTGGGATGATGATATATATGATGAGGAAGAGGAAGAACTTTCATTTGAAGACGAAGATGAAGAAATGAATGAAGAGAATTATGATAATAATATCGATAACACTATTGGTGAAGCTGCTGATGCTAATACCAAAATAAATTATGAATCACTATATTTCAAGGCCAAATATTTGAAAGAGGAAGATAAATTTGAGGAAGCAATTAGAATTTTTACAAATGTAATGATGCAACCAAATCAATCATCACTTTATGTGTTTAAATCCATTAAACAATTGATCAAAATATATGAATATGAAAAAGAAACGGATAAGATAATTAAACTACTTGATAAGCTTTTTTCAATGGGAATTAATAATCAAGTTGATAAATCATACTTTAATTCATCAATTTCAAAAATTGTTCAAAGAATTGATGATAAAAACTATGATAACGCATTTAGTAATGATATTTTCAATAAATTCTATGAGTACGTGTCTCAACTTCCAACGCAAGAAATGGATGCATCAAACAAGAAACTGAAAGTAAAGCTGGAATTACTCATGTCAAATAATTTAATCAAAAGTAATGATTTTAAGTCTGCATTAAAAATTTTAAATAGTCTGGAATCAAGCATATCGAGTTCAAATGATTCACTAAAAAACACGTTTTATTTGGATATAATTGCCAATAAAATATCAATAATTATAAGCGATGATACATCTCATGATGTGAGAGAATTGAAACGGTTAAGTATATTAGCAAATTCATTGATATCTGGTATACCACAGACAAAAATTTTAGGTATAATAAACGAAGGTTCAGGATTAGTTGCAATGTATTCAAATAATTTTAAAAAAGCCAATACCTACTTTCAAGATTCTTTTAAAAATTTCAATGATTCAGGAGATGAAAGAAGATACAATGTGTTGATAAAGTTTATCATGAGTTCGATACTATCAAAATCAGAAGTTAATCCATTTCAATTAAGCGATTTCCAAGGGTTTTTGAAAGATGATACTGTTAATTTATTAATGAAAGTTTATAATGCTGTTCAAAGTTCAGATGTTAAGCTTTTCAATAAATTTACTAAGAGTGCCTCTTTTACGGAATTAATGAGAACACATAGAATAATTAAAGATTTTACCCCTCAATTATCTGAATGTATTTATTTTGAATTTATTATCAGCCAGTTGCAATTATTTGAAAAGGTCAAGTTTGAATATTTTACGAAAAAGTTAGATATTGATATAAATGACTTTAAGAAAATCCTATTGAAATTATACGGCAAAGGATTAATCAGTAATTGCAAAGTTGATTATGTTGGTAAGTATATTATTAATAAAAATGATTTTAGGTTTATCGATATGACATTTGATAAATTCATTGAAAATGCATTTTTGTATTATAATTTGTCAAGATCAAACAATTTGAAAACTTTTCAAGCCCAACTCGTTGATATGAGAAAAAGAGACTCGGTTTCTAATAATAATGTTGATATGTTTAAACACAAGGATGGTGAATATTATGAAGATGATGTATTATGTAATGCAATGGATCTAGATATTGGTGAAAACAAGGCTAGCTACCATTTTTTTCAACCAAGTAATACACGGTCTTCAGATATGAATATCACAACATTAAAGAGAAATTTACTTCACCAAGATATTACAGAGGTGATGTTTGATACTGTTTACAGCATGAATAACCTTTCATCTCTCACACATAATCTTTTTGTTGATGGCATATTTCAAAAAGACATATCGAAAAGTATCCAATCTCGATCTAACCTACAAGATCATGTTAACCAATATTTAACACTTTTGGAAACAAGCATTCCTCAGCTTCTTTTACAAGACATATCCTATTTATCTCAAGTGAAAGATTCACAAACTATAAGTGAATTCCACAAGCTTTTCCCATCGAAACCACCATCTACTCTAACCTCTTGTTCAAACATTCCGGACTTCCTCCAACAATCCTCTATGAATCCAATAATCCCCACAAACCCGGACGCTCTACCACCAATGCAATACACTTACCACCACCGTCTACTAGCCATTTCCCACACTTTGTCAGCATTGTCCCACAAGAAGAACACTGCCCATGCTCACCATGAAAATTTTACTGGATCTTTCCCACAAAAATCTACTTCTCTCCCCATGAAAGTTCCGCTTTCCCACCAAATTCTCCACAATTCGCACCGGCACCCACGATATTTTCACAATCCGCCCAGTGAAACAGAAACAACTTCGCTGGAAAACGAAAATTTCTCTATCGATGAAAATGAAAACTATTGATAATTTTTTTTTCACTAGTATTTTTTTATTTATTTTTTATTGGCTTTTGTTTGTATTGTTTCTTTTATAGATTACCAATAATCATTGCTCAAACAACATGTCTATTAATAAACAAACCAAGGCTGCAAAGAGAAAAGTTTCAATGAACAAAAAGCGTGAAGTAGAACCGGAGATCAGATCAGATTCTCAAGCTAGAAACGTTTTACAAAACCAACCAAATTTAACTCCAAAAGCAGCAAAGAAAACATTAAGAGGTAAAGCATTAAAGAAACATTTACGTACAAGTGAATTATACGGTTCTAAAAAGAAAGAACGTGTGTATACTGAAAAGGAATTAAATATTCCGAAATTAAATAAAGCTATCATTCCAGGTACAATTGTGAAAAAGGGTAAAAAAGGTAAAAAATTCATTGCAGATGATGATTCACTAACCATGCAAAGGTTAATCAAGCAAATTAATGATGAAAGAGATTTGGTTAATGAAAGTAAATTAGAGAAGAGTAAGAGGTTAGAAGAGATACGAGATATCAGAAGAAAAGAATTAGAACAAAGAGAAGAAGATAAAAAATCAAAGATCGAGGTTGTTAAGAATTCCATTAAAGAAAAGGCAAGTTTAGCTAGAAGTGCAAGACGGAAAACTGCAAAAGATGCTAAAAAGGAAATCCTCAAAGATGCTAAAGATATTGTTAAAAAGAAAGGTGTTTCTTTTGCCTGAATCAGTTTCGCTTAACTTGGCTCTTAATTAATATATCTATTGTATACATAGTTGAATAGTTAAATAGTAATAGAACTTTACCACACAAAATATAGAGAAACTCAGGAGATTTCATGAAAACTTTCATGAAATCACGTGCACATATGTTTTTTACCCGGCCTGTAAAAGTTGAAATTTGGTTGCTTCTTTTATTGTGCTGCTTTTTCATATGATAACATGAATTTAGACATTTTCTATATTTTATTGAATCACCAAGTAAATTGAACATTAAACAATGAAATTTTGCAGTTCCATCATTTCATTAGCAGCAATTGCACATATTGCATCTGCTTCATCATTTGAAAATTCTGCGCCATTATTAATCTCATCGTCGTTTGATGATATAACCAATAGCCTTGACATTAAGGAAATCGAGTCAATTGATACTATTAATGTTAAAATTGATTCTTTTATTAATAAATTAACCTCTCAACATCCAGAGTTTAAAATTGCTCTTTTAAAAATTAAGAATTTAGATGAATCTGATATAACAAGTGAATTAATTAAGGTTTTAAATAATGATAACAACAACATTTTTGCCAACCATGTTGTTTATAAATCTCCAAAGGATACACTTGTTTTACCAAATGAACCCGATGTTGTTTTAAATATGAACGATATTGATTCCAATATAAATTGGCTTGAATCATCTTCAGATTGCGTTTCAATTATTGAATTAAACAATGATGACTCTCTTTACGACAACTTAAATAAAATCTTACCAACTTTTGAGAATAACAATATTATCATTCAAGGTTTGCCAACTTTCAAAGAGCCATCAAATTTAAATAAAATCCAAGAATATTTGAAACTATCTAACAAGAGAGAAGATGTTAATTATGAAACACTTGAACAAGAGTTACAAGATACATTCAATGAAGTCGATAAACTATTAAGTGATGAATCTGTTACAATTTATAGTAATGATGAAGAATCATTTACTCCATCATCCAAATCTAAAACTCCAGTAGTAGTTGATGGATCATTGTTTGATAAATATGGATTTTTTTCAAATGGTATTTGGATGGGTACAATTGTTTTCTTATCATTAGCTTGGGTATTAAGTATTGCATTATCTTGGTTAAATAGTATGAAAATCAGTTATGCCGCCTTTGACAAGCCTTTCGATTTTGAAAAGAAATTACAATAGTTAATATATACCTTTTCATAAATATATATTATTATATATAGTTAAAAATGACTAATATACGTTAGCCAATAAAATTTAGTAAACATACGGAATAATTTTGTATGGAACTTTCTTTTCATATTCAGTCCAATATTTACCATATTTGTTTTTACATTTTTCTTCATCTCTTGTTTGTCTATGGAATAATAACGATGAAAAGTAAATAACGTAAAAATACGTCAAAATTGTATTGAAACCGGTTGGTAAACACCAACTCAATGCAATCAACATATCGCCAAAATAGTTAATATGCTGTGAGATTCCCCACCAGCCTTCAATTAATAGTTTTGTACCTCTATCGGTTTGGATTGACTTTAAGTGTGGTAATTTACCTTGTCTGAACATATTCTTTTGAATATTTGATGATTTGAAAATATAGAAACCTAAAACCATAGTTAAAATAATCAAGAGGGCAAATTGAAATGGCAAGTTAATTTCGACTAAGGTTAAATATCTTGATTGTAAACAATAACAGAATGGAACCCAGCATAAATCACCAAATGCAAGCATAAAACCAAATCCATCAGTTGTAATATCAATCATTGTTAAACATCCTTCTTCATTCAAAACACCATCAATAACATAAATGAATTGTAAAATATTGACAATTAACATTGAATTTGTACAATAGCCCAGATTTTGATATTGTCTCTGTAAACATGATAAGTTTAAAAATGACCACAACAAAAGACCCGGCCTTAATTCACAAAATAATTTAATATCCCATTCACCAATTCTTGGATTTAACTCCCTACCAATAAACCAATCAAATAATGGATTACCCGAATTACCGCCAACGCTTAAAATTCTTTCTTGTGTTCCATTACCATTTTTAGATGTTAATGGAATAAATGAAAAACAATAAACAAAAGAACTTAAAAGCAATGAGAATTCCCACGATGTAATCATTAATGCAACAAAATTATCGTACAAAAAATTTAGTTCAGGTAAATCAAGGCCATAGAAGTAAAATCTTGAACCTAAAAGACAGGTTAAAAAACCAACCAGTTGTAATCCATTAATGTTGTACTTTAATTTGGTACCATCACGTAGTTCAATACCATATTGAGTATTACCTGGCACAAAAACATCTAAAATTGCCAATGAGAAAAACCAAACTAAATATGCAATCCAACATGATTTATTAAAAAATAATTCATTTAAGTTGCTGTATATCTTCACATTGAAAGCATCTTGAAGTTTACTAAAATCAATTTTGAAACCTTCTGCAATATATATATCATTACATGCTAAGTATAAGAATAAAGTAGTTAATGGAAGGAATATTATAAGTGTTAATGCTCCAATTGGTCCACCAAATTCAGTTTTTGTGGTCACAGGATTTAATACGGACATTTTTATAGATACCCACCGTTTCAACTTGAAAAAAAAGTGTTGATTGATAGAAAAATCTAAATATTATTATTCTTTTAATCTATCTGTGAAAAATTCATGTCCTGATTTATTAGATTTTTCTTGATTTATACGATCGATACGAAGAAGGTCACGTGAGTACATGTAATTGTGCTTACGTACGCAACTTTCCAATTTGGATTCCTCACGTCCTTTCTGGAATTCTGGAACTTTGACCACATCGAAGAGTAGTCTTTGAATTCACTGAAGCTTTTTTTTCTACTTGATGAAAGTGATCAGTAGCATCAATAAATTATACACAAGGAACATGTCTACCACAACCAACATTTATTTGAGAGAAGCATACATTGCTCAACTTGCTGTTAAACGTGCATCGTTATTAACTCGTAAAGTTAGTGAAGAACATGTCAGTGGTATTTCCAAACAAGATAGTTCACCAGTGACGGTTGGTGATTTTGGTTCACAAGCAATTATTATTAACGCTATTTTGAAAAACTTTCCAAGTGATGAAGTTGTCGGTGAAGAAGATTCAAAATTAATCAAAGAAAAGAAGATTGAACAACTGATTTTCGATGAAGTTAATGCTGTTCAAAGTCAAGATGCTTCACACAATGAACAACTGGGATTAATTCAAAGCCCATTACACTTATGTGAATCCATAGATAAAGGTAACTCTTTAGGTGGTAATAAAGGTAGATTTTGGGCATTAGATCCAATTGATGGTACCAAAGGCTTTTTAAGAGGTGATCAATATGCAGTTTGTCTAGGTTTAATAATTGATGGTGAAGTTAAAGTTGGTGTTATTGGATGTCCAAATTTACCACATTCATTGCGTGATTCAAAATCTAAAAGGGGTGGTTTATTCACTGCTATCAAAGGTCATGGTTCATATTTTCAAGATTTAGATTCCGAAATTACTTATCCATTAAATACAACCGAAAAAATTCAAGTTCACAACGACTTTGGCTTGGATCAAGCTAGGGTTCTTGAAGGTGTGGAAAAAGGCCATTCATCTCACGGTTTACAAGGTTTACTAAAAGAAAAGCTTAATATTACTCAACCCTCTGTGAATTTAGATTCTCAAGCAAAATATTGTGCTCTTGCAAAGGGGGATGCTGAAATCTACTTAAGATTACCAAAGGATCCAAATTATAGAGAAAAGATTTGGGATCATGCTGCTGGTGATTTACTTGTTAAAGAGAGTGGGGGAAAAGTTACCGACATTTATGGTAATGATTTAGATTTTGGTTATGGTAGAACTTTAAACAGTCAAGGTGTCATTGCTGCCTCTCAAACTGTCCATGGTAAAATTATTGAAGCCATTAAATCTATTGTCGGTGAAAATGGTGAAAGACTTTCTGAACATTGTTAATTTTCTGTACACTAAATATTACCTAAATTTTAATTAATTACTATTGTAAATAATCTAATAAAAATGCACATCTCGCTTCAAACATGATTTTTCAAAATTTTGATCAATGTGCAGATAGTATACTTTGTTTGTTCTGAATAACTAGAGCATTCCATGTCATCCTCCATATCCACCAAACAGAAAGAAAAACAATCCAATTTTGTGTTCTTATTCAAGGGTTCGCCATTGGCTGACTTTTTGTACCCATTCAAAAAAGCTGCAAATCAATGGGTTGCTAGGTACATTATAATTATTTTTGCAGTTGTTATAAGATGTGCAGTAGGGTTAGGTTCATATTCAGGTGAAAATACCCCTCCAATGTTTGGCGATTTTGAGGCACAACGTCACTGGTTGGAAATAACTACCATGTTACCAATAAATATGTGGTACTTTTATGATTTACAATATTGGGGTCTAGATTATCCACCATTGACTGCATTTCATTCATGGTTATTGGGTCAAATTGGTAATTTAATTGATAAATCATGGTTTAAATTGGATGTTTCACGTGGTTTAGAAACAATTGATTTAAAATCATATATGAGAATAACTTCATTATTTTCAGAATTATGTTTATATATTCCCGCAGTTTTAATGTATACACGTTGGATGGGCAGGAACTTTAATAAAGCACCATCAATTGACCAAACAATTATTGCAGCTGCAATTTTATTTTTACCTGATTTAGTTATTATTGATCATGGGCATTTTCAATACAATTCAATTATGTTAGGTCTTGCATTAATGGGCTTGAATAATTTGTTATCAAATAATTTAGCACTTGCGTCTATTTGTTTTACATTATCAATAGGTTTTAAACAGATGGCTCTGTATTACGCTCCGATTTTTTTTTTTTACTTGTTATCGTTATGCTTTTTTCCAAAATTCAACTTATTAAGATTGATTTACATTGCTGTTTCTGTCATTTCAACATTGGTTTTTCTATTTGGTCCATTTGTTTACGCTGGTGGGTTGACACAAGTCAGGCAAATTTTATTCAGAATGTTTCCATTTAACAGAGGTATCTTCGAAGATAAAGTAGCAAATTTCTGGTGTGCTACAAATGTTGTAGTCAAGTATAAAACATTATTCACAACTAACCAACTACAAAAGCTTTCGTTGTTATTGACATTAATTGGTATTGCACCATCATCAGTTATGATATTTTTTCATCCAAATAAAAGATTACTAGCATGGTGTTTAGCATCATGTTCGATGTCCTTTTTTTTATTTTCATTTCAAGTTCACGAGAAATCAATCTTATTACCTTGGATGCCAATTACTTTGTTACTGAATGAAGTTGATGCTGATGTTATTTCAATGGTTTGTTGGTTCTGTAACGTCAGTTTATTTTCCATGACTCCATTGTTAAAAAAAGACGGTTTAGTTTTACAATTTTTAGTTTTGGGTATTTTGAGTAATTGGTTAATGGGTAACTTAAGTTGGGTTAGAAAATATTCAAATTTTGTTTTGGGCTTTATTTCGAATAGAAAAAATGCAACACCTGTTCTTCCACATAGTTGGTTTTGGAGAATTACAATTGTTGGATTTTACGTTACCGCAAGTGTGATACTGCTCTGTGATTTATTTGTCGAACCACCAGTGAACTTACCAGATCTGTGGGTCATTGGTAATGTTTTGTTATCATTTTGTGCTTTTGGTTTAATTTATTTATGGATGAATTTCAAAATATTCACTATTTATAAAAAAAAATCAAAGTTAGATTAAAAGGTTCATATTTTAAAAAAATTTACTAACTTTGTAATGCTAAAAAAAAAATACAAGCAATAAAAAACGTTAAATTAATTTACATCAGATTCAACATCTTATGGATCTTTAACATTTTCATTATAATTTAAATTAATTATTGATGGATTTCCGTATTTAGAACAATCTGGTACATAAACGTGTTTCTTCATATTCCTTTCACTGTCAAAGAACCCCCATTCGGTTTCCCACGTTTTATTTTTGTCCCACCAAATCACTTTCCAAGGCTCATCGAAAGCTTCAAAATAAAAGCAATCATTTAAAACATCGGCTGGAGCCGTACATAACCAATCATTCAAAAACTGTTGAAATTCCCAGCTTCCAGCAGATGCTTTCATGAAATCACCACCCTGATAAGGCCAACCAATTTCAGAGATAATCATCTTGCTTTTAGTACTAGCTAAATTCTTTATTGGGGATATATCATTATAGAAATATTCTAATGCCCAAAGTGTGCTGAATTGTGCTTCTACCCCATTCAAGAATGGGTGAATATTAACTCCTACAAAATCGCATATTTCTAACATCTCTGTATCAATTTTAGATCCAACTTCTGAAGTTCCAACAGGTAAGTCGGTAATATTCAATGAGGTTAAATATAATTTGGTGTCTTTTATATAGCTCATCAAATCTTTAACATTTTTATCGCCTCTGTATATCACTTCATTACCAATGAAAATCGAATGAAAATAATGTGTTGGATACTTTTTTAGTAATTCTTTCATCTCTTCAAGTTGTTTGTGATTTGAAGTTTCATCATTTCCAATCCAAACACCCAAGGAAAGTGTCAGATTAACTTGCAAATCATCAATGGCTTGAAGTATATACTGACATTGATTGCATTGTGTACCATAAGTTCTCACACACCCTGTAATTTTAGATAATCTCGCAATATCTAGAGTTACATCTCTCAAATTTGCACCGCATCTAGGTTCAATGACATTTTTTGGAGCATATGCTATACCTGAAAACATAAATTTTAAATCATCCTTGGTCATCATTTCTTTAACTTCAATATCATCTAAATACTCTGGATTTATATTATCAAAATCATTATAAACACTGATAATATCTAGATCATTTTCTCTGAAAGGATGTATATATTTTTTCTTTTTCTTAATCCCATTATTATATGTATCAGTGAGTGTTTCATCCAAAGAAATATTATATTTTTCAACAAGTTTATTCATTAAATCCACCCTATCATTGTTGGAAGTTTTATCAAAAAATTGAAAAAGGCTTTTCACTGTAAAATCGGCAACTGGTCTCTGTAAAATGAATATTTCTTTGAATGTTAAAGTAATCAAATATATTGCAACTAGTCCCAAAATTATACCACATAACATGTATTTCCATAAATTTTTAGTACTTGATATTTCAGAATTTGAATTTGTGGATTTTTTATTAAAAATAGCATCAGCTTCTATGGAGTTAACAATCTTACTTGAATTATCAACTCGGGGACAAGAATTGCTATTTCCAATTGAATTAGTTTTGTTTTTATTTAAGTTTAAGATACTTGAGGTTTTTTCTGCTGAAATGGAAACCCTATTCAAACTATCAATATCTCCGAACCTCCAGTCAGACATTGGACAAGCAGATTCTGCTAAATTGATATCGTTATCATAAGATTCACAAGGTGTCTTAACAACGCTAATTTTTTTAATTGGTGCATAGTTTGACTTTATAAAGTCATTGGTAGCTGGGCTACCAATAACTTTAGAGGTTATAATATTGTGTTTTGTGTTATCTTTGTTTTCAATTACTGGCTGATTCTTTGAATTGACAGTGACTGGCTTATAAATGACTGAGCTTGTACTAGCATCAGATAAATTTCCTTCATCAATTTTTGATAATACGGAATTGAAAGATGGTAATAATTCATCTACATTTTGTGTATTAATATGCTCAATGTTATGATCAAAGTAATAATTATCAGATCTGTTTTCTATATGAGAGGAATTGGAAAGTTCACTTTTGTCCTCTAAACCAACGGTTTGATTGTTTTTTGACATATAATCAATTTTTTTAGAGATAATAATGGAGTTATCATTTGAAATATTGACATCGTCATCATGCGGTACATTACTTAAATCATCTTTTGAACATACATTTTGATCACTTGGGAGATCTTTTAAATCGTTGCGGACATCTTCTATTTTTTTGTTCAAGCTAGATACTCTGCCATTAGTCATAATTGAGCGGTAATGATCAGATTCAAGAATGCCACTGTGCTATTTGGAATACAAATAAGAAAGAGTTAAAAGAATTAAATAAACTAAAAATATAAAAACCTTTTAAAATTTCCCATTCGGGGCAACTTTGAAATGAAACATACTTTTTATGTCAACCCCCATTTCTTAATCATTGAAACATGAAGTGCTCTTACATCTTCTTCAACATTGTAAACATCCTTTTCTGTGTTTGGAATTGTCGTTTTCTTGGATAGAATATCGTTGGACGAATTAAACAAAAAATTTAGTTTTTTTTCTAAATCATTTGGTATTGCATAATCTACCTTTCTTGATGTGTCACACGTAACTCGAGGATCAATTCTTGCAAATAATGAAAAGTTCTGCTTGAAATAACCCATATCATCAAAGCCAATGAACATATAAGCACACCAATCTAATATGTCGTAAACTTTGTACACTACTCGATAATAGTAATATCTAAAGTTGTGACTTAGTCCAAATACAGTAGATAAATTTCCCAAACTGTATAGTAATTCAAGTACTTCAAAAATTTTCAACTTAGCCTTTTGGTTTACTAAATACATTTCCAAGCATTCAATCCATCTTAGCAAATGAAACCAATGACTCATATTACAATTCAATATAGACTTTGAATGAAATGAGACAATATAACATAAAGCCGTTACATTATCGTCAAAAGATATGCTTTTGGTAAAAAAAATTTTGAACTGTTCTATAAATTTGGTATAATCAGTTGTTGCTATTGAATTAATATAATTTTTTTCAAGTATGACAACTATGTCGTCAACAGTTTCCACAAACTGTATTTTTCTAGAAATAGATTCCCCAACCGTTTCTAGTTTTAGTTCACTGACTAAGTAATCCCACTCGGGTATATCAAAATTTTCATTCCAAATTGAATACATGTATAAACCAACTTCTTTTATATACTCTTTGGCACTAAAATTGGGCAACTGCTCTTTTAATACTTTTATAAACTCTCTCAAAACATTGAATGTCAGTTTTTCATCTTTTTGTTTAATCAACGCTGACAATGATCGTACTGTGATTTTCAATCTATTAGTTTCAAAGGTGCTTTTATTGAACTCCTGACTTATCGGCATGTTGATAGTTAAGATATTCTTTAGTATTAGTCCATTCAACACTTGAGACAAATCTAAATACAATATAGGTAAATTCTTGAAAAATATGATTAGGACATCTTCTTTAATTTTTGTGGTATCAAACCATTTAATCAAATATTCAAGGAAATTAAGTTCTAACTGGGATCTCAAATCAGAATCTCCTAAATAAAGCCATTCTGTATAAAATAATTGAGCAGCCGGTTTTTCGAGCTTTGAATTGAAAAATAACCAGTACTTCAAATATTGTTTCTTCATATCTAGATAGTTAGATGATATATCTAATATCCTTGCTTTTACTGATGTTACAATCTCTTCACAACTTTTCTTTAGCCGCATCTTATCCCTTGAGCTAACTTTAATAATTTCAATGAATTCATATTGTTGAAAAATTAATTCAAACGATTTGTCGATTTCAATGCCTATGCTCATTTGGGTATTTAAATATTTTAATTTTAGGATAATACTAAAAAAGTCAACCATCCTCTTGAGGTATGAAATATCTTGTCCGTTTAAAATTTCATTAACGTTAATAATAAGATCTTTGAAAATTGATAAAACTTCTCGTTCTTTTGGTAAATGATTAACTTTAGAAATTATAGATGGAACGTATTTCCGGACTAAGCTATATGGTTTTCTCGGTGTTTGTTTAATGATTGTACGGATTAATGCCAATGCAGATCTAACGGCATACACGGAACCATTCCTAATCATATCATTCAAAATAATTTCTAAACCAGCCATCAAATCCTGGTCAAACATGTAAACTAACATCAACAAAACTTTAGCACGATTTTGAAGTTGCACTGGATTATAACCAAATGTTGATCTAACTGGAATCAACCTTTCAACTAATTGTTTGGTATTTTCTGAAAAATACTGTTTTGTGAAAATATCTAAAACTTTAAAATAAATATCTAAACACCCATCTTCATCTGTCAGAGCACTGGTTGCTGGAACATTTGGGTAGATCGATGCTTTCGGTGATAATGGACAGCCGATATTATCAAATTTAAATTCAGCCAGTAATCTAAACATCTTCACCAAAAGTTGATTTTCAATATCCCAACCCAACTCTCTATTTATTTTCAAAATTGAAGTATAAATGTTTTTAATTAATGTAAGTAGGTACGGTTTTGTAATAGTACTATCTGCGTACTTGACTAACAATGTTGTGAAATATTCCCAATCCATTTCTACTGGATGAAATGAGTTGCAAAAATAAAGAAAATTTGTAACATTTAAAAAATCAATATCCTTGGAATGAAGTGCAGAATCTAAATATGACCATGGATTATTCGTACATGAAAGAAACAAATTCAAGGATTCTAAAGCAATCTTTTTGTTAGAAATGAACAGTCTTTCAAATGGAACTACACAAATGTGTAGGATAATTTTACGACATAACCACGCTTCGGTCTTCTGAAAACTTGACAAAAAATCACTAGATGCTGGTAAATATTTTTGAAACATTTTCATATAAAGTAAAAAATATGGTGCAAAAACACAGAAAGTCATTCCATCTATATGGGCAATCTTTCTAAATTTATTGAAAAACGAGTTCATTTCCAATCCAACTTTCAGCAGTAACTCGGGGCAATCCTTCTTCATATTGGAAATAATCATGACTAAATGAATAAGTGACTTTCTTAACTGTTTTAACTGTGTTTTTTTTAAATTATCCATTCTGATAGCACCAAATAAAATATCCAAAAACGCTTTAATTTTAGCAAAAGTAAAATCACCAACCAAGGGAACTTCAAAATCTAATGATATTTGTAAGAAATCAATTTTGATTTCACTCTGTCTATAAAAATATTCATTAGGGCTTATTGTTTTCTTGAATAATTCTGATCCAATAAATGAATCGGGAATTCTTAGCGTCTTATAGTCACCAATTTTCAAATTAAGAATGAATTTATATCTACGATCGTCAATGTTCTTTATATCCGAGTATTTCTTCCATAATGTTTCAATATTAGATGTATTACAATAAGTTTCAACCTCCTTATTATTCTCCAAATTTTTCATATCCTTTTTTTCTATAACGTTTAATGTATTCTTAGCAAAATCTATATTAAAATCATTCATTTTAATAAAATTTTGATTTTTAATAAAAGATGGACCAAGTGTTTCTACTTGATAAGTATCTACGATTGGTATTCGACTTAGAGTAAAATTCGGATTGTTGACAGGTGCAAAAGATCCAGCAATAATGTTTTTATGATCAATTCTTTTTTTTTTTATTTGAGGAAAACTATGTGTTTCAAGTTTATTTTCTTTTTTCTTTGCAAATTTATTAGTAGTTTGATCTTGTCCAAGCATCAATTTGAAAGCTGGATCGAAAAAATTCAAATTGTTTAAGTTTTTAGGTGTAATTTTCTTTTTAGCATCAGGCTTATCGATTTCTTTACTTTTACCTACTTCAATACTTTTAAGGTTTCTGTTTATTAAACTACGATTGATGTATGATTTGGAGGGTATATTCTGGGATTCATCATCAGATAGAGTTAATAATTCTGTAGAGTATGGGTTGAATTCCTCGTTACCAGTAGGCATAGATAATGAGTCGGTTTTCACACGTTTAGATCTATAATTGGAAATATCAGAATGTGTTCTTTTTAACTGTTTCCACGAATTATCATTCTTTAACTTCAATGAAAGTGGTATTTGTGTTTTGAGTGTTGTATTATTAGATAATTCATGTTTTTTGGGAGATCTCTTATATTTCTGGATTGTTGTATTAATTGAGTCGAAATCATGATTTTCAGGTAACTTGTATACTTTTGATACATTTTTATTATTTTTGATTGATTCATCTCCTAATTTTTCATACTTACTGTTAACCAATTCGTCAATAAAATCATCATTATCACTGAACAAATCATTTACCTGAGTGTCTTGTTCATCTTCATTAGCTTCATCATCATTTTCTTCTTCTTCCATTGAAAATTCAAACTCTCCATCTGAAACACTGTTATGACTTCTTTGAGTATCAGTTTTATCACTATCCTGTATATCATTTTTATTGCCTTTATTCATATCATTCATAATATCAAAAAAAGTATTCTTAGAATATGGTCCATAACCAACATCTTTTTTCCGCCTTTCAATTCTTTTCTTCTGGTATTTTTCATCTAAATAACATAAAATATCATTATCGTTTTTACCAGCTTCCTCTAAAGATATAAGTTCATATTTTGTTGAAAGTCCGAGATATTCAGCTCTATCAACTAAATAGGGATTTCTATTTAAAATTGTTCTATGTCTTAAGTTTCTTCTACCACCACTAAATGGATCATTATCAATTGGCATATCAGTGATTAATAATTCTTCACTATCTGTTTTTGTGAGATGTGGACTTGGAGAAAGTTCAATATCATGTGATGGTAAAATATCGGGGTCAGACTCAAGAGAAACATTAAGTAATGTTGATTTATTCTCAGGTAAAGACCTTGAATTTTGATCTTTTATACTATCACTAATGGATATAAAATCATCAATTTTTTTCGAGACTTGAGCTTCTAGACCATCAGTGGACTTTTGTGATAAAGGAACTTGTGGTTTACCAATAATTGCATCTAAATATTCATTATCAAATATTGAAAGGTCTGGTTCATCATTGATTACAGGTGATGATATTATATCTTTATCGATTGTGGCATATTTTTCCTTTATATCTGTATCAAATGAATTGGGTACTTTCTTAGCTAATTGTTTGGAATTAGAATCACTCAGCATAATCAAACTACTATTTTGATCTGAGGAAATTTCAAGTAGCCCATTTTCCTGAGGAATATTGTCGAACTTGGGGTTCGAATGGCTGTTAAATTTAAAAGTGCCTTCAATTTTGGATTTAGTATTATTCTTATTTACTGGATAAATAAACTTCTTTAGAGGCATGTTGTTTATTCTTTTCAATCGTAGTTGCTCGGATTTTGTCATCTGATTTAGCAATTCTTCCTCTGAGGTAAATGTATTAGTTGTTACAGCGTGTGAATTGCTCATGGCTCTCCATGATTCAAAACTCTTCCTTTTAAACTTATGATTCTTAATATTCAATTCATTATAAAATTCTTTCTTCTCAAGATATTTGTTTTCTAACATTGCTTCTATCTCATCAGTTGTGTATCCATTTTCAAATAATTCATTCAATTCTCTTGTAGAACTCAAATTTAAGAATTCTGCTGCAACAACTGTGAATTGGTTATTCTTCTGAAATGAGCTATTTCTTGTCTTAATTTTGGGTATATCTTTAAATTCATTGTTCAGGGGTTTCAAAGCTTTATACAATTTATCTAATTGTTTGGCCTTACGTGTACATTCATCATTCTTTTTTGAAAGAAATGACCAAGACAAAGATAACTCTTCAAGTTCTTCTGGTTGTGAATCATCAACTGATTCTGAAGAATTCATTGGCTTCAAAATTGAAGTAAAGTGATCTGTTTTTGGTGGTCTTTTTTTCATGTATTACCAACATAACACGAAAATGCTATAAAAAATGTAAAAATGAGAAACTCAAAAATATATCAAAATTCATGGCATTACAGTTTACGTCTATTTTTATGTGGTTTTTGTTTAATTTACTAATAAACACTAGCAAATTAGGAGCACACATTCATAGCAACATATAAGTTATTTTCTAACAGTTTTAAGTAGTTCAATTCCTATTCTAAATACAATATAAGTGCTATTCTGAGTGCCACAGCGACTATCGACGCAACTCTAAAATTTTCTCTATTATGTACAAATGCACGAGTTTAATTTTCCGGATCGAGCTAATAGATATTTAGGGGTTTATGTTTGATATAGATAAAAATATCACACGGTCAGAAGATTGAGATTCATCTTAAAAGACGCCGTAACTATTGGATATGTCAGAAGTGAAAAAGACCAATGGTGAGAGGAAAAGTTCCGGAAGGAAAAGATCGGTATGTATTGCTTTATTTTTGGTTACCTTCATGGACACCGAATACTAACTAACTGAACTTATTTTTTTGTTTGTATGATATAGCATATTCCATCAATTGCTTCAGCAACCAGTCATCTTTTAACTGCTACAAAGGCTTTATTACAATCACTTACTAACTGGTCCCAACATGAAGAAAATGTAACTGAAGTCTCTGGAAAGTTTGTTAAATTTGGCGATGCTTATAAGACATTAAAGAAATCGTATACTGCATTGGGTGTTGATATTTCCAATCTACCGGACATACCAGGTAGAGTCAGAGGTATTCTTGAATCGTCATTAATTTTAGAACCATCACAAGAGTCGTTAGATAAATTTTTACCACAGATTGGAGATTCAGTTGCTGAATTAATGCAAATGTTAAAAGATAAACAATCTGATGTCACAAGACTAGAATCTATAAGAAAGAATAGCTCCTTGGATTTTACTTCTTCATCATCATCACTGAGACAACCAAGCTCGGTGGCAAGTTCTGTGAGATCAACAACACCAATAACATCATCCGGAACCGCAAATTCGTCAGTTGATTTAAATAGAATTCCATCGAAGGATCCAATGACAAGATTACAAAACAATACTGATTTAATGAGACGTGCATCCAAAAGATATTCTGCGTATCAAACTTCAAGTATAATATCCATGCAATCACCAAAATCTACACAAGTTTTCGATAATAGTGATTTACCAAAAACTCCATTATACCAAGACGTAACGACGGATATAACAGCTGAAGATTTAGAAAAGGCTAAAAAATCCTCCAATTTATTTGATATAGATGAAACAAGTATAGATGATCCAATTACACGTGATTCTTTAAAAACCATAGAAAACAACGCTGATGTTTCTGACGACTTGGAAAAGCATCATATTATCAATAACACCGCTAGAAAGTTAACAGGTGATTATAAAAATCCTGAATCTGTTGAACAAAAAACCAATTTGATTAAGACAGAAGCTAAATACGATAATCAAATATTTTTAGAATTGAAAAGTCAAGTTAAAAAGGTAAACATAAAGTTACCAACAACAATTGCAAATCTTAAAATTTTGTTCACACAAAAATTTAGCTACTCACCGCCAGGTATATCTTCATTTCCTAAAATATATATTCAGGAAGATCGTGGTTCAATAGCTTATGAACTTGAAGATGTTAATGATGTAAAATATGGCTCGATTATTTTATTAAAACAACCAGATATTCAGACTGCAATATTCCAACATGTGGATACACAAATAGGCGCTGTTAAGAATGATATAATGAATATGGAAGATAGAATTATGAAGAAAATAGAGCAAATGCAAATAGTTCAAACGCCTAAACCTATGCTATCAAGTTCTTTAAGGAATAATGCAGATGTTGAATATGAAGAGAATATGAAAAGAAAGAAAAAGCAAAATGATAGTCACAAAAAGATTATCGATGATCTTCAAGATGAAGTCAACAGAATAAAACAACATCAAATTAGATCCGGTAAACGAATCACCAGTATGGTTCAACATACTGTTGAATTTGTAGATCAATTACAGGATTCTGGATTAATTCCAAATAATGTGAACGAAAATTCATATGTAAAGGAATGTAAAACTAAAGTTAGTACTGGTTGTGAATCCCTTGTTGAAAAGCTTGATGATTTACAAGATGTTATTGAATTTATGAAACGTGATATTACTAAGCACACTATCAAACCATCAGATAAGCAACTTGACTTTTTAGCTAAAGAAATGAAGAACACCAAAGATAGTCTTAGTAAACTAACAACTTATACACAGTTAGAAAGGAAAAATTTGTCATCCATGTGGAATAAACAAATGCTTACCATTGCCAGTGATCAAAAATTTTTTAAAGCACAAGAAGAAATCTTGGCTCTTTTAGCACAAGATTGCCAATCGGCTCAAGAAACATTTGACCTAATTGTATCATGTGCAAAACAATTGAAAAGCGGCTCCTTATTTAATAGGTCTAAATTACCTACACCCAATCCCTCTGTATCTCCATGGGATGCTTCTAAATTAGTAATGGCTGAAGTTGATGCAATAAACCCAGACCATGAACAAAGAGTGGAGGCAATAATGAAGGCAGAAAGAGTTAGAGAAATGGAAAAAGAGCTAAGGTTGAAAGACGAATTCCAAGAAGAACTTGGTGATTTTGTATCCAATGACAAATTGAAGAAAAGTGGTGGTATAACTGAAATTGAAAAAATGAGACAAGAAAGAGATTTAGAAAATATAAAAAATACTCTGGGTGTTATCTAGGTAGCTTTATATAAGTTTTTGCCTTTTATGTCTATTAGTTTTATGTAAAATTCCTTTGTAATGTAATATTTTTAATGAAGTTAACCAAAATCTATCGAATTTGAAATTAATAACATTCAGTGGTATTTTATTTCTTATGTAGTTAAATAAATTCATTAAAAATGATTTGAATTTGCTTAGATCAAACTTGTCCAGTGCTCGAACAATCTTGTATGAATTCGTAAATTTAAAAATAATGCTTTTCAACAAAGAAAACACATTCTTTTTAAATCCATCGATTTCACCTTTGTTATACGAAGGATCAAATATACTACCACGTATCCAAAGCTGTACATATCTCAGTAAGGTTTTGTATAATTTTCCAAAGGTGGAAACAAGAATCGGCTTATTGTTGTAATTTTTCAAAGACTTATAACAAATGAGTCTTTTTATGTCAATTGACAAGCCGGCAAATGAAAGTTTTAAGGAAGTGATGTATGTTTTAAGTCTGTTTATGTTCAGATTGTATTTTTCAACACGTCTTGCCGTATATTTTCTAATGACATCAATGTTGGACTTTTTAGTACTCAATACTAAAAAATCATCCATTAATCTAACTATTTGTGTATCATCATCATTTTTCACCATACTATACAGTTCGACCACCAAAGAATCGTAAACAATATTGAATATCGTCCCCGAAATCGGGAACCCTTGATACACCCCAAGTTTACGGAAATAAGACTTAGACTTTGTATGAAAACATGTGTTTCTATATTGTGATCTAACAAAACTTAGTATATCATTTTTAGTAAATTCGAAAGTTTCATGTAAATCAATTACTGTCTTTTTTCTTCTAGTGGTGTAAGCATCTGGATTGATCAAGTTCAATTTTTCAATCGAGTCTACGACAATACTCCTTGGTGTTTTCAAATATTTGTTTTGATCCACTTCTCGGAATAACTGAACATAAAACTTGTTTTTAGTTGTATATGAGTCCAAACGTTCTTTGATTGAGCTATCAATTATTGAATGTGGAAGAGAATCATATGCATTCTTAACATCAAACTTATATGCATAAATAGTTGGAAGCTTGTTACTATACTTTTTTAGTAGTTTTTCTTTATACTGATAAACATAATTAACAATATCGATTACCGACGAACAACTATTATGCAATCTCACTTTGTTTAAAATTTGATTGATTGGTCTCAAAACACGTTTTCTATATGTCAAATATTCAACTGTTTCCAATGCACCACCCTTAAAAGGTTTGACAATCAACCTAAAATTATTAGCCTTTGGTAGTAAACATAATCCGCCAATAAAATCTTTATTCTTGCAAAATGAATCAAATGAGTTTTCGGTATCTTTTTCTTTAGATAAATGTGAAGTGAAATATTTTGACATGTATTTTTTGCTAATTTTGTTCCATATATGATGTCTATAAAACAGCATTTTATTATCTTGTGATGCTTCAGTGACATGAAAAAATGCCCCAACAAGTTTTGATACAAAAACGTTAAAAAACCACGATAAAAAAGAACAAAACATTTGCTTTGCTCTTATAAACTCAGGTTGGGTCATTTTTGAATCATTTCTAGGTTTAAGCCAACAAATATTATTCAATTTTATTTTATGTAACAGATCAGAAACCGGTTGTGTGTATTGTGCTGAAGAATTAAGTAAAACGGGTATATATCTTAATATTCTGACACGGTTTTGATTTGTTCCAAATAACTGAACAGGTATAACTTTATAAATAATAGTAAACAAGAACTGTATAACATCCTGTTTTTTTGTGGTTAAAGAAAAGTTATTTGTGAAATCATATTTTGATCCGCATATTTGATCAATGATATATGGATATTCAAGCATATTAGATTTATGGTTGCCAACTATTTGCTTTACTAACCTAAAAATTTTCCTTAGTCTTTTGGGTGGATCGTTTTTTCCTTGAATATCATGTATCTTTTCTGATCGTAGTATTGATTTCAAAAGACACCATGGAGAATTCGGTATTGGATTTTGTTGATGTAATTTTTTTGTATGCACATGAAGCATTCTTTTTGTTGTTATATGTTGTTGTCTATTACGTTTCAAGAATTTTAAGGCTTTAAAATCACCCCACAGTAATATGTTATTGGTTTTCCATTTCACATTTGCATTAAGCAGAATATCAAGAAAATAGTTATCTCCCATGATTTGTCTTACGATTTCCATTCCTTTTGACCTCAATAAATCAACTGAAGGATTCTTTCCCTTAAACTTATAAATTGCACTAATATTGGGAGTATCATTGATTGTTTCACCTAATATTAATGCATTTGGAGTATTTTTATTTCTCAAATAATCTAATAGGATATTTACTGCTTCATCATGATAGCAACATGAAATTTTAGATAGTAAAATTGGTGGTATAGGTTTTTTATCCTTATCATTTTTGAATTCAATTACGATATTGTTTAGCAGCTCTTCTACTTCATTAATGAAAATCCCTGAATAATACTGGAGTACATGTGTTCGATCAAATTTGGGATGTAAATTTCTGATGTAACTGTACAAAAGAACCATTGGTTGATAGTTCTTTAAGTAAAGTATTGATAACTTGTAAATCAACTCGTCAAAAACAAGAAAAAAAAACTCCCAATTTTCACTTTATGAAATGATTGGTGTTTCTCTTATAAAATCATACCACTACATGAATGCAAATATAGATTATAAAAGAGAGATATTTTATGATTGCTTACAAAGAATGTCACCTTCTGTGGATGAAGTCCAACCAAATTTGGAGGAATACTGGATATGTTCAATAAACCCACAAAACACGCCAAAATTACTGGCTTTATTAAAAGGAAAGTTTCAATATACAAACGAACGTCTGAAACATTTGAAAAGGATGCAAAAGGTCAAAAAGAATAATCAGTTTATGCTAAAGGTTGTTGTTTGTCCCGTAAATTCAGAATTTGAGACATTTACACACGATGAGTTATTAAAGATAATTACAACGGCTCTGCACCAACATGATGTTAAACTGGAGAAAAAATTAATACCAATGCAAAAACCATATGATAAAGAAACAACTCAAGAGTGGTCTGAAAAGTATTGGCCTTTGTTGTGGAAAGGAAACACAATTGTTCAAGAATTGAATGAAATAAATAGAAATATAGATATAGAAAAGATACAAAAATATGTGAATTTGATAACTGAACTGTCCAATGAGTCGGACAAAGACCTACAGATAGTTACAATATTTGTTGATCCAACAAATAATGAGATTATATCAACAAGATATGATGAACGAACTGCGTTAAATCCTATAAAACATACTGTAATGGATGGTATTGCAGAAATTGCTAATAAAGAACTAATTAGACGTAAATCAAGAAAAGTTCAAGATATTAAAATAAACAACTACCTATGCTTAAATTATCATGTGTATACAACACATGAACCGTGTACAATGTGTTCAATGGCTTTAGTTCATTCAAGAATTTCACAATTAGTGTATATTAAAGCATCATCTAAAACTGGTGGTATTGGCAAAACTAGTGGACATGGTGAAATGATTCATTTGTCATGTTCATTAAACTGGAAATTTGAAGCATTCCAATTTTTAGATAATGACCTGAACTCTAAAATTACAGATGTTGATTCATCTATTTTTATCTGATAGTATTTTTATTAAAGCCATGTATTTCATTTGTAACATTAACTAATTCTTCTTTACTTATACTAAGACTAGGAAACCAGTTTGAATCAATCAAATCAGAGGTTGAATCATCAAGTCTTTTAATAAGTTTTTCTTTGGAATTCGTCAAGCCTTTAACATGCTTCTCTAATAAATTATTCAACTTTTCCAATTTTGTGATAAAATCAATAATTTCCAAATCTCTATTTGAATGTAGATTTTCAATGCTAAATTCTGAATCAACGACATTTCTTAATTCTAAAGAATCGACATTATCACGGACTTCTTCTATTGATGTATTATCGTGTTTTCGCTGAAGCAATGTTGTTAAGATCTGTACTTCGGTCTTTGAAAGACGATGCTTTGTTTCTGCGTTGATTATTTTGGCAATATTTGTCTCACCCACAGCATCAACTATGTCCCTATCCAAATATGCTTCTAATATACTCTTGCTGGACATATTTTCTAGTGTTTTCAATTAAGTAAAACACGATAGGCCTGGCCGTGAGGAATAAACAAATCGCACACATGAAGTTTATTTTCATGAAAATCGTATAACAATAATTTATGAATATTTCTTTTTTTGATTGAGTATACCATAGAGTCCCACTATGGCAATAATTCAAAGAAGAAGGAAGTCATCAAAGAACTTTCAGAGAAGCAATCCATATCCAGAAAATTTGGGTCATGATAATGCACATTTAAAAAGTGACTTCTACTTTAATCCTGCATTGAAAACATCACAATACAGTGATAAACAACACATAGAAAATGGAGGTAATCCTGTCTTTAATTTTCCAATACCGAAACCAAATCCAATGAACGCAAATATTTTAAGTGATGAAGTTGACATGCATTTCCCAAGGAAACATTTTCTAACAAAATTTCAAATGAATCATGATTTATTGGACAACATATTAACAAAACCATTTCCTGCATATAAAATTATACCACCCAGAATGTTTCCTCTGCCTTTTGTTGAAGGGATACCATACGAAAAGAAGAAATCCATGTTGCTTGAACAATATAGGAAATCCAAGGCTGAGAAATCAGAGGATATCACAGGTTCTGCACCAGATGAAGGAATTAAAATAAAAGATGAAAAGCTAGGGCAGGAACCTAAGGCAAATTTCGTTACAAGTAAAAGTGAAAACAATGACGATAATAAAAGTGAAAACAAGCTGGAAATCAAAAGTGAAGTCAAAGATGAAACCAAGAATGAAACAAAGAATGGAACCAAGGATGAAACTAAGACTGAAGCTGAGGATAAAGAGAAAGATTTAAAGACAGATGAACCAATAGTAAAACTTGATTTAAAACCAAAAGATGGTGAAAGTGTAGATGATGGAAGTGTAGATGATGGAAGTGTAGATGATGGAAGTATAGATGATGGAAGTATAGACGATGAAAATCTTAGTGATTATGATCCTGATTTTGATAATAACCAAATAGATACTTCAGAAACCCCAAAAGAAGAAGCAGATTTAATTGAAAATTATTTACAATCCAGAATATCATTGAAAGAACCAACTGATTTTTTAATGGGTGATCTGAGAACAATGCAAATTTTAGAGTTTATGTTCAAAAATGAAGCAGAAGAATTAGAGAGATCTTTAACTGAACCTTTTGCATTAACTGAAAAATATAAATATAACATGGCAAAAATAGATGAATTACATTCAATATTTAGTACGTTCACTTCTAATTCAGTTAATCAACTTGATTCAGAATTGGAAGCAATTGAGTCTGAGATGAGTGACAAGTTCAAAGTAAAATTTGATCATTCGAAAAAAATAAAACAATTTGCAACAAACTCCTTTGATTCGATTAAAGTTGGAATATCGGTAGATGAATATGCCGAAAAATATAAAAAACTGAGAGAAGTTGAAAAACCACTTAATTCCTTAAGCTCACATGATAGTTTACCAATAGCATCGTCAGATGGAAATATTGATTTGAACGCAAAACAACAAAATGAGATGTATAAAACACAGAATTTTGATTTTGATAATAATATGTTGTATGAATCAAATACTTTTGGTCATGATGACGATGATGATCAATTTAATTCTTTGAACAATCAAGTATTTTTATAGGTTATGTTATAATAATATCTGGTGTTATTTTACTGATTTTTTATTCTAATTACTAATAGTATAAAATTTATAAAAACTGAAACTGTAAACTAAAAATACATTATCTCTAACTATGCACCAAAAAAGTCATACCACCTAGAAACAACCTTAACACTCGAATATCCAACACTTACAAAAGTCAAAACAACATTCATTAAAAATAAGACAACTGCATTTAACATGAATCTAGGAGCAAAAATTTTCCATACCATTAAATGTCTTCTAAAATGATTTGTCATAATAAGTGTGATTAAAGTTAAACTTGTTTGGTAGATTAGCATCGTCATTGCATTTTCAACAATTTTAGAACTAAGCGCAATCGGCTTATTAGTTGGTGGAATTTTCCATAAGGTTAACAAAGGAATTGACACTGAAACGAGAATAAAGGATCCCAATGTGTTCAAAATAATTGACAAGTGTGTAAATGGGAATGTAATGGTTTCTGTGAAGGAGAAACCAGTTTCCCATTGAATTGATTGCAATGTTGCTTGATGGCCTGTTGAGAAGAAATGAACATAACCTAATAAGAAAATCACAACAACAGAAATCAAATTAGTTCTGATATTTAAAACATCAACTAGTTCGAATAATGTCAATAGTTGATTAACTAAAAAGAATAATGATAATCCAGCAAGTGGTTTAGAAACAATTAAGATCGTTGCTAATGTGTTAATAAAAAACAAGAAATATGCTGATCCATAAACATTACCATAACCAATAATTTTAGCTGTTTTCTTTATTTCATATTTGGGAGCTTTTGTTTTTTTATTCTTAACACTATCTTCAACAGGAGATTCGTGCTCCTCTAATTCAAACCTAACACATAATGGACCTTGATGCCAACCAAAATTTGCAGCAAACAGTGAAATACCTAAAATAACTCTACTTAATGTTAGGCGTAAAGTTTTGATGACTGTGAATGGTATTTCCAAAGATTTATTAATATATTCATCATTCTCAATATACTCAAGTGTCCATAAAATAGCAATTAAAAACAAAACAATTCTGAAACCACCAGAAATCCAAATTGATGCAGATCCTTGATAAGAATATGAAACTTTATAAAAAGTTTTGATGATTATTGGTAAAATTAATGATGAAAAATATAATAATAAAATTGACCACCAAGTAATGTTAAAAGTTGAATAACATTTATCACCTTGTTCTTCTCTACAAATAGTGATTAATGAAGTTAATCTTGTAAAGATCATAAACATGAAAGAGTGATAAGCTCCAACAAATCTTTTATATTTATCTTGATTCTGGAAAGATTTAAAAAATGCCAAAAACCCAAAGGTTGTTAACCAAAATGAAACAATTTTATCTTCCCAAATAATAAATGAGTTTGATGCAAATATCAGTGAGTGTAATGTAATGATCATAATACCAAAATAGGTCCAACCATTTTGTACCAAATTTTCCTTAATTTGCAATAAGAACCAGAAGAGGGAGTATCTATCCACAATTGGAGCTAGAATACCATTTGCAATACCTAATGCAACACCCAAAATGAGAGACCAGTAAATTGGTAATCCTTCTGGTTTAAAAATTAATGTGAATGATGAACACAATACTGTATAAACCAAAATCAATATAATTGAAGCAAGGAAACATTGATAATTCAATTGATACACGACAACGGTTGGGACTAATTTTGAATATATAATGAGCACAATTAATGATAAGAATATAAGGAATATACCGATCCAAATATTCAAATCATCAAAGTTAGCCCATTTTTCTTTACATTTTGATAGTGATAATTTTTGATATTCAATGTTATCGTTAATTAGAGATATTTTTTGAGCTTGATCGGTTGATTTTTTCCAATTGTCTAATATATTGGCAAAATTTTCATTAACTTCCATATCATCCATTAATTCATTCGAATGTAATCTATAATTGTTTATCTGTGCTGATGTTAACATTGAAGCTATAGAATACAAATTTTCATTTTGCATAAAAGCTTCAGGTATTGGAGATCCTAAATTATTAAATGGAATAGGTATACCTAAAAGTAAAGAAAGGGTAGAAGTTATATCAATTTGGTTAACTTTTCTGTAGTTTTTCCCATGATTGGAAATATCATAAACTGATTTATCAAAATGTTTGAAACTCTTTTGTTTTGAGTACATAAATAAAGCAGCTTCAACTTCATCATCTGATTCACCACCATGGTTACCGGTTGAATCCATACCGTGATCACCAAATACAATTAAGACAGTATCGTCGGATATCTGGTTCATTACATCTTTGATTATATCATTCAGTTGTTTTAACTTATTCTTCATTGCATAATGATTTGGTCCATATCTATGACCACAATGGTCAACACCTAAGAAATGGCCAATCAACACATCCCATTGTGATTGGTTTTGCTTATCTAATAGAGGAAAGAGATTTTCAATAACCCCATTATCAACCGAGTGTAAATCCCAAACATTCAAAGAATCATATGGATATGATAGATTTGAATTCAAGAAAGGTGAAAACATAGATGTCCAAGTGTCGTCTCCGGTAAAAGCTACTGACTTGTTGCTATGAAACAATTGGCTTAGTAAGTTATCTTCCCAAACAGTATCACCATCAAAATTGGAACCAGCATCAATAAAAGTTGGCAATGAACCGGTGGTTAAACCTTTTAATCTTTGTAATGTTGTTGTTGGAGGATCAGCAATGAACTTTAATAATAATGAGTTTTCAGGTTGATTTATAAAAGTATCATAAAAAACATTAAAGTTATTGTGGTAATTATAATCTGGTGAATTGTCATCAACATTAGGTATAGGAATGGTAAAATCGAATCTCAAAGCATCGACAATCAAAACAACTGCTTTATTGAAAGGAGATGGATGAAAACACGATGATGGAGAATCGGGTATTATTCCATCATATTGACTTCCACAAGTGGATAGATCAGGTAAAACATTTCTGGAAAGTAGAAAACCTCGTATGAAAAACGCCAAACCTATAGTTTGTAGTATCCCGAATAGAAACATTATTTTGACATATGCTGAATTCGTTTGCGTTAATTTCCTTGATCTGTAAATATACCGATCATTGGACTCCTGGGTTTGACGAGTCATTTGTGGAAAAAGTGATGTTGCCGGTGGCGACTTTGTGTTGTCCATAGTGGCCGATTCTACTGTGCTGAACAAGCCAAAAGCACAACTGGTATTCAGGTATTTCACAATTCTACAAATCAAGTGTTCTTGCTCTATATGAGACCTTTTTTTTTTACTTGAAGAAAACAAAATTGAAATCCCGTCGGATGAAAAAAGTGGAAATGACGAAATCGGAAAGTCGAAAAACAAAAAAGTCGCGCCGGGGTTTCCAAACCAGCCCAAAATAAAACCCCCTTCTCTCTTTTTACCAGTGTCTCACTACAACAAGAGCTTCACCAAGAGCTTCGTAAAGTCTTCTCATGTCTTGTCTGCTAATGTTTTCTCTCAAAAGAAACACTTCTTGTGGTGATCGGCCATTCATGTGTTTGAGAACTTTGTAAAAAAGAGCAACTATTTCGTTGGGCTGTCCTTCAACGACTTTGGCTAACCATCTGCGCTCAAGTGCACTACAATATTCAGGTTCAAGCAGTATCGTATCTTCTTCTTCTTCTTCTTCGAACTGTACTTTTCGAACGCCATTACCTGTGAAACAACTGGAAGCTACGGATTCATTGTTTTGTCCATCATCATTTTTTGAATTGATGGTATCGGATTTGGCATCCACAATATCCACATTTTTAGTTTCATCTTCATTATCTGCAGTATTGTCTGTCATTCTGACTCTCTCGTCATTCTTACCTTCATTACTAGCATTTCCCTTATTCAAATCAATGATCGCAGACTCCTCCAAATTGGTATTTCCAATGACTTTTTGTTCTTCACTGCTAGGAATTATACTCATATCACTCAATTTTTTGATAGTATCTGTGAGAATTATAGATGCCTTCCTTTGCTTATTTTGCTTTGGTTCAAGGGTAATACTACTGTCATTAATATTGTTATTACTAGTAGCATCGATGTTATTGTTACTTGCATCGGCTTCCAAAGTTTCGTTTAGTCCAATATTTGACACAAAATTTTTCTTCTTCAATTCCAGCTTCTTTTTTATTTCAATTTCAATCTCTTCAGCAACTTGAATTTTTATAACTTTAGAGATCTTCAAATACAAAAACGTATACAGTTGTGTGATGTATCCATTTTTTAATAACCATCCAATTGCATCCATATACAAATCTCTATGGTCTCTACTTGGTATAATATTACTAATTGCTTTTGGTTTATTGGTAGATATATCAGATATCATTGACAAAAATGATGGCAATGATGGTAGATTCGGAAAAATTTGGTTAAAGTTTTTGGAATCTTTATAGATGTTTTTAATAGGTGCAATTGAAGATCCAACATAAATATTTCTAGATGTTAATGGTAATATTGCAATTGCTCTTCTCCAATAAACTAAATGATTGGCAAACATTTTGACTTCTTGAATATCCAATCCACTTAGAATTGATAATCTTTGTAATGATTCGTTAGGTTTGATTAATCTAATAAAGTTTGCAATGACCGAATCTTTTTCTGCTTTAATGTCTTTGATGATTTTCTCGGTATCATCTAATAAAATTAGTCCAAAATATATCATCATATCATTATTTATATCATTGATAGATGTTTGTGCTGAATCATAATTAAATGGCGATATTGATGATAAAGTTGAACCCTCGGGTAATTCAAAACAGTTTGGGGGCAATGTCACAAACTCTTTCTTGATGGGTATTTGAAATGAGTTCAACTTCCCATTGATTTCAATATTGACAATATCAGATTTAATAATTGACTTATATGTATCAGATATCACCTTAGCTAACGAAGATTCCTCAATGATCTTTTTCCATTGTTGCTTTATCGGCAAATGAATCAATTCTTCTCTTAATTTCATGATTTTTTGCGATTCCTTCCATACATAATTTGTCTTCTGCTGTTCATATCTCAATAACAATGATATTCTACTGATAATATAATGAAACATTTCATCGATTCTATGGTTATATTCAACAACTGGAGGATTCATAACAAATAACATATTAAACTGATACATTAATGATTCATTTTCTTTGTCTTTTTCCGTAATAGTACCTTCATATGGTTGAATTGTATCATCATGGTTCTCTAAATGATTGACATTTCTGTTGCCATCATCACTTTTTTGAAAGCTAACAACACTATCTCTCTTTTTCTCCTTTGTATCAATAATTGATTGTTTCCTTGATCGCTGAGCTGTTGAAACAGATTTGGATCTCTCCTTTTTAGACTTTTTACTAACTCTCCAGCTACCATCTTCATTGATATGGATTGGCAATCCAAGAAAAACCATGTCTTCAACAGTTAATTCAAATCGTGTATTACATAATGGCTTTGGTGGTGTTGCTAAATCACTCAGAAAATCAACATCAAATGAAAATATCTTACCAATTTTATATTCCTTTTTAGCATCTTCACTATCATTATTTACACTGGTGTGTGTTTTCACCGATGATTTCAAGGATTGTGAATCATTTTTTTCACTTTTATTTTTTCTCCTCTTTTCTCTTAATTTCTTTTTCTTTCTTAACATCTTCTTTTTCTTTTTCTTTTGTACGATTTCATACATTATTTCTAATAAATCTCGACCTGATGAATATTTATTGTTACTTGAAGATGACGTACGATGATGTCTTATGTTATCAATATCACTACCACTATTGAATGCCCCACTTTCTGTACTTCCTGTTCTATTACTTTTAGAACCTGAACTTTCAATATCACTATTTTCAAAATCATCATCTTCTTCATCTTCGTCTTCATCATCATCATCTTCATCTTCACCTTCACCTTCACCTTCTTCTTCTTCATCTTCATCTTCATCTTCAATTCTTTCATCGTCGTCATCATTATCATACATATCAGAATCACTTGAGTTATTGAATCCATCAACTTCACTTGAAACTTCATTAATATCTAATGGTGTTGCTTTGAATCCAAATTCATTGGGTTTTGGTGGATAGTGAAAAATCAATTGATTCCCATCATGTGTTGCAATTGTAAATATGATACCAAGCAAGCATGGATTGGGTAACAATAATGAAGTACTCATGTTTGATTAATTCAAGTTGAAGAAGATAAAGGTTAATTGGTAAAAGATATCAAGATAAATGAATGTTTGCTCCAATGATTGAAAAATCAAAAATCATGCGTGCATTTATGCGTTTAATTAGAAGATTAACATAATATGAAGTTAACATTTTTCTTTTGTGAAGCAACATTAGAGATGAAGTACTTTTGCAGTCGGTGTAAAACACCAAGATCTTTAGGGGTTACTGATAAACTGGAATCTGAATTTGAGCTATTTAAAACATGCATGAAATGTCGTGAAAAGCTAAAAGAATATAGGCGAAATCATATTGATAAAAGAAAACGATTCGAAGATAACGAAAAATTCCAGAATGATGACAGAGTTAATGTCATAATCAGATCACAATATAATTCCAATTTAAAAAATCATGTGAATATAGCTCTAAATTATGCAAATTTTGATGATATTTTGGAAAAAATATACCTGAATTCAAACAGTAAAGATTTGAAAATTGATGAAATGATTAAAATTCCGGAGTTCACAATACCTCATCTTTTCAATCATGAAAGTTTAGAACTTGGAAAAACAAACATTAATTCTGATGTTTTAGAAACCGAAGAATATTCCAAATATACAAATTTGTTATCCAAACAAACAGAAAAGGATGAAAAACTCAAATTGAATTTAATTGATTCGTTGAATCTGCATTTTATAAATCGAATAAAACATATTTTAGCACTATGTAATTATGAATTCAAATTTTATTCATCATCTTGGAAAAATGGGAAATATTACATAAATCTGAAATGTTATGATGATAAGAATGCAATGAAGCGATTTGGGATAGATATAAATGATGATGTAATAAAATTATCCGAAACGGAAAGGGAAACTGATGATAATTCAAGTGAGGTCAGTTTATTAAAATCAAAATTAAATGATTGGGTTAAACCAATTGAAAAAGATACATCTAAATTATCATTAGTTGTAAACTCCAATGAAGTCAATCTAAGATTATTGAAAACCCCTGGCTTTTATTGTCATTCAAAACTCACTTTAATTGTTGATTATTCTAGATTAGAAATCAGATTAAAATTTTTACATAAATATCATAGATTTGAATTGAATGAAGATAAAAGTAGAAATGGTGCTGCTAGTGATGGAGAAAGCACGGATAATATGAATAAAGTTGATGATCGATATAAGAGACAGAAATTAGAGAAACTGTTAGCAAGGTTTAAAAAGGATAAGAGTATTGATGAGGAAAGACTACTATGTTTAACAGCTAATCAACGGCCTAATCTATCACTTTTAAGTAATAGATCACAGTTACTACCGTTGAAAAAACAACAACAGCAGCAGCAGCAGCAGCAGCAACAACAACGTAATGATAAAAATACATCAAATAAGTTAACAAAACTACAAAAAATATTGGATCTTTAATTAGTGTATCATTAAAATTTGAATTGTTTATTTAAATTATAATTTTTATTTATATATGAACAGAGTTCAATCAAAGATGAAAGTTAATGATCAAACGGATGCACTAACTACCAAATATTATTATTAATTGAGCTTAAATTGGTATTGGTATTCTTATTATTAAAATTTTGAGCTGCCAATTTTGGTCTTTGATTGTTATGATTGGCATTAGAATTATTATTAACATGATTAATATTATTAGTGGTAATAGTAGTAGTAGTAGTATTATTATTATTATTGTTAACATTGGTATTATTAGGGCTAGATTCTTCAATGATTAATTCGGAATTACGTACTCCTGAATTAATAATTTCAAAATTCCATTTATTAAAAAATTCATTAATTCCAATAGGTATATAATTAAAAGGTTTTAAATTGGATAATTCAGTTTGCTTTTCAATTGGTAATCTTTCAGTATTGATAATATTGTAATCAAAACCAAAACAGTTTGGGTAATAGTGGAAAATTAATAAATCGTAACTTTCATTATCGATTCTAATTTCAAATTGTAAACTATAAAACATTTTTGTAATTATAACTAAGTGTTCTAAAAATTCAATTTGTAAATTCGATAGTTCATTTATTTTGAAATTTGTTAATTTTTCACCATGGTTATAAATATTATCAAATTTTAAGGCATATAATAAATCAGCAAATCTTTGATCCTTTTTAAATTTAAATTGATATGAATAAGGTATTATTTTTTTCAATTCTAATGAACACATCTTGGAGTTGTTTTCAATACCATAAATTTCCAAAATGACTGGAGAATCTTGATTATTATGATCATAATTATGATTGTTTAAAACGGATTCAATTGATGGATAGTTTATAAAAGTGTTTGTCTTCTTTTCTAATTCAGTGATAAAATTAGTAGGCTTCTTCCGATTTAAATTGAATAGCATGTTAAATGAAGGAGACGTCATTAAGTTCCATTGCTGGGTTGTTAATTTAACAATTGTACAAGAATAACTATTCTTTTTGACCTTTTCAACTAATTTTTCAAGCTCAATTTTAGCTAATGGGATTTCAGATTTATTCTTTGATGGACATTTTATAATAACATTATTTTTCCTTATGAATGATTGCTGAAAATTTGTTGATTGTAAAATATGTTTCGAATCTAAAGTTTTATCACTCAATTCAAAAGAATTTGAAAATTTAACGAAAACATTAAATTTTCTCATAATTATTTGGATTGTTTGACCACCAACTCCAATAATTTGTCTATGAAATGATTCAGGTACATTAAATTGATAAATTGTAGGTAATTCATCTTCAAATAATTTTAAACCTAAAATCGAATCCAACAAATCATTGCCAGAAATTTCAACAATGAAATTATCATCATTAAATGGTAATAATTTGATTTGAACTTGTGACATATTTATGATTTTAATGATTTTACCATTTTTCTTACCAGCAATAAAATTTTTCTCCTTATTTGGCAATTCAATTTGATATTGAACTAAAGTTTTTGAAAATTTTTCATTTATAAAAGTATTGAATTGATTTAATAAATTGGTTGCAATTTTAATGTTTTCTGAAGTACCCAAAATTTGAAAAATATATTTATTATCAATTTTAGAACAATTGATTAAACAATTTGAATTAAATGCCAAAGAATCATTAAAATTCAATAATTTATTAATGTCGGCTAGATGATTTTCACTATTTGAAATTGTAAATTCAATTTTTTCTGAATAATAAGTTGAGATTTTATTTGTAAACTCATCAATTAAATTTTCAACTTCTTCAATTGAGTTACCTTGAACTGAAATTATATCACCAATTTGATTATTAAGATTTTCATTTTTCTTTGTTAAAATAGTTGAAATACTTGAAGTATTTGAATTTTTAATCCCTAACACTGGGATTGACAAATAACAAGAATGTTTCAGCATTAAATCATTCAAAAAATCATGGTCAAATTGATTCAGTATTAATAATTCCCTCTTCAATGGTAGAACTAAAATATTTTTAATAAATGGATTTTTTGTATAGATTTTAATCATATCAGATAACCATTTTTTAGCTAGTAATACTTGAGTTCTTAAACCTGTTATTAAGATTTTCGGATTATTTACTTCAACATCTTTTGAATTATTGAAATATAATTCAGGTAATAAATTAGGTAAATAAATATTAGTATTTGATTGAAATTTGATTCTATTTAAATTTGAATTATTATTACCACAAATGAGAGGCAAGATTGAAATAGTTGTTAATTCCAAATAGTCTGAGAAAATTAAAGGATTCAAATCATCAATAAATAAATTGATTTTACTTTCTGTCACTTTAACTTGATCAATGAATCCAATGATGGAAATCAAGAAATCATTATTCTCATCATTTTCAACAAATATTGAACATTTATTGAAATTTGAGACACTTGAAATGAAGTTGATCAATAAGGGGTTTAAAGCAACTTTATTTTCATCATAGCAATACTTATTATCTTGTCTATTAATCTTAATACTTTTCTTCAGTAGATGATTAAAAGATTGCAAGATTTTCAATTTTATATCATTCATTTGTAAATTATACTCATCATCACCAATAATTGAAATTATAATCTTGAAATCATTTATTTTAAAATCATTCAAGATAATAATTATACCATAATTAGCATAAGATTCATTCAAACTATTGATAATTGATTTCAAATTATTGATATTGTCAAAGATAGTTAAACTATTTGAATCTTCTCTCCAATCATTGTTAATTACTGATTCATGATAGCAATTTGAAGGTTTTATAAAATATTGGTATGGTAAAGTAAACGAAATGATTAGTTTATCATTAGAATTAAACGACATTATGGAAATCTATTATAGTATGTTGTAATGGAAGGAAGAAGAGAAAAAGCAAAAATGGGGTTTGAGTGTATATATATTTCTAAAGTGTTGTGGATATAAGGAAAGACTTGGGTGGGATAGTTGTATACAGAGTAAATAAGGCAATAAAAGATAACACTTGAGTTGTGTAGAGAGGACTCAGAAGCGTAACCTTAACCAAAAGTAAGATAAATGACTTCAGCAAAAAGATCATTAGGCAACTACGAATTCGAATCAAATAATTTCCCAAAAGATGAAAACGACAACAAAAAAATCAGAAAATGAAAAAAAAAAAATTAAAAAAAAAAAAAAAAAAAAAAAAA